>OY776112.1:27267106-27867106 GCA_963675035.1 Allygus modestus | reverse complement strand
GAGTCATATGAGTCAGATTTTTTAGTATATCCGTGGATGATTGTGTATTATAACTATATTTTTTTGTTATACTGTTTTGTTGTTATACCTTAAGTGGTGTATAATTGTTTGTAGATGTTGGCTTGTTACTTACTTCCCTTTACTGTTCCGTTACAATTCATTTGTAAACCTCGGATTATCCGGGCCCGAATCATCTGGATCCCGGGTTAGCTGGACGAGGTTGTCTGAAATAAAAAATGTGTAAATTACAGTCAAAACGTAATTTTTCTCCCACACTAGCATCTTCTAAATCTCAGACACAACCGCAATACATTAATGTACCTGTGAAGTCTCATAGAAACTGCAACACAGAGCGAGCCATTATATAGTCGCGCCGGTAGCACTTGCGCAAGCAACTGGCAATTCGCGCCTTTTGTTGTTGTTGATCGTTCATCACTAACCACAACTTGTGAGGTTATGTTGCATTTATAGCTGTGATTGTATTGTGTGTTACAACAATTACGGTAACAAAATTCACACTTGTATTCTGTTTTACAATCTTTCCATGCAATCTGCAGCATCAATATTGCAGACGCTACTGTCCCGATCGTTATTTATGCAAGGTTATAGTTGCGTCAGATTTGTTGCTATCCGGATCTACTCCCGCCACATTATTCCAAATAATCCGAGGTGTACTGTACTTCAAATTTTGTAAAAAACTGAAATGATTTAGGCCTATATTATAACAAAGTAATAATGGGACTACTTTGTCGATCCCGAAACTCATTCAACTTTCATTCATTATCAGTTGACCTAAACGAGTAATATGATGACAATTATTGCACATGCCTGCAGTGTCATCTGTTTCTTTAGATTTGAAAATTGGATGACATGATCTTTATTAGTTTGCGTTATTGTAATCGATACCGGTTCTCTTAACTTTCATTTGATATGATATGTGATGATGATTGTCCGCTGTGTCATCATGTCATCATTGTCGGTGGCAGCAGGGTAATCAATTGATTACCTTGCTTATTGCATGATGAAACAAATTCAGAGGAAGAAAACTTTAAAGACACTTTGATGAAAGGCATTAAATTAATCTCTTGGACAAATTAAAAATATGTTTTTCATTTAGTGGATTGGGGATTTGTTAAAACCACAAACCCAGACATGATTTTTATTTGTTTGAATAAACACATTTGTTAGAAAATTTTGCGATTGGTATTTTTAACCCTTTTTTAACACTTGCCTAAAATTTTTGAATAGGCTAAATAACTCGCTCGGCCTAAGACTATTAGAAAATACTCAACATATACTAAAAAATTAGAATACTCACCCACCTCCAGTCCATATAGAAAGAAAGAGAACCCAGTCAAAGATCTTCTGAAACTTTGTATTTTAGTTAGTATTTTAGTTGTTTTTCACTGTCTGTTTTTAACTGAAGTTTCACTTTTAATGGGACTGCTGCATATTGAATTATAATATTAATTAGAAAAATCCTTTTGGTGTATGTATATGTATAGCCAAACCATCTCAGGAACTTTTGACAAAATCACAGGTTTTACACCTATGAACCAATTACTAGAATGAAATGTCCCAGTATGAAAATATGAGAACAAATTTTTGATAAGGATTTGAGTTTTTTCTATAAATGATCTCCCAAGGCCACACATTAAAAGCCACACCTAGGTAAAAGTATTTCATTCTCCTTTCTCCGTGATGGGTAGTGGGACAGTTTTACCAACCTTAATATTTTCACACTCATCACAGTACACAGCTTAGTTTGTAAGTAGTTAGCGTAAACTTAACATCAAATAATCCAATAACATGACGACTGTTAGTAATTTTGTTTGTTTCAGGGTTCATCAATAGCATAGTGCAGCACATTGTGAAGCTGTGGAACAAAGTGATGAACCCTAATGCTAAGTATACCAGTTTAAAACCAACCGACATCACACCCCCTTCCCCTCCTCCAGTGGTGCCTTCCCCCCTTGCCACCCCCTCCTCTCAGGACGATGTCACTTCTACGATCATTCCCGCAGACTTATGAGAACTGTACTTCGACCCACAGTGATAAGAGGGTCTATGGACAAAATCTTTGCATTTAGGTGAAAGACAGTGTGTATTTTGTAAATAGTGTGTGGTGTGAGTACGTAATGATACAACTTGCTTTCAGTTTAACTACTGAACTACGTAGAAGACTAGGATGAAGTTAGGAAACCTTTTATATTTAAAAATCAAGAAATATTCCCTAGTTTATAAGGACGAAATATTCCCTCTATTCAGGATGATTTTGAATTGAAATAGATCAAAATGAGTCAGCTGGAAAGTGGTCATGTTGCTTTTTTAGATTTATTTTACCAGGCGAGGTAAGGAGTAATGTGTTCTCTCCACCAACTAACCTAGCGGGGTACGGACCCTTGGGGAACCTTTCTGGCTTTTGTCTAGGTGAGATGGGAAACTGTACAAACACAACTCATAATGGCAGGTCACGTTTGTGAGGCACAAGAATGTGCTACCTGACTCGCTAATTCCTAATATACCCTTCCATAAGACAAATTTTGCTTGTAATTGCTTATCGTGCTTGTAATTCCTTATGTAAAATTTTACAATAGTACATCTGAAATACATTTAGTCTAAATTTTTTATGACTTTTTTTGCAAAATAATTTATTTCAGGTTTTAAATTATAATTTACAATTTACAGTAGTAATTTTTGGAAATGGCTATGTTTTATTTCAACAATGAAGCAATTTGAAGTCCAGTTCTTGGATCAAGATACCTTTATTTTGAGATATAGTTATTGATATTTTTAGAATAGTTAATTGACAAATATTTTGACTTTGCACTGAGTGCATGTCAAAGCCTGCCATATGATATAAATCCTACTAATAATATTATAAATGTGAAAGTATGGATGGATGGATTAGATGCCCATTACACAAAAACCACTGGGCAAATTATGCTCAAATGTTGCATGAACATAGCTTACATATTACATTAATACAGTCAACTCCCGATTATCTGGTGTAATGACTGGTTGGAGGGTCACGGATAACCCAAAACCACTGTTAAAACAAAGGGATTCAATAAATTGAATATTACGAATATAATAAAGGTTTATCAACATTTTTACACTACAATATTGTGTTTTAATGTCATTTAAGATATATTTATGTAAATTAAATACTTTTGAAAATCTTTAAATTGTGATAACATCTACAATCAAGATAATAATAGTTAGTACTAGCAATGGTTGATAGCAGTAAATAATATCCAAAACACCAAATGATATTTAATAGGTTAAAAATCTAAAATCTCTAAACACCGAACTCTCACCAAACAGTATGCTAATTAATTCCCCACTGGGGGGAAAACCCCATGAGGGTGAACAACAAGGGTGAAAGGGGTGAACAAGGGGAAAGGTGATTGTTTTGAGATGTTTCTATTTTTGGACGTCCGTGTCCGACCGTCCGTCTGTCTGTCCGTTCGTCGCTGAGGGTGAACAGCGTCGGGAAGGGTGATTGTTTTGAGATGTTTCTATTTTTAGACATCCACGTCCGACCGTCTGTCCGTCGCTCTGCTCAGCCAGGTGCAGTGGCTAGAGCAGTGTCAAGGTCATCGCTCTCCATCATGCGCCCACGGCTCATTAGCAAGATGACAGACTCTCAGACTATGTTTTGTTTACTAAATTGTTCGTATAGTATTTATTCTGATAAACAAAAGAAATTAAATACGATTCTGGAGATAATTTTGCAAAATAAATTGTTATTACTAGCTGATTACCAGTGCTTCGCACAAAGAATTCAGGAATGAACAGCTGATTAAAATTGTTGCTGCAACTACATCTGTTTCTGATCTATTAAGCATATTGCTCATAAGAATAACATGGAAACTTTAAAGTCCAATGGGGCGAAGCACATTGAACCAAGGGAAACAAAAGTTATTCCATTACTTCTACAGAGAAATCCCTTTAATTTGACACGTCAATCATTAAAATCGGTTCATAAATAAAAGTGTTTTGCTGTACACAAGAAATTCCTTAGGGAATTAGTATAATAGATTGTTCTATTTATGTTTAGAAGGGGATAAATAAAAATAATAAAAATAAACCTTTCGTGACCCCGGTTAAACCGAAACCCGATTAACCCGCTCCTGGATAATCGGGAGTTGACTGTATATAGACCTGAAAATGTCTACATCCAACCTTATGGTGCATGCACTCTGTAATTTCCAATGCAAATCTTATGGGAGGATATCGTTTATAAAATTACCAGCTGTAGTTGATTTTTGGTAGTTACTGCAAAGGAAGTCATGGAAACATGTAAACAAAGATTTTATAATACTGGTCAGGTTCATAATGTTGTTTCGCGGCTTTCGCGAGCGAAGCCGTGGGTAACAGCTGGTAAATAAATACAATTTTCCAATCATAAACAATCAATGTATTATACTTTGACAATGTCCATATGGAAGAATAAAATCCAACATGGCCGATTTCCAACACTTAGGTACAAACGGTAAAAACCACCCAACTTGCATTTTTCACAAGTTTTCATCACCTTTCGTAAGGAAACCAAATAATGATTACTTGTGAATTGATCATCAGTGACAAGCTCTATAACAGAGAGGGCCTTGGAAACTCTGACACCTCGGTAAAGTCTGATTGGCAGCTAGGATGCAGCACGGAACGCATTAGTGGGCGCCAAGATTGTCTTCCTCTCTACGGATACTTGAGGACCTGACTGCACTGGACCGGGCAGGTTTGGTGTGGGGCAAATCTTGGGTTTGCTCATACTGCCTTCTGTATTATTTAAGAGATTATTGCGGACCTTTTCCATCACTGATAGTAAAAACAAAGTGATCAGTGATGGAAAATGTCCGCAATAATCTCTTAAATAACATAAACTCACCATCACCAACAAATTTTAAACAAAGAACTGCCTTCTGTGTTTCATTCTAGCCAGTGACCTATTTTAAACTACATGGTCTGACTGATTTTAGACATGAAGGTTAGGTTTTTAGGAAAAAGCACAAGGCTTTAACATTTTCTAGAGAGGAAAAGATAGGATGCTAACTCAACTTTTTGAGGGACTTATGAGTGAAAGAATACTGACACACAAAAGGTGTAATATTCCCCCAACTATCCTTTGTAGCCTCTATCAAACTTAAAGAGAATGGCAGATTATTTAGACAAGTTGTTTAATTTAGTCTCCTGATAGTGGGTACCAACATAACACAGTTCACAATTTGATTGTGTTATGTTGGTACCACTATCAGGTGACTAAATTATAAAACTTTTCTAAATAATTAGTCAATTTCTTTAGGTTCGATAAAGGCTACAATGTATAGCGAAATATTACCTCTTTTGTGTGTACATTGTGTGTTCTTTCTCTCATCATTCACTAAATAAGGTGAATTAGCTGTATCCTGTATTTTTCCCTCTACTGAAATGATTTTAGACATCACAATTCTCCTCGATCCAAATGTTCTACAACCACCAAACTAGGCATGGAAATAAAAATATGCTTAGTTACAACAAAACATGGTCTCAACATCTTAAATTTACCTTCATTCACTTTGTTTACTTTTTGCTTTGCACTTTTTATTTGTTATTTACTGAGAAACAAGAGGTGCACTTTACTTGTGTTTTGTTTTTATTACACAATATGGGTTTGAAAGTGATATTTCATCTGTTCCTTTTAAGATCTGAAAGCCCATTTGTTTGGAATAATATATATTGCAATACTTATTTGATCATATAACAAACTAATTTAACAAACCACAACGCGATTAATACTGAATTAATCGCGTTGTGGTTTGTTAAATTAGTTTGTTATATGATCAAATAAGTATTGCAATATATATTATTCCAAACAAATGGGCTTTCAGATCTTAAAAGGAACTTTCACTTGATAATGAAAACGATAACTGATGTTAAATATCCCAGTTATAACACCTTTTTATACTCGGCAATTAATTCTTGATTTTTTTGTAAGAAAAAGATTAAAATGTGTTACTGAAACATTGTATCATGGTCTAATCTATATAAAATGTTTCTAGATTATTTATCTTAGGTCAGGGAAATAACAGATCAAATTCTTACAGTTTATTTTATGCTTTTTATATAAAAGTAAATAGGTCTCAGCCACATGAAGTCACCTACCAATTGTTATTAATAAATTTTGTGAATAAATATATGTAATAAGTGAACACCATAGTTGGCATATACTATTATCAAATTTTCGCTTTAGATTAAATTCGCTAGAATGGATAGTATTAGTGAACTTTCACCTCTTACTCCTACCATACACTACTTCAGCTTGATAGCACGCATTTATATGTAATTTGCCGAATAAACTGCATACAACGTTGATTTACTGTTGAAGAATGTTTATGCTAGCTAAGTTTGATTTTGTGACTGCTCTCTTCTGGTTTGTTAAATTAAGATATTGAATTTAGAAAATAGTGAAACATTTTTCAGTTTTATACGGTATTTCAGAAGAAGAATGAATTTTGGATATCCTCCTTACCCGAGAGTTCTAACTCTATGTTCAGTAAATTGGTAGCTAAAAAAGAACAACTAATTTAACAAATTAAAATTAAATGAAAAAAAAAAAATGAAGTGTCGTCCATAGTTATAAAACAAAGTTTAAAAACAATTTTAGGCCTCTACACCACAGGATGAACAGACATAGAAATTTACCATTCCATGCTCGTTTTCAGGTTTCTGAATAATTTGCTGACAACTTAAAGAATTGGTAAGAATTCACATTTGCTCAAAAATGGATTCAAATTCTGTTTAACATTGCAAAATTTATGAATAAAGTGTTGATGTATCCGTAAACCACTGCCATAATTATAATCCGTATAATTAGGCCTAGTGATATTTATAACGTATTTGCAACGTGTATAACTTATGTTTTTGCTTTTTATCAGTCTAAATGACTATATGCAGATATTTAACTTCCTTTCATTACAATTATATTGTACTACTTTATATTGCTTCTAGCTATAGAGTATTTAATTGAAATACAATTTATTGAATAGTAAATTATGAAAAACGTTAGTTACAAATTGATTATTCCGAAAGCATATTTAGTGTTCTTTATTTTGGTAAGGGCAATCCCATCTTAGGGCGAAGTCCTATTGTCTTCAGAGAAGTGTTTATGTAGCCCTAAAAAGCATATCATAAGTGTTTTGAAAATTTTTTTGAATTAAAAAATTACCTACCTTTATTATGTCAGGCGTTGAGATGTCAGGATAGATCATCTCACTAGGATGTTCTTAACTTTCATTCCAATTCTGCTTCATTTGCTGTCTGTGTACTCCGTATTTTAAAACTTTCCTAATCAGATTGTATATTTTATTTTATATCAGATGCTTCTTCGGCTGTGAATATTGTTTATTTTAGTATTGTTTGTATTTATGTAAATAAACAATTCAAAATGAACAGTTAATACTTGTGGTTATTTTGCTCTCCCTTGGCCAAGAATATTCTGGAATGGGGAGGCCCTAAAGACCGCCAATAATGTGGGGCTCAAAAAAAATTTGCGGTTAAGAAAGATGGCTTGAATTATTTAATTTGATCTTAAATGGTTTTGAAGATCAGTTATCTCTCTCATTCACAGAGTGAATCTATTTTGTAAATCTATACTAAAAATAGAGTATAATTCAGTGTCAACAGCATCTTCAGCTTGGTTAACTAATGAAAATAAAAATTAAAAAACTTAAGATTCAATTTTATGAAACAAAATTTATTGATAATAACAAGAACATCCCTCGCAGGAAATCTGCGTAACCATAAATATTAACTCCTAGGAATAAAACAGTAGATGCATGTCGCTGGCCCGGCCATGTCGGAAATTAGAGAAACAAACTATGCCAAGAATTAGTACCAAATTGGAACTAAATGGTACCACAAAAGAAAAAATAGGTACTTCAACATCTAATGAGTAATTAGCTCCCACAGGTTTCCGGGCCAGCGACATGCCAGCCCGGCAATTTTCAATTTTGACAATAAATCATATACGTACATTTTATATCAAATTGGTACTAAATGGTACCACCAATGAAAAAAAGGTACTTCAACCATTTAATGGTAATAACGATTTTCATGTTGGGGTCAATGACCTCTCTCAGCCCAGCCATGTTGGAAATTAGAGAAACCAACTATGCCCCGATTTAGCACCAAATCGGTACTATATGGTACCACAAAAGAAAATACCCCCGTCGCAGCAAACCTGCATACTCAGCGATTTTTCAATGGAGATATAAATGTCTTGATACTACCATTGACTATGAATGATACTACATAAAGCCACTTACCAAGTTTCATAAAAATATATTCACAAATAAGCGATATATACAATTTTAATTATTCTCCATAAGAATAACATTGGGGCTGAGTATGCAGGTTTGCTGCAAATGGGTTCTTATGCTAATATCAATATAACTCAACTAGGTGAAGTTGTTTACCAGTTTTTATTCATTTATGTTCATAATTAAGGGAGACAGAGCATTTAATTATTCTCCATAAGAATAACATGGGGGCTGAGTACACAGGTTAGCTGCTACGGGAGCCTTTGGCAAAAAATTTTTTTTTTGCAAATATCAATACAACGAGAGGAAGCTGTATACCAAGTTTCGTCAGTATACGTTCATAAATAAGTGAAATATAAAAATTGTCTTTTCCTCCATAAGAAAACGTTAGACAACGTACTGTGTTTAGCACTTTCAATATCTCGGTAAACAATTTACGTAGAGGAATGATCAAAATACCAAATTGAGTTTTTTTTAAGCTGAACCCAATGGTGAAAACTAAAATTTTTTGACTATTTCAAAAATTATACGTAAAAAATTCAAAAAACCCATTTTTGGGGTACAAACCCCCCCCCCTCCCAAAATACCCCTTCGGATGTCCCAGGACTACCTTAAGACTGGTCTAAACCAGTTTTGAGGCTGACATTGGGTACAGCAAATTAAGTTGTCATTACATATGGTAAGTCTTTTGGCTGTCCATTATGACTAACTTCCCTTTCACCTTTTTTCCCTCCATTTGCAGCGGCTAGGGTCAGAGAGTGGGGGCAATTAAATGTTGTAGTAATGTTCTGCATTACTGTAGTTTAGTGATTGGCTAGTTTTTATTCGTTTAAGATTGATCGAATATCTAGTGCGGTGTTGGTTCTAGTATTTAAGAATGATGAATTTCCCCAGCTGCTACACCAATTATTCAAGATGAAAACTGAAGCAATTCACAAAGAAATTATGTTTCTTTACAAACATATTTAGTACCATAAGTACTCATTTTAATAGAACATATGAAGAGTTTGTAGGTAAAAAAAACAGACTAGGCTACATTATGTTGGGGTGGGAGCGGGCCCTTGCCTGTGTTTTGCCCCGGGGCCCACCATGGCTCTCGGCGGCCCTGCCAGTTGGCCTACTGAACATGGAATACTGACGAACAGTAATTTTGTGTACATAATAACAAAATTACGATTAAATGACTGACAGATGATGGGAACAACAGATGACAGATTTAGACTGATGTCTAAATCTCGCTCTAATCCAACTGTTTGAACTGAAAACAGTCCCCACAGCTCAGGATTTTCTGCGTCAAGTGTAATAATGTCACCTCACCGAAACATCATGTTATTTAAAAGTAAAGTACTGTAACTTATCGTAATTAAAACTGACAGCTTTTAGTTTGACTTGTATAATATTGATGCAATAAATATGTATAGCGACTGACTTATAGTTTATTCATGATCAAACTACCTTTAAATACATAACAATGGAAGGCATTTAACACTTCAGACCACAATATATTTAGAGTTGTTTTTATTTTTTAAACTATATAACTTATTTATATATTTGTAAGGAAAGCAAAGGTACCAACAAATTCTCGTATATGAAGAATCATATGATTTAATACTAGTAAAATATAAAAATACACCCGTCGCAGCAAACCTGCATACTCAGCGAATTTCCAATGAATATATAACATAATACTTAACAGGATTCATAAGAAATGTATTCACAAACAAGCGATATTTAAAATATTAATTATTCTCCATAAGAATAACATTGGGGATTGGGGATTACGCAGGTTTGCTGCAACAAGGCACGCAAAATAATGGGTTTTTATGCAAATATCAATAGAACTCATCTTAGTGAAGTCACATACCAAGTTTCATCCATATACATTCATAAATAAGCGATATATAACATTTTAAGTATTTTCCATAAGAATAACATGGTGACCAAGTACCTAGGTTTGCTGCTACAGGAACCATAGGCGAAAAATTGTTTTTTTGTGCAAACAACAATAAACCATAACCAGATCAAGGCATATACCAAATTTTGCCAGTTTATGTTCATAAATAAGTGAGATATACAATTTTTCTTTTTCTCCATAAGAATAACATTAGACAACGTACTGTGTTTAGCACTTTCAATATCTCGGTAACCAATTGACGTAGAGCAATGATCAAAATACCAAATTGTTTTTTTTTAAGCTAAATTCAATGGTATAAATTAAAATTACATTTGAAAACCCCAAAAAACACATTTTTGGGGTACAAAACCCCCCAAAAACCCCCCTTCGGATGGTGCGATTCATCTGGTTTTCGAACTTGTTCAAATAAATGGTACTTTACACATTTGTACCAAATTTCATTAAGATCGGACCTTTTTTACGAGAGTTATCGTGCTTATGGACACACATATATATATATATATATATATATATATATATATATATATATATATAAATATATATATATATATTTATACATATATAAAAATTTGAACGAATGGTGTTTTTGGCATCTGGGGACCTCAAAATGAAAAGTTATCATGGTCTCGGGCTTAAGTCTTACCATGAGACCTACGGTAATAGCTTCTTCCCTATAGGGGAAATTCGCTAACAAATAAAAGTATAATTAAATTACGTATTTAAAATGAAAGAAAATGCACAAAAAAATTCTTAGACGTGAAGAATCACACGATATAATACTAGTCAAATAACAAAACAACAAATAAATTAAATTACACATATACAAAAAATTAAAAGGCACCACAAATTGTATACAAAGTATCACATGATTTAATACTAGATAAGTATTGAAACAAAAATTATAATTAAAATAAAGAAATTATTGTTAAGGCTACATCCCGATGATATTGTTTGGGCAGGTTGGTTATCTATTGAAAACAGCCTTCCATACAAGCTAGCTGTCACAAGTTTTGGAATGGGTTTTAAAGTTTGAAACGACCTCTCAACTGTACCGTTCACTGTGAACTGAGCTTCACTGAAAACAAAACTTTCAGTGGGCAAGAGAGAGCCGAAACCATCGCCCTTGCCTGTAAGTAAGACATTGGGTCCAACTGATGAACGATTATTCGAAAAATTCCCACTGATTGTAATAGAGTTGAAAATAAAAGCCGTTTGAAAAAAGCTGTAAATCATATTGGGTTTAGCTGTGGAGTCATCCGATCTCAACCCGCAAGAGGAAAAGTCTGGGTTGACACAAGAAATAATAGCGCAAGTTTGTAACCCTCCGTTTGCAATGTGGTCGTAGTCCCGAACGCCTTCGAACACAGTTAAACGATAAAACATTTGAGAGTAATCGTCGCCTCTCATGTTTTCTTCCATTATTTTGTTAAAAATCGCTGTGATATTAAGAGTGAAGTTGCAACATAAGTTGTTCTGGCAGATGAACTCCTTCACTGTGAAAGGCACCGTGAAGTTGCTGCCATTGAATTCTCTCATTTTTGAGTCAGGCGGAGTGATCGGCTTGGTGGTGTATATCTTGAGGTTTTCTTGTTTTAGTTTGATTTTATTGGGAGATCCTTTGAGAGTTTGACCAGACTGAGGTTTTTTCAGAGTTTCGTTTTTTGTTGTAATGATTACTGTTTCATCCTTCAAACTCTCTACTTCTTTAGTGGTAACACCTGAAAAAATATGTTTATTAAACATAGTTCATAGGATTATTTTTCTATAGTTTTGTTGCATTGGTTATTTATCCTATACTCTAATATGAGTAAGGTTTGCTTGCGACACGGATCTCAAAAACGGCTCCAACGATTTCCTTCAAATGTTCGAAATAACTAATTTCTGGGATAAAAATAAGTTCTAGACAGGCCTCATCCCCAGGAAAAATCAAATAATGTAAAAAAACTAAAATGAAAAGTTTAAAAAATTAACATCGGGCTTATGGAGTTTCAAATCAAAACAAAATAATTGTAACAGCTGTTCATAATCAACAAGGGAACTGTCAAAGGGACTCATGTTGTTTATGATTATTAACATGTGATTTCCTGAGAGCAGAGATTAAAAGATTTGAGTGAAGATTACATATATAGAGTATTAAAATAAATCAAAGGGACATTGACTTATAAATAACAACTGGAGTGACCTTAAAAATGCAGGAAAGAGGCAAATGAGCTATACAAATATGGTAATCAGTTGGGGGAAGGGGTGAAATATCCCAGTCATCTAAACAAACTGACTGGCCTTCCCCGAGCAAAGCTCGGCCCCCAGGTACTTGTTGCAATACGTTATTTAATAATAAACAGTACCATTTAAGACATATTCTCAGTATGAAGTGTTTAGGTTAAAAATGGGAAATGTAATACAACACTCCAGTTACTGCAAGGTTAAGTTACTAAAAACAAAAATTACCCACTCAAAACATAATCGTTCCAATAATTTTCAGATTAATGTAGAGGTTTTAATTTGGAAAGAGTGTGTAAGGATGGGAAAACAAAGTGATTTAGAAATGCCTTCTTTCTGTCTACACATTTCAAACTTTCTATCCTTACAAAACCATGAACAATGCACTGAAACCTACTAAATCGCAACGTTTAACACGTTCTATGCGATGGTAGATTTACCTTACCACTGAACATTGAAACAAATGGGATTTTCACGTTTAAACATGTTTGCCACATGGAACGTGTTAAAGTACCTTTCGAACGGAGTTCCTTTGGAACATCAGCGTGTAACATGAATGTCTGCCTGGTCTGAGTCATGTTGTAAATGGCTGGCCCGCGCCGGCCGAGGTATATGCCAGACCCTGAGCTGCCGACCGATGGATCGTTGTATCCTGAAGCTAGTAGCACTACATCCTGAGTGTATGACCAGTAATACTGCTCCTGGATGGCTGTGAAAACAACAAGTAAACAGTCAATTGTCCATAGTTTATTTTCACATGACGTTAACATAAACCAGCAAAGCTGGGGAAACAGGTGAAATTATACCTAAAACATAAAATAAATGGTATCAAGAAACTGACATATACTTTCTCCATTTCAGCCCAACTTATTGACTAAATTATTTTTATTTACTAACTATATAATATAAAGTACAGTATAATGCACAGAAAATCTTCTACAAAACCTTTTTTCAGAAATGCACACCCAAATCCCATTTTTGGAGTCACTACAAAATCCTTTGCTACACACAGTGGTTTTAAGAGGGGAATCCCCCTTATCTCCCCCCCCCCAGGGTTAGGGGGATTCATATTTTGAATATCCTCTGTTGTTTAATGCTAACTTGACCTACATATCAAATTTTAATTAAATTGATCATTAAATAAGAGAGAACATTTTTGTATTCCCTATAAGAATAACATTGACAACGTACTGTGTGTTTACCACTAAATGAAAGTTTCAATTTTCTCCACAACCAGTAATCGTAGGATAATAATTCAAAATACTAAATTTTCTAGTTTTTGTAGCTTTCCTTAATGGCGATAAGTAATTTTTATAAAACTGAATTTTGGATATTTTAAGCCCTGTCATTTCTGAACCTGAATTTTTACATAACTGCGGGTGGTGTAATTTTGTTGGAAACCACTCAATTTTAATCAAAATTATTAGAGCCGTTTTTGAGAAATTTTGATTTCTTCAGTTTTTTAGCGGTTTTTAGGGGTTGGAGATATCGTGGATTAGTTCCTACATACCAAATTTCATGAAATTTTGACCACGGGTGCGGTCTCCAGCGTTGTACACATACAGACAGATAGACAGACACACAGACATCACTCCGAAAACCTTTTTTTTAGAATCAGGGACCAACTGCAACTCGAAGATTTTGACAAAAACAATACTTTCTCCATATACTATGTATAAGGGGGAGAAAATTAAAAACTTAACTAACTGTACTTAGTGCTTATATGGAGCCGAACTAAGCTATCATTTAAATAAGCATTTACACCACAATAGGGTTTATTTGTTAAAAACTTTGAGGTTTCTCTTTTAAACATGCCAGTTTTCAATCGATTTTCAAGAACTATGCAATCCATTATAACATTTTTTCTCTAGGTACTGTGGCAGTTTTTATAATGAAGTAAATATGTAAATGAAGCATCTTATTCCTTGTTTAAAATTCATTGTTGGTGATGCTGAGTTTATATTGTTTAAGAGTTTATTGCGGACATTTTCAATCACTGATTAGTAAAAACAAGTTTCACGATCTGGAACTTGATCCTGCCTTCAGGTGAGAGAAATGCCTGGAACATAAAAAAATTACACAAAATATTAAAGGCACAATCCAGACAAGGCTGGAAAAACTCAAAAAGCTAAAACAGAGAACTGTAAAAGCAGTCAAAATAAAGCAAATGGAAAAATCAAACCAAACACAAAAGCCAGACACAAAACAGAATATACGGTGTGGTACAGAACTGCACGGCACGACTAATCAAGCGAGACTGGACGGGATCAGATTCCAGATCCCGAAACGTCGTGAAACTTGTTTTACTAATCAGTGATGGAAAATGTCCGCAATAATTTCTTAATCAACGAGCATCTTATATTTAGAAAAGGTCATAATTACATACATGATTTTAGCAAATTTCACCTATAGGGAAGAAGCTATTACCGTAGGTGGCATGGTAAGAGTTAAGCCTAAGACCATGATAACTTTTTGTTTTGAGGTCCCCAGATGCGAAAAACACTATTCGTTCAAATTTATGTATATGTATATATATATGAATATATGTGTCCGTTAACACGATCACTTGAGTAAAAAACGTCTGATTTTGATGAAATTCGGCTCAAATGTGTAAAGTGACATTCATGACTTTAAGGTCGAAAACCAGAAAAATCGGACCATGGGAAAGAAAGGGGGGTTTACGATTTTCCAAAAATTAGTTTTTTGCATTTTTCACCCTACAATTTTTAAAATACCCCCGTAGCAGTAAACCTGCGTACTAAGCGAATTTCCAATGCATATAAATGTATCTTAATACCACATAAAGCCATATACCAAGTTTCATCAATATACATTCATAAATAAACGATTTATGACATTTTAATTATTCTCTATAAGAATAATATGGCAGCTGAGTATGCAGGGTTGCTGATGCAAGGAACACAAAAAATTGGGTTTTATACAAATATTAATACAACTCAAGAAGGTAAAGCCATATTATACAAAATTTTATTAATTAATGTTCTTAAATAAGGGAGATAACATGTTACTTATTCTCCATAAGAATAACATGGGAGATGAGTACGCAGGTTTGCTGCTACGGGAACTATCGGCCAAAAAATGTTTTTTAGTGCATATATTAATAGACCACAACGATATGAAGCAATACACCAAGTTTCATCAGGATAAGTTGATAAATAAGCGAGATGTACATTTTTTCTTATTCTCCATAAAAATTACATTGGACAACGTACTGTGTTTAGCACTTTCAATATCTCTGTAACCGTTTGACATAGAGCAATGATCAAAACACCAAATAGAGCATAATTTTAAGCTGATTCCAATGGAAAAACTAAAATTTGAATTTTTCAAAAATTATATAAAAAAAATTTTGGGGTACAAAACCCCCCCAAAATACCCCTTCGGATAAGGCGATCTGTCTGGTTTTCAAACTTAAAGTCATAAATGCTGTTATACCAAATTTCGTCAAAATCGGATTCATTTTAAGAGAGTTATCCTTTGCTACACACAGTAGTTTTAAGAGGGGAATCCCCGTTATCTCCCCCCCCCAGGGTTAGGGGGATTCATATTTTGAATATCCTCTGTTGTTTAATGCTAACTTGACTTGCATATCAAATTTTAATTAAATTGATCATTAAATAAGAGAGAACATTTTTGATTTTGAACATTTTTGTTGTTGTGGTATAGTGATAATTTCATTTTTCAGTATCGAACGAATGGTGTTTTTGGGGTCTGGGGACCTCAAAACGAAAAGTTATCATGGTCCCGGGCCTAGGTCTTACCATGCCGACTACGGTAATAGCTTCTTCCCTTTGGGGGAAATTCGCTAAAACTTAATTTCAGTTTTGACCATTTTATAGAGCTTAAAAAAACAAATAATATGGTATTTTGAATCATTATCATATAGTTTTTTGAATTATTAACCTAGGTTAAGTGGTTGCGGAGAAAATCCAAAAAACTTGTTCATAAAATATTCCATGTTAATCTTATGGGAAAAAGGTTTTTAGCTTTTCCTCAGTTAATTTTAATGTAAACCTCACATTTACTGTTACCAATCAGTTCAGCTCTACAAAACAATCATTTTGGTGTTTAAATTGTGATTCTATGTCCAACCATTGCAGAGATATTCAAAGTGCTAAACATAGTACGTTGTCCAATATTATCCTTATGGAGAATAATCAAAATGTTATATCTCGATTATTTATGAATGTATGTTGTTGAAACTTTGCATGTGGCTTTACCTAGCACTGGTCTATGTATATGTATATTAGCACAAACAAATTTTTTTGACGATTTTCCCCACAGCAGCAAACCTTTATACTCAGCCCCCATGTTATTCTTATGGAGAATAAGTAAAATGTATTGTCTCCCTTAATTATGAACATAAATGAATAAAACTTGGTATGCAACTTCGACTGGTTAAATTGTATTGATAATTTCATAAATCACATATTTTGTGTTCCTTGTAGCAGCAAACCTGCATACTCAGCTTTCAATGTTATTCTTATGGAGAATAAATAAAATGCTATATATCACTTATTTATTCATGTATTTTTATGAAACTTGGCAAGTGGCTTTATGTAGTAGTGAGAAACATATACATGCATTGGAAATTCGCTGAGTAGGTTCATAGGTTCGTAGGTTTGCTGCTACGGGGATATTTTCTATTCATTTTTAAAATTTATTTAGAATTTGAAAAACTACCCCAAAATTCTATTCCATATTGCATTAGTGAGGCAAACAATGCATGGTGCACAATAATGTTGGTTTTTAAGTCGGTAACATTTTACAGAACTGACATTTGAAAACACTGTATTTTATTTATTTATTTATTTATAACATCACATAACATCCCTTACAGGGAATTTCCCTTAGACAGGCGAATTGTCACTGTTTACATTATCCTAGTATAAATACAATATACACACAATTTTATATGGTTCATGATAATATCTTATAATAAGTTGAATTATACTTAGAAGAATAAAATAAGAGTCTTGGATAGAAACAAATTAAAAAATATTACAAATCCATGTAGAACTTCTTTCTGCAAATTCAGGCTGACATATAATCATCAGTGCTATAAAAATATTTAGTTTTCAAATATATATATATATATATATATATCTGTGTCCGTGAGCACGATAACTCTTGTAAAAATTGTCCGAATTTGATGAAATTTGGTATAAAATGTGAAAAAAAAATTGTGACTAAGTACGAAAACCAGCCAGATCGCTCCATCCAAAAGGGTATTTTGGGGGGGGGGTTTGTAACCCAAAAATGCATTTTTTGAATTTTTTACATGTAATTTTTGAAATAGTCAAATTTTAGTTTTCACCATTGGATTCAGTTTAAAAAAACACACAATTTGGTATTTTGATAATTTCTCTACGTCAATTGGTCACCGAGATATTGAAAGTGCTAAACACACAGTACGTTATCTAATGTTATTCTTATGAGGGAAAAGAAAAATTTTATATCTCGCTTATTTATGAACGTATACTGACGAAACTTGGTATATGGCTTCATCTGGTTGTGGTCTATTGATATTTTCTCAAAAAACTTTTTTTGCCAAAGGCTCCCGTAGCAGCCCCCCATGTTATTCTTATTTATAATAATTAAATGCTATGTCTTCCTTAATTATGAACATAAATAAATAAAAACTGGTATATGATTTCACCTACTTGAGTTATATTTGTATTAGCATAAAAACCAATTTTTTGTGTTCGTTGATGCAGCAAACCTATGTATTCAGCCCCAATGTTATTCTTATGGAGAATAATTAGAATTGTATATATTGCTTATTTGTGAATATATTTTTACGAAACTTGGTAAGTGATTTTTTTGCAGTAGTAAGACATTTATAACTCCATTGGAAATTCGCTGAGTATGCAGGGTTTCTTCAACAAGGGTATTTAGTTTTTTATTAATCGCTGCATTAAACTTTTGGTGACTGCATCTGAAATAATTCATTTTATTTATATGGTGTATATATTCCAACGAATAAATCATAGATAAAACAAATAAATAAATGAAGCCTTGAAAACGGGTTTTACCTGTAAGAAAAGGCATCTGAGAAAACCATGCAGTTGGAAAAATGAAATGCGTGATGTTGAACTTATTGGCCAGGATTACTCCCGGATCCTCGAATATTATGTCAAAACAAGTGAAAACGCCGAATCGAACACCAAATGCTGTGTCGAAGAAGACAAGTTCCCTGTTTGGTGAAGGATTTTTATCATTTTCAGAGAACAGGTGGATTTTCCTATACCTATAACAACATTAGTTTATTATCAAGCAGTTATTTCCAGTTGTAATTAAGAAGTATACCAGTACCCTTGATAAGGGAAAAATTGTGTACTCAGAGATTTTTCATCCAGAAAGGGGTGTAATACTGTACTAGAAAGTTGAGTTTCATTGTACCACAGATCAAATGTTTTCATTTTTCATAGAAGCACAAAACCAATTTAAATTTAAAATAACACTTTTGAATACTAAATTAAGTAAATACTAGTGGCTTGAAGGGGCCAAAGCCCCTACCTAACCTAGCTTCGATACTTTTCCACATCTGATTTGTTTACTACTGTATTTACATGCTGAGGGAAATAAAGCTGTATAAGTAGGAACACATGTCAGTTCGTAAACAAAGTAGGCTCTTACGTAATCACATGTTTTAATGTAAACAAAGCAGACGTTTTTAAATCCACATGCTTTTATTATGAGGAATGTTTTATGTTATTTTTTATTTGCTAGTAATTTTATGGAAATACTGTATTTTTCCCGAGTCCCTGGGATCAAGACCTTTAATTTAAGCTGTCTCTCACTATCCTGTGATTTGCCAAACTTCCACAATTTTGACTTTACAATTTTGCTTACAGAATTCAATTTGTAATATTTTGATTTATTATAATTAATTAATAAGCAGTGATTTTAATAAACTTAAATTTAGTCTGAATATCCCCTTCCTATGAGTCCTGCATAGTTTGTGTCCATTTATTCTAGATTTACATTTTTAACTGTCAAAATAACTGAGCACTTTCAGAGTAAAAATTTGACCTTATAAATTGAATTCTCGCTTGTAATTTTGAGTGCATTTTTGTCTTTATAATATACAAGTAGAGGAAATGTATTATGTAATTAATTACCTTGCGATGATGGTACCGTTTGAGTCAAACACTACGTCGGTGTTGAAATAGACGATTTTCTGTTGAGACTCATTGTAGAACTTCTCGCCGAGATTCACAACAATGTAGGTCTGCGTAGCACGAGCAGCGCATGACAGTTGTACCAACGGCTGGGAAATATGCAAACTTGAAGGTAATGTAACTGTACTTAACAACTACACTCTTTTTTTTGACTTGCTGGTGACTCGTTCTCTGAATGAGGATCTTGCAATATAAAGCCAGATGTATAAAATCTCTTCATTCTACTTACTGTTCAGGCACAGCGATCATAAACTAAATTAGTTTCCATAACATTAACTAACATTAACAAGAGCCTACACACAGACTATCTGCCCATGTAGATAGATTTCTTTGTTTATTTTTCAATAGTTTTAAGTCATATTTTTGTCTAGTACTGTTTTATATGCTGGTACACATGAATATATTGTTTCAAAAATATTTGCATTGTATTCGTTTTTGAAAGTTTAACATGCAATTTTATTTGAACCATTTGTAATTTTGTATGTTTTTGAAATAAATTATTTGAATTGGAGCTATGACATCTATGGAACTATGAATAATGTATCATGATTTTTAACAGCCTAGTTATAAATGTTACTCACAGTTCTAAATGATTGTAAGGAATGAAATTCAGTAAAGCAGTTTTTCCGTGAAAGCAAACAAAATTTGGCTCATGAGCGAAAAAGTGTTTTCTCTGATTCTTTTCTCTGATAAAACAGTGTATGTTCTCGAACAAAGTACTAAGATACAGGTTCTTTATATCAGACAGTTTTCTTGTTAGCATTTGCCCTCTGTTAATATTAATAGATTGGTTTTCGGATCATGTGCAGTAAAGTTTACTCACAGCATCGTAAGTGGTGTTGGCTGCGCACGGTCTGACTTGCTTAGCAGGATCCGGCACTAGCATGTACTGCTCTGGGTTGCCACAACCTTTCAGGCCATCTTCAGGGAACACTATTATATCTGCCTACAACACAATAAGGCGTAGTTAAAAACGTCCTAAAACACTTCAAGATATGTACACTTACTGCATTTACATACAAGACAGGAACACAGGCTGATCACTGATCAAGAACAGGATGGTCAAATGTGAACAGTTTAAATTGATTGTCTTATACTATCTTTCATGTATATTTACATTACTCTGACTAAAATTATCGCAAGACGTTTATTATGTTCCCTGATCATAGGCGTAATTCGGGGGCGGCAACGGAGGGCAGTTGCCCCCCCAATAACATTGCCCCCCCATTTGGAGGCAATATTATTGATATATGAAATGTCACAAAAATCACGATCACAACCTATTTTTCCCCTTTTGCCCCTTTAATCAAAATACTGAAATTATGCTTATGACCCTGATTATATATCAACACTAGCTGTTCCCGCAGGCTTCGCCCACAGGACTTCAGATACAAGGGCTTACCTTGCGGGCTCATTGAGTGATTCCAGCTGGCCGCTGCTATGACGTCACTTCGGGAACTTGGGCAAGCGTCGCCCTATACCTTTCCCTGTGTGAGCGCTAGTATTACAGTGCGTTAGCTTTGATTACTGAGCAGAAATGCATATATGACAAAACTTTAATGATTTAAGGGAACAAAGTCTTAAGGTCAAACAACATCACAAAGGGTTTTAATTTTATTTGTATGCGGCTTAGAATTATAATTCAAGAATAAATTTGAGTAAAAATTACTTTTAAGTTCTATATTATAAATTATACGTCTATTATTACCTCAATTAGCAATTTATAAATAAAATATTGGTTTGAAAATTGTCAAAACCTTAAGCAGAATGAACATTAAAACAACAGTTTACTCCATACAGATTTATTTTTTACAAAACTTATCCTACACTCTAATATGATAAGTAAAGTTTGCTTGCGTGCGTGTTTGCTTGCTTGCTTGTGTGCTAGCTTGATCGCAACTCTTATCTCAAAAACGGCTCCCACGATTTCCTTCAAGAGTTGTACTTAACTAATTTATGGGTTGAAAATAAGTTATAAACAGGTCTCATCTCCAGGAAAAATATAATTATGTAAAGAAACGAATTTCAAAAATTCAAAAAGTTAACATTGGGCTTATGGAGTTTCAAGTAAAACAATAAAATCATAACAGCTGCTTATAATCAACCAGTGAACTGTCAAGTATTAACATGTGTTTTCCTGAGAGCACTAACTAAAACCATTAAATAAAACCGTTAAAAAATAAACCGTTAGCCCATACTTTATTTATTTAGTCAGCTGTTAAAATGTAAGCACATTTTAAAAATATCCCTGGCTACATGCCTGCTAGATCGCGTGCGGAGATCGGGTCATCAGCTAGTTGTTTGTAACTTGTTATTTACTTTTATAAACTTATTATTTGTAAATTTAAGGGTGGTTAATGGCTGGTTGGAGGAATCGGTCTTACAGCTATACTTCATATCACTAGCTGATTCTTTAAATCAAAACAATCATGATCGTGATTACTGTGACTTTTCATATATTATAGTAATACTTTATCCCGCACTCCTTGCGACCCCCGAATTACACCTATGCTCTCTTCACAATTTATGTTAGCGTTTATTACTTACTCTTTGGCCAGATGTTTTGTTTACAAAATTATATATCCTACATTGAGGCTTCCCTTTTTTAAGGTTGGCACCACTTTATGGTATGTTGTAGATTTATGAATCAGCTGGACGCCCTCGTAAGACATCTTTGCTGCGAACATTACTCTTATGTAAATAAGCACACCTGGTCTGAAAGCTCTACGAACCTTGTTGTTAAAAAGGATCTTATCATGAGCCCCCGATTTATCATTTATCACTATCCTAATGCTGATTCACCTTCAAAAACACAGTTCAAAAACTTTACTGACACTACTAACAACCGTTTTAAAATTGTTATGCAAAATCTTAATTTATAAAATCCAAATACCACTGACTGACTTACTGACTCACTCCCTCATCACGAAATCTCAAAACCCACAGAATTGATTGCAATGAAATTTGGAGGAAACCTTCCTCTTGGGTCTTAGGTGCTCACTAAGAAAGGGTTTTAAGAAATTCCCATAGGGCTCCGCCCCACGGAGAGTCAAAGTTCCAATCCTGTGTTATTCTTATGGACAATCACTTTAAGTTTGAGCTGATGAAAATACAAACAGCTGATCTTGATTCGTAGTAGTTCCACGGGATAACATAACCACAGAATGCAGCACACACAAATGTCATAGTTTTATAATTAATTATTATTTGCTGGGCGCAGCCTGAGGGGACAGCTAGTGATGAAATATTTGTTAAAATATCTCAATTTAAAGTTTACTTTTAAAGTAATTAGAATTAAGGAAAATTAAAATAATAAACCTTATTACAGTTTTAAAGAGTGTCATTTATTAATCACTAATCACAACGAATGAAAGATCTCTATTACTAGGCTTAAAGTTTGACTAACAACATTATAACTATTTTGAAATGTTTTGTAAATTAAATATAATAATTTCATCCTATTCTCCGCCCGGGAATCTCGTAGGCAAAGGGTCAGTTGTTTTGAATGTTTTACAAAACAACTCCATAAGGTTAACATTGAAACTTTAAAACCCCATTAGGCGGAATCCTGAGAGTGAATGTTTTTCAAACCCTCAAATGGCACATCTTGAAGCCAAGAGCTTTCCACTGATAACAAACATGTAAGAAATTAATAGTTTTAGAGAACTAAAATCGCCAAACAAAAATCAAGAAATTCTTTTAATAATATAGATAATTTCATCCTATTTTGCGGGGCCACCAGAGCTTTTACCTAGGCCCACGGACCCCGCCGCTTCGGTTTGCGGGCCTCTTAGGCCCGTGGGCCCTGCGGGCCCGGCAGTTATGCCACTGACTTTTTAATGTAAACTGTAATCAAAATTGTTGTCAGTGAAAAGTAAATTAATTATCCTCCAAAATTTAAATAACTATGATTAGTTTAAGTTAAATCACAGAAAAGGTTGGTGCTCTTATGAAAGTGAAGGAAAACGGTCTAATTTCTTAAATAAATTTCTTTTAAGTATTTTATTTTACATTATTTAATTATATATATCTGTAGATAGGTGCATGCCAAGAAAGAAATGTAAGAATATATTTCCCCCAAGCTTACCTGAAATTTCTCATTAGCAATGTTGGTTATGTTCACAAAGTTCCTGACATTGTTTAGAATGTTGGTAGCAGAGTCGATTGTAGAGTCCTGGATGGCAGAATACTCCACAACCACTGCGCTGTATGTATCTCCGGTGCCTGAAGTCTCCTGGAATTTCATAATTGTGGCGGAAAAGTTTGATTTAAGAAGTTTCAACTATTATAGATTTTTACCATGGTTAAAATTTCACAAACAAATTTCTTGAAATTTATATTACAGTATAAGTAATCTAATGTGGGGCCAAGGTATTGGGTCAAAAGACAAATCAGGATCTCAGAGAGAAGATCCGACCAAGCCATGTCGGATAGAAGCTGTGGAATCTGTTCCCCGACAACCTGCATGCCCTAACTGGAAAGTCACTAAATAAACGGTATCAGGAAACTGACACATACTTTCCCCCTTTTAGCCCAACTTTAATGAATAAATTACTTTTTATTTACTAAATATAGAATACAAAGCAAATCGAATGTACAGAAAATCTTGTAAACAAGTAGTTTTCAAAAATATCCACCAAAATTCCTGTTTAGGAGGCATTACAGAATCCATCGCTACACATGTGGTTTAAGAGGGGAAATGCCCCCTATTCCCCCCCTCAGGGTTATTATGGGGCAAAATAATTTAAATTTCCTCTGTTGGTCAATGCTAACTTGAGAATCATATAAAGTTTGAATGAAATTGATCAGTAAATAAGAGATAAATAATAATTTTTGTATTCCCCATAAGAATAACATTGGAAAACATACTGCATTTACCACAAAATACAAATTTTAATTTTCTCCACAACCAGTAAACGTAGAATAGTAATTCAAAATACTAAATTATTTAGTTTTTTAGCTGTGAATAGTAATATTTTTTTATAAAAAATCCAAAAAACTGAATTTTTGAAATTTTAAGTCTTGTAATTTCTGAACCCGAATTTTTAAAGAAATGCGGGTGGTGTCATTTTGTTGGAAAACTAAATTTCTGTAAAATACTAAAGTTGAATCAAAATCTTTGGAGCCGTTTTTGAGAAATCTTGATTTTTCATGTTTTTTTCATGCAATATGAAAAAATATTAATTTTAAAATTTTGGCCATTTGATATGTGTAACTAAAATTACCAAAAATTGGCTTGTAAAAAATGTCAAGTATAATTTGTTTGGAAAATTTTAATGTTTATCAAAAAACATTACAAAAGGAAAAATAAAAGACAAAAAGATACAAAAGACAGAATAAGAAATAGCTGAAAAATCGCTATTATTTGTAAACTAACAGACAACAACAGACACGGACTAAGAAAACAACATTCTTGAAGTTTGCGATAATCCGACCCATACAACTAATAAATGACATTTATCAGCTATTTTTTATCTGATCTTTTTGAAAGTAGTATTGTTTGATAAAAATTCAAATTTACAAAAAAAGTATTCTTGAAATTTTTAAAACAATCAGCCAATTTTTTAAAATCTTAATCAAAATATTGGTCCTTATTTTGAAAAGAACTTTTTTTCAGATTGCTTATTTTTCTGTCATCGACAGAATGATGACATCAACATTGGGCCTATTTTGCTCTGTTTCCCGTTTGAGTATATATATATATACATATTAATCAATACAACATTGTACATTTTACACAGTTTGATGATTATAAAAATAAATATAAATTTTTCTTGAATGAAAACCATCAGCACTACTATTTAACAAGACATCGAGGAAGTTTACAGCTGCCCATCCACAGACTAACTTCATTAGGAAAACTGCCACAGTACCTAGAAAAAAATAATATAATAGATTGCCCGATTCTTTTACAATTAATTAAAAGCATTGAAATGTTTGAAGGAGAAACCTCAAAATTCTTAATAAATAAAGCCTATGATAGTGGCAATGCTTATTTAAGTGATATTTTGGTTTTACTCCATGTAAGTACAGTTAATTTTACTCCATGTACAGTTAATTAGTTTTGTATATTTTAGCAGGAGCAGCCGTCAGTTTGTCAGCGCCCATGCAAAGACCAAACTTGCCACCCCTCGCCCCCCTTACCATCAACCAAAACCTCCCCCCCCCCATAGCTCTGAGATAAGACTGACGGTTACGTCTCAAAATCCCCAAGCTAGGCATAGTGAGGTCTTGGCTGAAGGACCCTTTACTCTCGCACGCACACTCTCGAGTCCAACGCCTACGACCCGCGGTGCAGGTACACAACTTCATGATCCTGCTCATAGCTCTGATATTTATGAATGTAATCATAACTTCAGATAAGTTATATCTCTTTAATCTTCCACACAAAATTAAGTCTACGCAATACATATAGTTGTAATACAAAACTAATAAGAGTTTTTTTTAATATACCTTATTTTAAAAAATAAGGTTTTTTTACTGAATTATGGCACCAATTAAGCAATTAACTTTGCATAAAATCCGCGCAAGAAACTACCAATATTAATTAAGGCTCTGGTCCACCCCCTCCGCACAGCGCTAGGAAATTGTTTGCAGGATCCCTCTTTACAGCTGCTACATAAACTTTCAATTAAAGGATAATATTAAATACCCCCGTCGCAGCAAAACTGCGTACTCAGCGAATTTCCAATGCATAATATATGCCTTAATAGCACATAAAGCCAAGTTTCATTAAAATATATTCACATATAAGCGATATATACAATTTTAATTATTCTCCATAAGAATAACATTGGTGATTAGTATGTAGGTTTGCTGAAATAAGGAACACAAACAGTTAGTTTTTATAGAATTTAACTAGGCGAAGCCACATATCAAGTTTCATCAATATTCAATCATAAATAAGCGCTATATAACATTTTACTTATTCTCCATTAGAATAAAATGGGGGCTGAGTACGCAGGTTTGCTGCTATGGGGATAATCAACAAAAAATCAATTTTTTCCAAATATCAATATACCAGTACTACGTGAATCCACATACCAAGTATCATCAATATACATTCATAAATAATTGAGATATAAAATTTTATTTATTCTCCATAAGGATAACATTGGACAACGTCCTGTGATTACCACTTTGAATATCTCTGCAACGGTTGGGTGTAGAATCACAAATTAAACACCAAAATGATTTTTTTATGGAGCTGAACTGATTGGTAAAAGCAAATGTGGAGTTTACATTAAAATGAACTGAGGAAAAGCCAAAAACCTTTTTACCGTAAGATTAACATGGGAGATTTTATGAGTAGGTTTTTTGGATTTTCTCCGCAACCACTTAACCTAGGTTAAAAATTCAAAATACTATATTATTTGTTTTTTAAGCTCTATAACATGGTCAGAACCAAAATTAAGTTCTTTAAAAATTTGAGGGTGAAAAAAGCAAAAACTGATTTTTGGAAAATTAAAACCCCCATACCCCTTCCCATGATCTGATTTTTCTGGCTCAAACTTAAAATCATGAATGTCACTTTACACATTTGAGCCAAATTTCATCGAAATCGGAAATTTTTTACTCAAGTTATTTATTGCATTCACGAACACATATATACAAATATATATAAATAAATGTATATATATATATATATATATATATATATATATTCATATATAAATTTTAACGAATAGTGTTTTTGGCATCTGGGGACCTCAAAACAAAAAATTATCATGGTCTCGGGCTTAAGTCTTACCATGAGACCTACGGTAATAGCTTCTTCCCTATAGGGGAAATTTGCTAAAAGGAAAATATCTAAAATTTCTTTTTTCCTAATTTTTAAATTTTTTTAATTAAGTTGCATTTAAATGTCCTTTTAAATTTACAAAAATTACCTTTTTTAAACTATAACAACTTAAGTTAGAAACACTATTTTGAAATTCTAAAAAGAGCGTGAGTAGAATTAACTTTTTTCTGTCAAATTCTGTTTATAGAATGTTGATAACATTACTATCGTAGCCGCAAACAGGGATCCTGCGGACTTCCGCAATGCTCTTTTTCCCTATCTTAACACTGTATTTTCACACGGCTTTACTGATTTTTACATAGCCAGTGACTAGGTGATTGTCACAGTTCCGGCCGGCTGACGGATAAATGAGTCAGTAAAGAAATCGGAATAAGATGATTAATTTTGGTTTGGATTCAGGAAGCGGATTACAGATGATAATAATAAAGCATACTGTAGTCTGTTATTATACTTAAGTTGTTTCATTTGGTCTACATGTGATAATAATGCGGAAGCGGATTGAAGACGATAATATGAATCATATTATCATACTTTATCCTTTTTAGCAAATTTCCCCTATAGAGAAGAAGCTATTATCGTAGGTCTCATGGTAAGACTTAAGCCCGAGACCATGTTAACTTTTTGTTTTAAGGTCCCCAGATGACAAAAACACTATTCGTTCAAATTTATATATATGTACATATATTATACGTATTATACGTATTGTACGTGTATATGTATATATATATTTATATACATGTATATATATGTGTGTGTGTTTGTGTGTACGTGAATGCGATAACTTGAGTAAAAACGTCCGATTTCGATGAAATTTGGCTCAAATGTGTAAAGTGACATTTATGACTTTAAGTTCGAAAACCAGAAAAATCGGATTATGGGAAGGGGGGTTTATGGGGGTTTTAAATTTTTCAAAAATCAGTTTTTTGCAATTTTCACCCTAACATTTTCAAAACACTTAATTTTGCTTTGGACCATGTTATATAGCTTAAAAAAACAAACAATATAGCATTTTAAATTATTAACTTAGGTTAAGTGGTTGCGGAGAGAATTAAAAAAAACCTTCTCATATCCTTATGGAGTTTAAATAAACTTTGATATCTCGATTATTTATGAACTTATATTGATTAAACTTGGTATGTGGCTTCACGTAGTGTTGATATATTGATATTTAGAAAAAAATTGATTTTTGTTGATTATCCCCGTAGCAGCAAACCTGCATACTCAGCCCCAATGTTATTCTAATGGAGTGTAAGTAAAGTTTTATATCTCCCTTAATTATGAACATAAATTAATAAAACTTAGTATGTAGCTTCACCTGGTTGAGTTATATTGATAATTGCAAAAAAAAACACATTTCTTATCTTCCTCGTTGCAACAAACCTGCGTACTCAGCCCTAATGTTATTCTTAAGGGGAATAAATAAAATGCTATAGATCACTTATTTATTTATGTATTTTTATGATACTTGGTAACTGGCTTTATGAGGTAGTGAGAAACATATCCATGCATTGGAAATTCGCTGAGTACGCAGGTTTTTTGCGACGGGGGATTATCATATTATCTAATACTTTCTCCCCTCGCATGTATAGACATAGTGTAATACGAAAAAAGAGTCCCTGGACCAAAAATACTAAATAATTTTTTCTGGCCAAGAGAATGTTTTTTCGTTCACAAAACCGTAGACCTTACAGGTAATGATCGAAAGGGGCGCCAAAATCTGATGAGGATGCATCATATTTTCCCCTTTATTACTTATAATAGCAATATTAAACTCGAATCATTACAACTTCAATTAAAGATGAAATCCTGGTTCAATACTCTCCAATCCCCAAACCATATATTTTCCCTCATCTAGGAAGTACTTTAAAATAATCAAAGAGAGCGGATTAAAACAAGTTGCATCATGTAACTTGATATTTTAACATTGTAATATTCATTCAAAGTACTGCAAGTTTCATCATCCAGCACACTCTCAATAGGGTATCAATCAGATTGCCCTGAACTTGTCACAAATCGATAAAGGTCAAAACAACTTCTCAATTTGGAATTGAGGGGAGTGAGGATATTTTATCTGATATGTAAATTTAATGTTTAAGTAAAATGAAAGTGCAACATGATGAATACACAACTTTCTTCCCAGTAATGCCTTTCAACAACGTAAAATACTAATATACAAAAAATTAACAAAATCAGCCGGGTTAATATTACATATTTACAATTTCTTTATATTACAACTACGGATTACGCCCCCACCCGCACCCTGCAACCCGTCATGAATGCCTATCACCCCCCCCCCCCCCAAAAAAAAGTGCTGTGCTGTGCTGGAGCACGGCTCGCACTGCCCTAGAGCCGGTACTGTATTTTAGTCTGACAATTTAGCATTGCTGGTAACGTAATATGAAAAACCTAATATGAATATTGTCTATTGTCATATCTTAGAAATCACTTGAAGTATCGACTTAAAAACTAGGCTCATGTATTATACTAGTTTAGGGCTATATTTTTATTAAATTTGTTTTCAGCTTTTACTGATTTAAAATGGCATTTAAAAAAACCCTCTTCTTAGTATTAAAAAAATGTATAATATCAGGCAAAAATAATTGGTATTGGCTCCGGATGTGGTAGCTCAGAGGAAAAAGTGCCTGACTATTAAGTCAGACGTGGCTGGTTCGATCCCGGTCCCGGCCGACTCCTGTGTTAGATCATGAGCGGTCATCTCTGGTTTGCTCATGTGACTATTGCCGTTACGGCACCTCGCTGTCTTTAGTTCACCGCACAGGTCAATTAACTTATGGTGACGGGCAGTTATAAGGTTTTTAAAAAAAAAATTCAAAAACCCAAAGCAGAGAAATTGAAATTTGTCACTGTCATTTCTGGTCATTTACAGTTTTACTCCTACAAATTACAAAAACTCAGTTATTGGTCGATCATATTTAAAATCTTCACGACATATTTTATGGCTTTAAATTCTATATTTTTGCTATCAATATTTTAAAAATGTCATTTTCAAGCTTTTAAAAAATTGTTGGTTTACATTTTTAAACTGTAAAATCTGGAAACATTAACCTCAATAACAAGTTAACCTTAACCCTTTGAGTGCCAGAGTTTTTCGGTCGTCATATCCCTAGAGTGCCAGAGTTTTTAACAGAGTATATCCAAAAAGTGCCAGGCACAAAATCAACATTTTGCAAGGGTTTGCAAAAAAATTAATAACTTTTTTATTTGGTAAGATATTATTATGAAACTTTTTTTGTTTTGTAAGTTTAAAGTTTAGCTATAATATTATGCACATATATAATATTTAAAAAATAAAAAATAAAAAATTTGAATACATATATGCATGTGGGAAATTTCTTTTAATTTTTTTTATTTGTTTCAGGTAAATAAACATTGTTCAAATATAAGATTTTCACCAAATAACTACTAGATTTATAGAGGACATGTTTCCCAAAATATTTCCTGAAAGTTTCATCAAATTTGGGCTGTAGGCGGACGAGTTATTTCCATAAATGTAAAAAAATATAAAAACGGTAAATTAGTACACAAGACAGTAGCCTAACTTTATTCAAGGGTTTAAGTTGTATTACAATATTATTTCATAAAACAAACTAACTAGGCCTCGTATATTTATGGAGTATATGTTTACCTGAACATATCCTGGAAATGTCCTGGAAGAAATAATAAAAAGTAATGACGTAAGAACAATTTTCTATAACAACGATACACAAAATCAACATTTTGCAAGGGGTTTGTACATAAAATCAATAACTTTTTTATTTGGTAAGATATTATTATGAAACTTTTTTTGTTTTGTAAGTTTAAAGTTTAGCTATAATATTATGCACATATATAATATCTAAAAAATAAAAAATAAAAAATTTGAATAGGTACATATTATACATGCGGGAAATTTTTTATATATTTTTTCAGATAAATAAACATTGTTCAAATATAAGATTTTCACCAAATAACTACTAGATTTATAGAGCTAGAAACTATCCTGGAAATCAGCTGAAAGAAATAATAAAAAGTAATGACGTAAGAAAAATTTTCCATAACAACGATATATCGTTGCAATGTATTTTTCGGTAAGACCACCGACGACGATATATCGTTGTGAAGTATTTTTCGGATGTTCCGTGCACAACGATATATCGTTGCGTGGCACTCAAAGGGTTAACATGTACTGATTTTAAAGTGAGTGCGTCAAATGACTCCAAAGTTTATTTGTTTGTTGTTTAAAAACGTATAAAAACGCAGACGGGAAATGGAGCAAGATAGGCCCTATATTTCTATGCCATTTTTTACTTATTTTGACATCAACAACCAGTTTCTAAAGTTGCCAGAGAGGGAGGAAACACTCTGTTTTCTTGATACAATAAGTGTGTGAAACCTATAACTTCACACAAAAGGGCAAAAGCAAATAAGAAATAGTTTGAGTTGCAACACTACTTAGAAATTGTAGACTAGAACATCTGGTTTTTTTATCCTACACTCTGTAATACCGTACCTTATGAGAGATGTATGTATGTTTGCAACATTTGTCTTAAAATCAAGCTGAAAGATTTTGTTAACAATTTGGTATTAGGGGATTTCAGATCTAAAAAATCGATTGGTAAAAACCTAAACCCCGGGAAAATTAATATTTTGATACAAAACCTCATTTGAAAATTGGAAATATTAACAATGGAATTATGAAGTTTCAAATAAAATAAAGTAGCACTTACACAAATGATTTCTTGAAAAAAGTAACTAGAACCACTGAATAAAGATTGCATATAAAAAATTGATTGGTAAAAACCTAAACCCCAGGAAAATTAATATTTTGATACAAAACCTCATTTGAAAATTGGAAATATTAACAATGGAATTATGAAGTTTCAAATCAAAACAAAATAATCATAACAGCTGTCAATAAATTAACCAGTGAACTGTCAAAGTAGCACTTACACAAATGATTTCTTGAAAAAAGTAACTAGAACCACTGAATAAAGATTGCATATAAAAAATTGATTGGTAAAAACCTAAACCCCAGGAAAATTCATATTTTGATACAAAACCTCATTTGAAAATTGGAAATATTAACAATGGGATTATGAAGTTTCAAATCAAAACAAAATAATCATAACAGCTGTCAATAAATTAACCAGTGAACTGTCAAAGTAGCACTTACACAAATGATTTCTTGAAAACAGAAACTAGAACCATTGAATAAAGATTGCAAATAGAGTGGACATATTTTTCACCCACGAAACGAATCTAATATCACCGAGTATGGCTTAGTCTCCCTTGTACTCCATACTTAAACAGCATCAGGAATTTAGATTATGATTATAAAACTAGAAACAATGAAAATTAATCCTTTTATAGAGGTATCAATGTTTGTACAGGAGAGTCTCGATTATCCGACCTAAACCGGTGGCGGCAAGGTCGGATAAGCGGGAAGGTCAGATAACACGGAAAATAATAAAAACAATATACAAAATTTTGTAAAACTTGAAAGGTAATGTAGAAGGTTTATGGTACCTCCTATGGTACCTCCTAATAACGTTATAGTTTAAAAATGTGATTAAATAACAATTATTTACTTTGTATTACTTAAAAAATGTAGGTTTGATTTAATTTGTTGCAAATATGTATTAGATGTAAGAAAATACACTTGACACTATTCAATGTATACTCTGTGTACTGCCTATGAATAAAGAATTTTGAATTGAATTGAATTGAATTTGATTTTTTGGTTTCCTTAGCGCGCGGAAGTTATCATTTGATTGTGCACGGGGACTATAATTATAACAAACGTACAATAATAAAAAACAAAGTTAACAAATTTTGATTTCTTTTTCTTTTTCTAGGCGCGTGTAAATTGATCGTTCGATCGTGCACGTGGCCGGTCGGATAACACGGAAGGTCGGATACCCAAAGGTCGGATAATTGAGATTCTACTGCAATAAAAATATAACATGTGAGGCCCAGGGTAAATCAAGCACTAACTATATGTATATTTTACATTTCTAATTTTCTTTAGTAGCATGATGCATGTTGTTACAACTAAACAGGATAAATAAAATACGTCTTACAACACTACAAAGTATATTTACACTTATACTGTACTTATACATAAAAAATGGGTAAAATATACATAGCCTTGGTTCCATCTTTTATGTATATTTTACCGTCTTGTATGTAGGTACAGTATAAGTGTAATAGTATATTTCGTTACTAGTCCGGAAAAGCGCTCTTTGCCAGTGCGAGATCGTGTTTGCGTGTGAGACGAAGTCGAGCACGGAATTTAGATCAAGCACTGGCAAAGAGCTTTTCGGACGAGTATTGAACGATACTTTTCGTCATACTACAAAAAAGTCATATAATTACAAAAACACAATGCCATAATATGCTTCACAAGTGTAACATCAATGAGAGGTTAACTTTGGCCATTGATTTGACAATAATGAAAGTCAGCTGTTGCGTAGCGTTTGTAACTTCAAAAACTGATGGGAAAAGAACTGTCCGGCAAAAATAGGCTTTCACCATAAGATTAACATGGAGCTAACATGTAATCCATGTGAATGACCTTTGTAACTATACTAACTTGTTAACTTTTTAATATGCAGATGATACTGCTCTAATTTTTAAAGGACCCAATGAGAATCCTTTACAAGCCACTGTCTCTAAAGAGCTGCAGAGCCCCAGGGACTGGTTTGCAGTTAATGGTCTATCTATGAATGTGTCTAAAACACAAATGATAGAATTTTCAGCTTCCTATTTCAATACAAATTTCACCATAAACTCAAGCACATCTTCAATAAATTCTCAAAATTCAGTTGACTATCTTGGAATAAAAATCGATTCACACTTAAATTGGAGATTACACATAGAAACCATAGAGAAACGTTTAGCTTCAGCCACCAAACGTTTAGCTTCAGCCACCAAACGTTTAGCTTCAGCCACCAAACGTTTAGCTTCAGCCACCAAACGTTTAGCTTCAGCCACCAAACGTTTAGCTTCAGCCACCAAACGTTTAGCTTCAGCCACCAAACGTTTAGCTTCAGCCACCAAACGTTTTGCTTCAGCCACCAAACGTTTAGCTTCAGCCACCCAACGTTTAGCTTCAGCCACCAAACGTTTAGCTTCAGCCACCAAACGTTTAGCTTCAGCCACCAAACGTTTAGCTTCAGCCACCAAACGTTTAGCTTCAGCCACCAAACGTTTAGCTTCAGCCACCAAACGTTTAGCTTCAGCCACCAAACGTTTAGCTTCAGCCACCAAACGTTTAGCTTCAGCCACCAAACGTTTAGCTTCAGCCACCTTCATTCTTCGTGTAATTAGAGACACACCACAAATGTTGAAACCCAACTCACAATCTATCATGCATATTTTCATCACTTATGAATCATGGATTAATTGTATGGGGCTCAGCTAGCCAAGCCAAAACAATTTGTTCTCCAAAAAAGAGTGGTTAGAATTATAGCAAAAGTCCCTCAAACTACTAACTGTAGGCCAATTTTTATCAAATTAAGAATTCTCACTTTCTACAGCTCATACATTCATCAAATTGCTTAATGGAGAAAGAAAGTGTTGAGACATTCATACTTAACCAACAAAACCACACTTATCATACTAGATTTTAAAAATCATTAAAACCGGAACAGCAAAGTCAAATTATTCCATTTATCCCCTCAACACATGGGGACGTATATAACAAATATATAACAAATTACCACTATCCATTAAAAATATTTATTCTTTTTCTATATTCAAAAAAAAATTTAAAGGAGTGGTTACTGGAGCAGGCCTATTATTCAATAGAAGAAGTTTTGGAAGGGGAATAATGTATTTAATTTTGTCATTGCGGTGTTTGTTTGTAATTACTGTATTGTTTAATTTTTGTCATTATTCTTGTTTTTGCCGATAAGTAAAAACATATTTTATTTGTAAAATTCTTTTATCCTTAAGATACATTTGACTAATCACCTGTCAATTGTATTGATGTCATGAGATGATTTTTAATAAATAAATAAAGCTTTCCGAGTAAATTAAAGTCCTCTACCAATCTCCCCACCTCTGCTAAAAAAGGATTGCAACTATAAAATTGCACTTTAACATCACTCTTTAAACCAGTGTTTGAAATTTAAAAAAATCAAACTTATTAAGCCACATATTCAAAATGAAATGGAAATGCAACAATTGTTAAAACATCACAATTAAGTAAAGGTTTGTTTGTTGTTTCAAAGGATTTAAAATGTTTACTACGTGCAGTTAAAATGTTTAAAATTCATAGTGTCTAAATCGTAGACAATTTTAGTTATGTAACTAAGTTTAGTTATGTAACTAATTTTATAGAGTATTTTCTCCATACAAGTAAACTTTCTTAAAAGAGAAATTTTACAAACCTGAAATATGATAAGCAAAGTGGAGACAAACAGAACAACACAATGAGACATGTTAACTACTGTTGTATTCACTGGGACCACTGCAGCACTTGAGATGAAGCTGTTATCTATAGCGAGTTATCTGTTGTTCCGCTTTCTTCGTATCATCTAATGTTAACTCTTGAAATCAAAGTTTTATTTTTAACAGATACTTGTTTGAGCGGAAAACACCAAACATGTACTCATTCTTTAAAGATGTAGTCTCAGCAGCGAGATCATCTCTAGTGTCGTGTTTGTTGTGCGATAAAACATGTTATGTTGTGCTTCATTAATCACAGTAAATATGATGTTGTCATGACAATGATGAATGCTTGCTTCGACAATAAGTCTAAGGCTAATTATCTGCTAAACCTTTTTCCATGGCTAGTATTAAAGTATAAGTTTATTGTTACCGAACGTATAATACTCGTATTTATATTCGTTTTACGGTGTTAAATTTGTTGATTGAGTGCTAGATATAAACAAAATAGCATAAGGACAACCAAATAAAACTTATTAGTAAAAAATTGATGCAGCTATTGGAAAGCAAACAATCATTTTAATTAAACCGTAATTTAAAAAATATTTGTTTAGTAATAGCTTCAAAACAGTAGTAGTCCCCAGCTTAGGAGATGTCATCTTAGAGAAATGTTTATTATGTTTTAAGTACTGAGAGTTAAGAGTAGTGATAAGAACAACTGATTGAAAACAACTGATTCAATCGGTTGTTGGTGGATAACCGACTGGTCGGTTGTTGTCCCAATAATGATTGAAAGTAGTCATTCCCAGTGTTAGGACTGAAACCAGTCAAACTGATCTAGGCGGTTGTTCTATCAACCGACTGAAAAAATTTGTTTGGAATGATACCACCTTAAAACAGTCAACAGGGGTTTAACAGTTGTTTTTTAGTGTTATGATTGATACTAGTCTTAACACTTTTGCTACTGCAAACATGTTTAAACATTAATTTGCATAAGTTTCTATGTTGAGAAAAAACCCCGATCAGGGTCCGCAGCAGCCAACGCGTTAAACTGCAATTGCTGGTTGTTTTATCAACAGACTGAAACAAGTCGTTTACGATGGTATAGACTGAAATCAGTCTACAAGTTTTTAACAGTTTGTTTTCTTGACACTGAGACAACTGTTTCGTATTTGTTGCATTTTCAATCTCATCCCCCCGCCCACTCACGAGACTAAAGACTGAGCTCTTCTCATTCGTGTCTCAGCATGAAACTTCCCCCTCTCATATTTAATAAATACACTTAAAAGTGGAATAATAGGGAACGGTAATTTCCTAACAATTGGTATCCTACAATACTAAGCAAGACTTGAAATGCTTATAAACAAATATGAGCAGTGGAGCCACTGTGGAGGGGATGCAGTTTGCAGTTTAGTTCCGTTCAGAGGTCCACTCTTGATCGGGCAAAGGGGGGGAGGCGGCAGGCGATAGAAGGTTTGGTTTGTTGTAGTAGATTTCAATCGGTTGTTCATTCGACTGGAAAAACCACGTGAATTAAAAACAATCGACCAGTCGATTGTTATTTTCAGTCGGTTGTCCCATCAATACTTGAAAGGAGTCTATCTTTACATCTCAATATTATGGTAAAATCCTGTTTCATAAAAAGCAGTTCAACAGTATTAAAGTTCTTTTTCCTAAGTTCTGAATCAGAATAATTGCGCTAGCATTTTTCTTTTACATAATGGACAATGTAATATCCGGTAATATAATCAAGACATATTGCTATGAATGTCAATATTTAATTGATATACAATGAACAATTATAATTAATAATCAATATTCTCTGAGCCTCACATATATTTATATTTATGTAATATTTATGGCATTCACACTGCGTTAATCGTGTATATTTAGGATAATTGCATTTATTTCCTTGTTAGGCAACCACCAGAAACCCGACGCCGCACTGAACATGTTAAGGCTTGTCCACACTAACCAAATGTTTGACCAAAATTGTGATGTGTTGCAAACAGTGTTTGATGTTTTTCTAGAACCAGATTGTTTGTCAGAACGTGATTAGTTTGTTTGTAAAACAAAATTGTACAAAGTTTTAACAATTGTTACTCTTTCTTATTCTTAACAAGCATGTTTGGAAAACACAAAAATAAACCACAACCCAAAAATCAGCAGATCATTTCCAGAACAAAATTGCCACATGAATTCCCAGCAAGCATTTGGTCTGCTTACTGTCGTTATATAAGCAGTGTTGTGTGGGTTGTGTTTTTTGTTTAGTTTGTTTAATTCTCCCAGTCTAATTATAGCAAATTTCCCCTTTAAGAAAGAATCTATTACCGTAGTCGGCATGGTAAGACCTAGGCCCGGGACCATGATAACTTTTCGTTTTGAGGTCCCCAGACCCCAAAAACACCATTGGTTCGAAACTGTACACATATATATATATATATATATATATATATATGTATATGTATATATATGTATATATATACATAACTCCCTACAGGGGGTAATATATATATATTTATTACTTTAAACATTTTAACACAGTACCCTGGTTTAAATTATTATTTTATTTCAAGACCGACATGTTTCGGACCTTAAGACAATATATGAAAAAAAAAAATATATTGAAATTAAAAAATCATATGATTATATTATCAGCAATTTATTGTATACATTTTAATTTCTTTATAATAATTGTGAGGTTCCATTTGAGGTAATTTAAAGCAAGGTACTGTGTTTAAAATGTTTAAGGTAATAATTATATTAGTAGCCCTTTTTACTGGACTTTACATATATATATTGTATAAATATACATATGTGTCCATGAGCACGATAGCTCTCGTAAAAATGATCCAATTTTGATGAAATTTCGTATAAACGTGTAAAGCAACATTTATGACTTTAAGTTCGAAAACCAGCCAGATCGCTCCATCCGAACGGGTATTTTGGGGGGGTTTGTACCCAATTTTTTTTAAAATTTGTTATATATTATTTTTGAAATAGTTAAATTTTAGTTTTTACCATTGGATTCAGCTTAAAAAAACACACAATTTGGTATTTTGATCATTCATCTACATCAATTTGTTACCGAGATATTGAAAGTGCTAAACACAGTACATTGTCTAATGTAATTCTTATGGAGGAAAAGAAAAATTTTATATCTCGCTTATTTATGAACGTATACTGACGAAACTTGGTATACGGCTTCATCTGGTTGTGGTCCGTTGATATTTGCTCAAAAAAAAATGTTTGCGAAAGGCTCCAGTAGCAGCAAACCTGTGTACTCATCCCCCATGTTATTCTTATGGATAATAACTAAATGCTATGTCTCCCTTAATTTTAAACATAAATGAATGAAAACTGATATATGACTTCACCTAGTTTAGTTATATTTATATTAGCATAAAAACCAGCGAGCAAATAATGGAACAGAGAAGGTACTCGGAGCGGAGAGTGCAGCCAGCCTGGCGGACAGTCCAAGATGGTGGTGCCACCCTAGTCCCAGCGTCTACCACACACCGCTACGCACTATTTCAATTACTCGCAGTGAGGGTGGATACGGCTTTTGCTGTAGACCTGAGATGGTAAATTGATTGCAATAACCGGACACCTACTTAAAACGGGGTTTCAATCACCGCTGGGATTACATTTCACAAGAGCACATTATTTTAATTCAATTTAATATTCATATTAAGTGTTTAAAAAATATGCCTTGCTTAGTCATAAATTGTATTGAATATTCCTATAATTTCTCTATGAAATCTAGTCGCTCTACATCTATTAATGATTCTTATTGTGTTGGCCACAAAAAACGAAAATTAAAGTACCAGTTATCTTATATATAATACACAGTATTTTTATTTATGGACTAAAAGACACTTGGAATAAATAATATAATAAAATACACATTTGTATTATCGTTTACAATTTGAAATCATTACTTTTCCATTCGTAAATTAAGGGCTTGTACAACCTTCTAAAAGTGTAGCTACTTTGCGAAAGATGTTTTAGAAGTACCTAACTATAATAGTCTAAGTGAAAACAATATTCTCAGTAAAATGTAAAACCATGTACTTGGTCAATCTGTAGGTATGGTATGGATTTATTCCCCAACGTTTTAAATTTTTCTGATTGTGAGTAGGACGATAATAATTGTTGTTTAATGATCAAAATAATAGCTCATAAGAACTTTTCTGTATAATGATCCATCATTACAGTAATATTATTAATGAAGGTCTGCATACATATAAGGTGAGACGACAACTGAATAATACTGTAATTTCTTTGGTAAATGAACATTGATTAATGTCTTAAAACTATTTGGACTAAGTTATTTAATACCCATAATCAGCTATAGCGAGTGAAACTTGGAAGATATTACAAACATATAAATAAGTTAATAAAACTAGTTATTACCCAAATTCCTATTCATTTACTAGTTCTTAAATGAATATGATATCATTACTAATCCTAGCTAAAATAAAATAACAAATAAAAACAAAAACAACAACGTAGCCGGAAAACAAACACACTGCACTGCCTATGGTCGGGCGCGTTGCGGCAGCGGGCTGCGCAAAAGACAGTTTTGCCGCTTTCTTATACCTCGATTTCTGAGGAAGCCAAACACTTTAGAAAGAAAAAGTTGGAATAAAAAATTAAATTTGTTTATTTATCTACAACTTTCCTACTGACAAAATGTCTCTGACCAAAAAATAAAAAACTTTCCCACAGAACAACTTTTTCATGTCTGGTTTTGAAAAACAAAGCTACAAGTGTGTATTAAATTATTTATATACCATTTAATAACATTATTATTAACTTTAAATTATTACCATCGCTATCCTCAGACTCTACTATAGGCAAGCAAAATTTCAACAATATTCTTCAACTACTACTGTTGATAATGGCCGAGTATCGGTCGCGAAGTTTTACCGCGCATTGAGCTCGCGGATAGTAGATTTCAGGCTGTAAGCCAGACCAACATGGCGGATCTTGCCACACTTTTAATGCACGGAGTATAAGCACTTGTCTTCTGTATTCTATTATGTGCTCGCTGATAAAAACCCCTTTTTTGTGTTCCTTGATGCAGCAAAACTGTGTACTCAGCCCAATGTTATTCTTATGGAGAATAATTAAAATTGTATATCGCTTATTTGTGAATATATTTTTATGAAACTTGGTAAGTGGCTTTTTGCAGTATTAAGAAATTTATATCTCCATTGGAAATTTGTTGAGTAAGCAGATTTGCTGTGACGAGGGTATTTATCTAATCTTATAGTGAGTAAAACTGAATCATTCACTGGTTTGGTTGATGTGTATATTATTTGTGTAAGTTGTTTTTAATGTAACTCTGATTTTGTTAGATACTTATGCAAAGAATTTGGTGAATTATACTTTTATTATATCATTCATTGAATATTTTAGAAAGCCAATGTTTAGAAAAAAACCCAGTAGAATTTTTTTAAAAGTTAAAATAAAGGTTACAAATATTTTAGGTTTTTTATTAAAATAATGAGTTTGTATTGATCAGCTGCAACTCTTTTTCGCTGGCCCACTCGTTTTACAACTTTAAAATACCGATAGCATTTAATGATGATACCAGAGACAATGACATTAACGACTATTGTCATTTGAGCACAGACAAATTAGATAAGCATGTAGTAACTTTATTTACAATGAGACAAATCAATTAATAACACCGAAATAAATTACCCTACAGTTAGAAAACACTCTCAACCAACAACACTTCAGAGCTTTCTGAATTATATAAAATGACACTTTAAGGAAATAATCAGAATAAAACACTTCTATGATAACACAACAAGGTTATATTTCTTTATATGAACTAACATTATCTAATATATAACCACATCCATGTAAAAAATATCAGACTTATAGATAGCACTTGTATCAAATTGACTGTATAGGTAAAATTGTAATTATGTTAAAAATAAATCATAACTTCAGTAAACTATGAATATAACAGTTGCTACTTACATTTTGAAATTAATTCTTGTGTCTATAAAAACATCTTGTAAACATTTTAAAAATAATTTTGATTTTGATTTCTTACAACAAAAACAGATACACATTACTGTAATTGTAAACACTTTGACTAGTAATAAACAACATTTACCTTACTAGTAATAAACTAGTAAGGTAAATGGAATGCACAACTGACTAACCTTGGTTGAACTTTACATCTTAATATTGACATGATTGTGTATGAACAACTATGGACAATAGAATATAAAACTAACCTTTCAAAAACCATTATAGTTTTAACCTCAGAAAAACTGTACTAGTGTTGAGGATTGAGAAGGGAATGTTGAAGATGTTTATAAAACATTAAGGCAAATAAATAATGCTCTGAGTAAAATTATTAGAAGGCAAACGACTCCACATGCAAGATAAGTAAATACATGATAACTTTACTAGCTTGATTACTTTATGACTTGAATGGTCCCAAATGAGCCAAATTAACAAAGGCATCAGTCTTACAGATTTGTAATCCGAAAGGATCATTTTGAGAGCATCTACAAGGTCTAATTGACCGGGGTGATAGAATGTGTTAATAGTTGGAAATGTTTTGATAAAGGATTAAATATTCTGAATGATAAGATTCTGAAAAAAACTTGATCTCAACAACTTTTATGACAACAACTCAACAGTTGACAATGAAAATTGACGATTAACAAAACTGCAAGGCTGTGCACCCGTCTTGTTAGTTAGTTCTTATGATTTAAAAAACAAAATAATTATAAAACATCAATGCCCTAGAACCGCTATGGATTACAATTGTGACTTTTTGTATTCTTTTTAAAATGCTAAAGTCGCTATTGCTTTATTGAGTAGAATAATATTTTGGGAAAAATTATTAGCAGTTCTAGGGAGTAGACATTTTGATAATTTCTTATGATCAGCAGTGCTAGGGAGTAGACATTTTGATAATTGCTAATGATCAGCAGTTCTATGGAGTAGACATTTTGATAATTGCTTATGATGAGCAGTTCTAGGGAGTAGATATTTTGATAATTTCTTATGATCAGCAGTGCTAGGGAGTAGACATTTTGATAATTGCTAATGATGAGCAGTTCTAGGGAGTATACATTTTGATGATTGCTTATGATCAGCAGTTCTATGGAGTAGATATTTCGATAATTTCTTATGATCAGCAGTGCTAGGGAGTAGACATTTTGATAATTGCTCATGATCAGCAGTTCTATGGAGTAGACATTTTGATGATTGCTTATGATCAGCAGTTCTAGGGAGTAGATATTTTGATAATTGCTCATAATGAGCAGTGCTATGGAGTAGACATTTTGATGATTGCTTATGATCAGCAGTTCTAGGGAGTAGATATTTTGATAATTGCTCTTGATGAGCAGTTCTAGGGAGTAGACATTTTGATGATTGCTTATGATCAGCAGTTCTAGGGAGTAGATATTTTGATAATTGCTTATGATGAGCAGTTCTAGGGAGTAGACATTTTGATAATTTCTTATGATCAGCAGTGCTAGGGAGTAGAAATTTTGATGATTGCTTATGATCATCAGTTCTAGGGAGTATACATTTTGATAATTGCTTATGATGAGCAGTTCTAGGGAGTAGACATTTTGATAATTTCTTATGATCAGCAGTGCTAGGGAGTAGACATTTTGATAATTGATCATGATCAGCAGTTCTATGGAGTAGACATTTTGATAATTGCTCATGATGAGCAGTGCTATGGAGTAGACATTTTGATGATTGCTTATGATCAGCAGTTCTAGGGAGTAGATATTTTGATAATTGCTCATGATGAGCAGTGCTATGGAGTAGACATTTTGATGATTGCTTATGATCAGCAGTTCTAGGGAGTAGATATTTTGATAATTGCTTATGATGAGCAGTTCTAGGGAGTAGACATTTTGATAATTTATTATGATCAGCAGTGCTAGGGAGTAGACATTTTGATAATTGCTCATAATCAGCAGTTCTATAGTGTAGACATTTTGATAATTGCTTGTTATGAGCAGTTCTAGGGAGTAGACATTTTGATAATTTCTTATGACCAGCAGTTCTATGGAGTAGATATTTTGATGATTGCTTATGATCAGCAGTTCTATAGAGTAGATATTTTGATGACTGCTTATGATCCGCAGTTCTAGAGAGTAGATATTTTGATAATTGCTTATGATGAGCAGTTCTAGGGAGTAGACATTTTGATAATTTCTTATGATCACCAGATCTAGGGAGTAGACATTTTGATCATTGCTTATGATGAGCAGTTATAGGGAGTAGACATTTTGATAATTTCTTATGATCAGCAGTTCTACGGAGTAGACATTTTGATCATTGCTTATGATGAGCAGTTATAGGGAGTAGAAATTTTGATGATTGCTTATGATCACCAGTTCTATGGAGTAGACATTTTGATCATTGCTTATGATGAGCAGTTATAGGGAGTATACATTTTGATGATTGCTTATGATCAGCAGTGCTAGGGAGTAGACATTTTGATAATTGCTAATGATCAGCAGTTCTATGGAGTAGACATTTTGATAATTGCTTTTGATGAGCAGTTCTAGGGAGTAGATATTTTGATAATTTCTTATGATCAGCAGTGCTAGGGAGTAGACATTTTGATAATTGCTCATGATCAGCAGTTCTATGGAGTAGACATTTTGATGATTGCTTATGATCAGCAGTTCTAGGGAGTAGATATTTTGATAATTGCTCATGATGAGCAGTTCTAGGAAGTAGATATTTTGATAATTTTTTATGATCAGCAGTGCTAGGGAGTAGACACTTTGATAATTGCTTATGATGAGCAGTTCTAGGGAGTATACATTTTGATGATTGCTTATGATCAGCAGTTCTAGGGAGTAGACATTTTGATAATTGCTTATGATGAGCAGTTCTAGGGAGTATACATTTTGAACATTGCTTATGATGAGCAGTTATAGGGAGTATACATTTTGATGATTGCTTATGATCAGCAGTTCTAGGGAGTAGACATTTTGATCATTGCTTATGATGAGCAGTTAGAGGGAGTAGACATTTTGGTGATTACTTATGGTCAGCAGTTCTAGGGAGTAGATATGTTGATAATTGCTTATGATCAGCAGTTATAGGGAGTAGACATTTTGATCATTGCTTAAGATGAGCAGTTATAGGGAGTATACATTTTGATAATTGCTTATGATCAGCAGTTCTAGGGAGTAGACAGTTTGATAATTGCTTATGATCAGCAGTTCTAGAGAGTAGACATTTTGATAATTGCTTAAGAATTTTAATGGAGCCGATTACTTAACTGAATGGTCTATTCCATCTCATCTGTCTTACATATGTACATTTGAAGGCTGACGAGACCCAAGATAAACATAAAGGGTCTCGTTTAGGATATGCTATAGAAATCAATATATGTGCATATGAATCCCAACCATCAAAATTACTTTTTGAAGAGAAAATATATGAAAGTAGTAGATAATGACAAAGTATGGTGCTTTGATATTCCTTCCCTGCAATGAGTATTTACAATCTGTAATGCTTTTTTCCTAGCTTGATATCCGTTGAATTAACTTTCATTGGAAAGGTGGATTTGTTTTTTTTCTTAAAATCAATTTATTTAACCAAAACAAATTAATCCCAAAACAATTACAATAGTTTGACTTCTTATGAATTAGGTACAATCACTACTTTTAATGGAATATAAATGTAATGTAGATGCCTGAGGGGCTTCCAGAACTCAATTTAAACAACTATTGAACGTTCATATCCTTTAGCTATTTTTATTGATTATAAATTTTAAATTAATAAATTCATCAATAAATACATTTTATTTTTATTAGAACTTAAAATATTGAAATAAAATTTATTGATTGATGTAATTATTAGTTTAAAACTACTGAACAAATAGGTTTAATACAAACAACTGCACCCTACACACGAGTATCACACGTTATTACGTTGCACCAAGAAATAACTCAAAGTTAATGCAAATTTAGCTAATCTGGACTGCGGCCATTGCTGCAACCAAAACTGTGAAGGAAGAAGCCAACTGACTCAAAATTTCTTAATATTAGTTAAAAAAATAGTTAAATTGAGTTATAAAGTTTCTAATAACTTTTCATCAATTAGAGTGTTTTAAGATATAGTACTGATACATTTTATCATAAATGCAAATGTAACGAGCCTGACATAAAACCTTTGACTAGCCTTACCATGAAATAAAATTACCATAATTGACAAAGTGTTGATGGAATGCAAATTAAAATGGCAACAGAAAACCACATCCATTTTTGTGATAGCGTAATTTAAATCACAATATGGTTTTTGAATCACGTGGATTGTGATCTTTTTATTATGAGTCTTTTAACAATTCCTCTGTTTTGATACTAAACCTAGGACCATCTATTATAACTTGGGTAAGATATATCCGTCGATGAGAGTTACGATGGATATTTACTTGCTCCGACACCACTAGGTGTTCACTGCTCCAGTCAAAGCCATAGTGGGACAAGAAGAATTAGAACTCAAAGGTACAGAAACAAATAGGAATCCCCCAAAAACTGTAATGAAAAAATTTGTTTGAAAAGGATTAAAACCTTCACACTTCACACTTTCAGAGGTAAGCCTTCATTGAAGAGCAAGTTAGTTGTATGTAAATTACTTTTTTACACAATTTAAAACCTAATCTTAGTTATGGGGTACAAACTGAACATTTATCAAAATTGCCGCTACTTTTTTTCAGACATTGTCGAATCTTTATAAGTCTAAGCCTTGAATAGCGACATCGTTGCTCCATTTACACACACAAAAAAACTAGGAAGTAAAATTTAATTTGTACCCATGGAATTCAGAACTTGCACTATTGGACTGGTGCGATATCTCACACACAACTGCAAGACAATAGGGATGGAACGGAAGTACGTGGGAGGGGTTGAAGGTAGCGAAGATATGCGACTTCGGCATGTTAACTGTGCTACGCGAGTTCATGGGCATTCCTAGTTTAGATAAAATAGGAATGAACATGAACAGGCTATAAAGCAGTTGCTTTATGGCCGCTTTTTTAGCAATCCTAAGTAAAAGTTCTAAATTACATAATCTATATAATCTCAAAGGGTCCGTTTCACAACGTCAAGGTAAAGAACGTAAAGGTCCTATTTAAAATAATGCGTTGCTTTAGAACGTAAAGGTACATAACATCAAGTCTCCGTTATTTAAATGTAACATTTTTTTTCAAAACCTCCAGCTTCAAAACGTAAAGGTACAAAACGTCAAGGTAGTATTTGTTATAACCGTAAACTCTGAAAGCGATTTCACTCCAAACCAAATTTGGATCCACTCCGGTTAAACTACTTATAAATACATCTGTTTCACAACGTCAAGGTACAGAACATCAAGTTCAGCCAACATCAATATTTTTGTTTGCCCCCAAGTGGACTAAAAGCGAGCCAGTTACTGACCTGGATGTTGCGAAACTTTACGTTTTGAAACTCGTTATTTTTCGTATAATGTATTTATACAAACTTTGCATTTTGTATCTTGACTTACTGAAACAGCTAAATTAAAAACATTTTAAATAAGAACCTCAACGATTCGAAACAGCCAAACAACTAAGTTTAAATAAAAGACGACCTTGACGTTCTGTACCTGAAGGTTATGAAACGTTCCCATCTAAAATATAAGTTTAATTAATTAATCATGATTTTTGTAACATTGGATATAAAATGCTAGAGATCAAGGGACAATTTTGAATTATTGAAGTATGAATTAGTCACGTTCAAACAGTTTTTAGAACAGTCTTAAACTATTGGTTGCATACCCTCACACAAGTTTTCTAAGAGGGCAGCTTATTCATGGCCCAACTATAAACTTTCCTACTTCAGATTTATAATTTTAAATAAATGTTTTAAAAACAATTGTAATTGTATATAAGAAGATCGTAACATTAGAAAAAAATTAATATTCATATTTTAAACCAATCACTGATTAGGGTAACAGCTTAATTAGTTATAGGTAACTCATCTTAAAAGGTAACTAATCAGTGAACTAATGGACAACACCAAGATGAATGAATTTGAAATAATTACATCAAACTCCCAGGTTTCTGAATGATATATCAATTGTTTGGAAACACATTTAATATGTAGTCAAAATCCTACTTCTTTAGAATGTAAAAAAAAAACATTCCAATAGTGAAATATTGTGCACTTCTCTTCTGATTGTAAAAACAATAAATCAGTATTTCCTGAGCCTAGTAACATTTTAAAATTAATATCTCAGAGGTGTATTGCAATAAAACTATCCAACTGAATATAGCTAAAATAGATATGTCATTTATAAAGCTCGTATACAAAGTATTATGAATGTTTCGAGCTAAGTTTTTCTTATTTATAATATTGCAGAATTAAGAATTAAGTAGGTACTAGAATTAGGTCTTTGTAAATCTAAGATGTAAATGTAAACTATTGTAGATGCAAATTAAACTGAAGGTAGTAAGTCTTCTTAAAGGCCCCTTAGTCCATTTAAAATAACACACATTACCTATTGCTAAAATATTGGAATAAAACATATCTCAGAATATAATAAAATTACAAAGTAAAAAATATTAGGCCTCTCAAAATTTAGAATATTTTCATTTCCAAACTTTTTCAAAAGAGGATAAATAAGTTTAGAAATTCAAATACAACAAATTTTAATGATATTTTCATGAATAGGATTCCAAAATTAAGAATTTGTTAAGTGAACATTTAAATGTCATGGAATAGGCGTCACAAAGTGATTTAATGGATATGATTAGCCATTTTGCATTTCAACAACTGATATAAATTATTTTATTTCACAATAATTTCATTAACGTGTAGATAAAATATTCAGTATAAAAATAAGCCTAAAATATTACTTGAAAATATAAATTTCCAGAAATATCAAATATATTCAACAGTGTTTATATTACTTACGTTTTCAACAAAGCTGAGATCTTTGGCACAAAATTGTTTTAATATGAGCAACAAGAATGGAGTAATGATAACACCAGTGCAATATAAGGTATTATAATATAATATAATATTACGTAAGGGCACGTTATATGCGAGTACTAAATAGTAATAAAAATAACATTTCAATAATATTTATTGGGAATATACAGTTTAATCCCCCATTCTTTCGATGTTTTCCTAAACTAAAAAACAACACCTAACAAGACTAAAAACTAAACATTGTCAAAATAAATGATATATTATAAGTCAAGAAAATTACACGGATAAAGGTAAAGTGTTATTTGTCTTTTGATCTTCAGCCCTAAAAGAAAATCACAGACGATTAAAGCCCAACTTTTCAGCAATGGCAAGAATAATTCCACATTAAACCTACCGTATTTATTGCTGAAAATGCTAATTGTTAACCTACGATTGATAGTGTTATATAAAATCTGTATAAGATACGAATTGGAATGTTTTATCAGTCTTGTGTGGCCAGTCGGTGTCCCGACTGGAACTTGAAAACCACTATAAAACTCGCCTACAGTAAAACTACACTGCCGCGCCAAACTGCGCTAACCGGGTAACTAAATACTAAATAACTAGTGGCAACCGGAACAAAGTAGATGGGAACAGTCGACAACCATATCGGGGAACATTTTTGTCAACAAATTTACCCTCGAGTTTTCCCAAGCTAACTTTTCAATTTACAATAACAAATATAAAAGTCGGAAAACCCACGTTGCATCAGTTTGACAGTGATTTTCCTCGATACGGCTGTAGACTCTCGTGACCTATTCCTGTGACTCGATGAGGCTGTGGCGCCAGCTCGGTTGTAATGTTACAGTTTGGCATAAGACTCCAGAAGCGCTTTACCAAAGTGGGTGATGACGTAGTCGTGATAGTACATCATGATGCAGAGCGGCTGACCCACGATCAGCGACGACCAGACGATGATGTTGCCCCACCTGGCTCCGTACTTCACCTCTATCTTGCGACATATTATGGACAGCGGGATCTGTAATGTCCAGGTTTTGTTGTAACTTTACGTAAAAAAAAACAATAACTGAAAGATCATTAAAAATATGTCACACATTCGTTGATTCGTTCTTGTTCGTAATTTACGAGATTACAAAGTTATTTCCATTTTGTAAATAAGTTTATAAGTTTAAAATCGCAAAATGTTTATTAGCAGGTTATAATTTATACTATTCCCATTTTGAACAGCAACTAATAAGGACAAAGGCTTAAGGATATTAAACTTGTAAGATATGTGTTTCAAGTTTTAATGATGTAGCAGTTTAGGCCCTTCTTTAAACGTTTAATAATTTTAATTTTTCGCTAAAATCCTCACCAACCGTCTCAGCCATCTTCCCAATGTGATGCACAGTAATGGCAGCACTACGAAAACACTTATCTGTACACTCAGGTTAGGGCGGGGGTTTACAAACTCAAGGTCAATGACATTGCAGCTGTCCTATTGACGAGTACCACAGTCAGGGCTGACACAAGGCGATTAGGGGCCTGGGACAAGAATTCTGTAGAAAGCCCCAGATACTTCTATTTTAGTAACTTTTGTTTATTTTGGCCAGAGGCCCCTTAGCGCCCCTGGAATTCAGGGCCTAGGGCAAAGTGACCCGGTTTCCCCTCCCATGGCGGCCCGGACTACAGTCACACCCAATTGGCTCGTACAGGCACTTCTAATAATACTAGCATTTCACCAATTCGAAAAAGATCTTGTTTACAATGAAAGACTATGACGGATAACACAAAGTGGGATGGTTAAAAGAGTGAGGAATGATCGAGGTATTACTGTAGTTAGTCCAAGTGGGCTTCCGATGGGCCTCATGTTTAATAATCCCTTAAGACTCCTCCCCTTAGGATCTTCTATAGTTACTCTTATGGACGTTTATTTTTATTTAATCAGATGATTAATTTTCATAGTATTATGGTTTAGATCACTGCTTTACAAATTGGTAATTTCTTTGGATATTATACGTAATGCAAAAGTTTAATTTTGTTAAGTTTCAAGTACAGTCGATTCTGAGCAAACATTTACCAAATATTGGGTAGGAAAAATAAATATCCTCTCAAACTGAATTTTCACTCCTATCCATTTCTAAAAGACCGTAAATATCAATTTATTTTTGTACAAATACTTTACCTGTGACATCATTCCGAGGAAGGCCCAGATTTTGAAAGTCCTGAGCGGAACACTGACTAAGTATTCATGGAAGAAGGCGCTTGTAAAAAACACCATGATACTGGCAATGTTTTTGCTGTACCCCAAGCCAACCATGGGTAGGTACAGATGTCTGGAAACATAAGGAAAACATATTGACACTTTCGCTGGTGCAAACATGTTTAAACTTTAAATTTGCATAAGTTTCTATATTGAGACAAAACCCCGATCGGGGTCCGCAGCAGCCAACACGTTAAATATACAAATACCCCCGTCGCAGCAAACCTGCGTACTCAGCGAATTTCCAAGGAATATATATATATATATGTCTTAATATTACATTAAGCCTCTTACCAAAATTCATAAGAAATATATTCATAAATAAGCAATATTTAAAATATTCATTATTCTCCATAAGAATAACATTAGGGATGAGTACGCAGGTTTGCTGCAAAAAGGAACAATAAATAACGGATTTTTATACAAATATCAATAGAACTCATCTAAGTCAAGTCACATACCAAGTTTCATCCATATACATTCATAAATAAGCGATATATAACATTTTTATTATTCTCCATAAGAATAACATGGGGACCGAGTACCTAGGTTTGCTGCTTCGGGAACCATAGGCGAAAAATTGTTTTTTTGTTCAAACATCAACAAACCACAACCATATGAAGCGATATACCAAGTTTCGTCAGTTTATGTTCATAAATACCGAGATATAAAATTTGTCTTTTTCTCCATAAGAATAACATTGGACAACGTACTGTGTTTAGCACTTGTAATATCTCAGTAACCAATTAACGTAGAGCAATGATCAAAATACAAAATTGTTTGTTTTTTAAGCTGAATTCAATGGTAAAAATTAAAATTTGATTTAAATAAAAATTACATGTGAAAACCCCCAAAAAACCATTTTTGGGGTACAAAACCCCCCAAAAACCCCCCTTTGGATGGTGAGATTTGTCTGGTTTTCGAACTCGTTCAAATAAATGGTACTTTACATATTTGTACCAAATTTTATTAATATCGGACTTTTTTTACGAGAGTTATCGTGCTTACGGACACACACACACACACATATATATATATAAATAGGTATATATATATATATATATATATATACATATATAAAAATTTGAACGAATGGTGTTTTTGGCATCTGGGGACCTCAAAACGAAAAGTTATCATGGTCTCGGGCTTAAGTCTTACCATGAGACCTACAGTAATAGCTTCTTCCCTATAGGGGAAATTCGCTAAAAGTTGTTATTTGTAACAATAACAAAAATTGTTTAACATGTTGATTTTTTAACCCCAAGTGGTTTTAATTGGTTAGTGTTGCTTACCATTCAATTGTGAATATTATGCTTTTTAACCCATTGAGGTAGTAATTTTATTTTATTTGTAGTAGCCTATAACGGGAATTGATTGGTGCTGCACTCTAGTAGCAAAATATGTAACTAATGACCGCGGGCATCTACGGTTCTATCCGCTAGGGGCGCGGACTGACTGAAAACCCTTAATATCGCCGCCAGGCCTTTGGTCGTGTTAGCTGAGTTGGCTACGTCGTGGAAACACCTTGGCCAGGTGGCGATACGATGTTCGTGGGTTCGATTCCCGCACACGACCAAAACTGACCAGTTGTGCAACTCTCAATGAGTTAACCGGTCTGTGGCAACGTTGGTGGGAGGGCCCAAGTAAAATTAACGGTGGCAGGCTTGCTTGGAAGTTGACGGGATCGGTTAATTCTTTGAGACTTGCACATGGTCAACACTGATTTTGCTAATTTTTACTTATGTCTACTGTGTGTGTGCCAATGCGACTCTCTAAACTGAAAGAAAACAATATTTTAATTAAAATATGCCATTAATCCATTTAAAAACACCAATTTTATACTCCAATTCACACGTTAATAAAATTACAAGTAAGGAACGAGACCTGCTCGTATGTCTACGCCAATGGGTTAATTTCACTAAATCAATTTTACCTTACCCTCCACATCTCTTACTCCCACTTGCAAGTTTCAAGTTATTAAGCATAAGCTAACTTTATATTTATACGGTTTTAGTTTATTTGCATTTTTGACAAATTACATAATAATTATTCACTTGTATATTAAGTTCTGATGTTAATATGATCACTTTACTGGTACGTAACTCTAAACATACAAAGAAAAATGTTACTAATGTTATTTATTGGGCTATCCCCTCCCTTGGTTGGTGGATAAAAGAGGTGCGTCAACTGGCCGGTCAGTCTATTTCATCACTAGGAAAGACTAAAAAGCCGTCCTCCATAATCCTGCCTTGTGACACTAACATTCCGTCCCTCATCATCATCATCATTGTTGCAGATTAGGAAACCCCAGCTTAGCTGTTAGGCACATCTTCCACAAGCGGGAATATTGCGCAGGTTACCGGTAGGATAGGATATAGCAGGAATTCCTCCTGAAGAAGTAAGGTTTGGTTTTTTATCATCAAATTCCTTACGAGATGTTGGACTTTTGTGTTATGTGTGTGTTTAATTTGTGTTGAAAAATGATGCTAAGACACTATGTAGTACTTATTTGTTATCTGTTAACCCATTAAAGACGTCATTTTATTATATTCGCAATAACCTACAAAGGGTTCTGATTTGCAACTCTACTTTAGTAGCATCATTTGTAACTAATGACTGGGCAGCTATGGTTCTTCGCTAAGGGCGCACACCCACTATTAACCTATTCAACTATCCAACCTATGCTACTGGTCTCTTGATAGCCAATAGTAGGAACACCTAGGCCAGGGTGCTGACTCTCCCTCCTGTCCAAGATTGACCAGCAGTTAACCAAATTAGTTATCTGATCTGTGACAACGTTGGTGGGAGGGCCCAAGTAAAATAAACAGTGGCAGACTAGCTTGGAAGTTGACGGGATTGGTTAACTCTTCGTCAGTTTCACATGGTAAACACTGATTTGGCTTCTTTTACTCAGGTCTGCCCAGAGAAATTTCGGGCCCCTGGGAAAATTAGAGTATGGGCCCTTTAACCTTCCCAACAGGGCCGTACTTAGCTTTCACGGGCCCTTGTTGCCGTCCGGATCCAAGTTTGTGACCTTATTTTAGACAACAGGTTTAGTTTTGCCTGGGCCCCTCAAGAGTCCGGGCCCCTGGGCAATTTCCCCTCCCCCCCTCCTCTGGGCGGGCCTGTTTTTACTTATGTTTAATGTGTGTGTGCCACTACGACACTTTAACTGTAAAAAAACAATATTATAATTCAAAAAGGCCAATAATCCATTTAAAACTCAACCAATTCATAGTTACATTTAGGAACGGAACCATCACGAGATTCTATGTCAATGGGTTAATTCTAGTAAAACATTTTCCTAAGAAGTACAAATGCACTAAAGTGACCTCCACGTATTAAATAATTTTTTCCGGAACAAACTTACATTATTGATGAAGAAAAAACCTATAATAATCTAACCTAACCGCTGTAGTACGCTGTTACAAAGACATGTTTAACTTGTAAAAAATGTTACAGCGGTTTGGTTACGTTAGGTTATTAAAATATATAGGCCTAAAAAGCCTAGCCTAAGGCTCTAGCTAAAGTATATAGGCCTAGCAATATTGTACGTAACTGTAACTTGTAATTTGTAAGTGACCGACCTGACGGCCCACAGATGGACAGGAGTGTTCCAACTGCGCCAGAAGACGTCGATGTTGTTGGCGTTCCACCAGTCGCTGTAGAAGTTTCGATCGGCGAAGTGCAACACCTCCCCCACCAGGTTGAGGAACGAGTGGAACATCACATAGAAGAAGATCAGCCACAGCAGGTGGTTGGGAATCTGCAGAGAGTGAATCAGTTTGGTGCTGGGGCTTTATAAAATCCATAGTGTGGTAGAAAAGTCCCGGAACGGTTAAATATTTTTTAACCATTACAGCTAAAGCAATAAAACTTGGTGTATAAATACTACTAAAAAAAGTCTACTTGAAGCAACTATGAGTCTTTTATCTCATCAGGAGGATTAAAAATCTTAAATGACAGCATAGGTTGACATGTTCATAAAATTAAAGGTCTTTATTAGTAGAAAACAATGCCGCAAGTTTTATCTCAAATGGACCGCTGAGTTGGAAATGGCAGACGGATGAAGTTTACATTTAAGTGCTATTAGCAAATATATTAAAATGGTTATTATTTCCAATGTACAAGTCCTTTCGAAGTCCAGTTTGTGGCAATAAATAATACCATGTAAGACCTTTGAAAATATGTATAACATGGTCGACGCTTACTATAAAACATGCCCAAATTTCTTTGAGCTTGTCTTATAGAGGAGCTCTGAAAGTTTTATGTTGAGCATAGACAATATTATATATATCATTTTATAGGTTTTAAATAGCTCTTTTCAATACCACAAATTGGATCTTGAAAGGTCCTATTTATAGGGAATAATAACCATTTTAAGATTCGCTAATATTATTTAAATGTAAACTTAGATCGGCTGCTATTTCCGACTCAGTGGTCCGTTCAAGATCGTTTTTGTGGCATTGTTTTCTACTAATTAAGACCTTTAATTTGATGTACATCTCGACGCATGTTTTCATTTAAGATTTTCTTCTTACTCGTCGTGGGCCGTCTCCCTGATGTGTTTAAAACTCACAGTTGCATATAAATGTAGATTTTTATGTGGAGTATTTATATACCAAGTTTGATTGCTTTAGTTTTAATGGTTAAAATAATATTAAACCATTACGGGATTTTCTACCAGGTATACCGGGAGTTTGTAAAGTAAGTTCCCAAGCTTGAAATTTCTGTGGCTTGGATCAAAATAAGAAAAAAAGTTCCTGTAAAAATGGGTCCTTAGTTTTCCGTCTGTCTGTCTGTTTGTGTTTTTTACATCATTAATAATACCTCTTGAGGTATCAACTTCAAACTTAGTACACATATGACGAGTAATAAAGTATTGAGTGTCAAGTTTCTACTTTGTACCCTTTCAAAAATTAGCAGAGTATTAATATGTAGTTTTTTAAGAAAATTGCAATGAATCAGTTATAAGGGTCCTTTTTATGTGGACCATAGATAACCCTGACATAATTATTATTTAAGGTAAACGTTACCAATAATATATGGTTTAAAATGGTTTCTGATTTTTTTTGTGGTAAAGAGATCTGCATTGTCTGTGGTGTATGCAAACGTTCATAAATATGCATTGGAAATTCACTGAGTAAACAGGTTTGCTGCACCTGGGGTGTTTTAAATAGCAATGGGTTCCACATTTCAGACTATTTGAGCAACACAAGTGGATCAAATAAATACAACTATCCACATACAGTAAAGCTCTCATGTAGGTGACACAGTCTTACATCGAAGAATAAATAAAACTTCAAAACAAACGGTTAAAACTACTTTTAGGTAGAAAAAAGAATCTCACCGCGAGTTTCAGCAGCCGTTCCGTGGCTTTTGCAACATCCATGTTCTGGAAACAAACATCCAATCATTAAACATCAATTATGTACAACATGTAACATGTAACACTACTGAACTACATGAACTACTGAACAACGTGTACCTAATAAAAAGATTATTAGATTTGTAAAAACCTCGGCAATGAAATGTTTCTCTTGACAACAGACACACAAACAGCTCTTATACTAATAACCTAAGTAGCTCTGCTACTGACAACCTAACTCAACAACAGCAGTTTTGTTTGAAACCTTGTTGCAGTGAAACCCTTCCTCTCAATACACCGTGTTTAAAGACACTGGGAGAGGTAGGTGCACAAGATTAACATTTATCATAATTATTTTAAAACACGTCAAAAGAAAATTTTAGTTTTAAAGATGCCAATGAACATAGAAAATACATTAATTCTCTGTGTTTCAAAATGGCAGAACAGCAGAACCAATCCTCTCTCCACCTTGAGATCATACTTAATATGTGAAGGACCATGTCATAAAAGATTTGTTGTCGCCAAGATTAGCAGGTTACTAGTTGAATTTACCTTGTCTGCATAGCTCAATGAAACATAACAAATTAAATCTATAAGCCTACCTCTACAAGATAAAGCCCTCATTTACTTATCACTAATTCTCCAACTTCCCGGCACGCTAGAGTGGTGAAATTTAATACATTGATTATTTAGGTCTAAAATAGGAAAGTTAAAGTATTTTCATACCAATTCATTCAACTATAGGGCTTTGACCCAAGGGGCTTCAAAGTTACCATGTACTCTTTGAGGACATTCCCTTTGGTTTGAGCTGGTGAAAATTCAAACAGTTAATCTTGATTCATAGTACTTCCACGGGCTTACTGCAGAATGCAGCACACACAACTATCATAATTTAAGCGGGCGAAACCGCAACAAGGTCTGCTAGTAATACATAAAATCAACTTCAAATCCTTAGAGCGAAATAATTTTATAAATCCACACCTCAGAGACAATTAAATTACACATCTATAATAACGAACAAATATATTGACAGTTGGACTGTAGCCAATAGGATGGCTCTACACTGTCACTGTTGCCATTTTGCCATAGAAAAATATCATTCCAATGTTATTCCGATCAGCTGGTGTGGAATTTTGGCAATGCGGCACGCAACTATTGGCTGATCTTGGTTGATGACAGCCCGACAAACCACGCCCTCAACTGGCAATTTATTTGTCCACTATTATAAGTACAGTAGAGTCCCGCTATTCCGAACTAATTGGGACCAAACCCTGTTTGGTTTAGTGGGAATCCAGAATAGGCGGATTTCATAAATAATATCAACATATTGACTTGATAACTCTTTGCACTTCGAAGTCCGATGTTGGACGTCACTGTTTTTGCCAAAAACTCCGACGTCCAATATTTCGGACGTCAGGGAAATAATATTATTGGCTTTATAAATGATCAAAATGAGCTACCTTTGCGATAAATGGAAGCCAGATAGTTGTGGAGTACCATTGTGTTGTCAGTATTGATAAGCTCTATGCCGTTTTTGTTGTTGTGATGAGTTGTTTTGTTGAGGTTGAAAGCATGATATGTTTTGGTGTCTGAGATGATCTTCTAATTTGTTTACACCAACGAGTTAAATATATCTAGTTGGTTTACACTGGCACATTTTGTTTTTATTTTATGTTGTAGGTTATGTTTTTATGAGTATACTCCCCACCTTGCTCTAAGTAGGAACTCATCACAATTTGTTAACATAGTATAGTCTCCACTTAATCACAGGTTTTAATGTAAACAAAACAGATGTTTTTAAATTACCATGCTTTTCTTATGGGAGATTGTTTACGTTATTTCTCGTTTGCTGGTAATTTTTTGGAAGTACCGCTATTTTTCCCGAATCCCTGGGATCAAGACCTTTAATTTGAGCCGTCTCCCGCCAATCTGCGATTTGCCAAACTGCCACAATTTTGACTTAAACATAAACGCTTACAGAATTATATATAAAGATTTAGTTTGAATATTTTCTAAAACGGTGACAGTGGCATTTATTCTGACGAAGAACTTTGTAATCGCCGACTTCATCATTTTATTTCCTTGTTTGTCAAGATAAGTGAATGAAATTTTGTGCGCATGTTTATAAATGGGGAAACCCAAAACAGCAAATTAAGTAGTAGCATTTATTTTTAACTTCTTTTCATAACAATAAATGTACGTCTTTTCACGTAAAAACCAATGCCTTATTAATTTTTCCTGTTTTTAAGTCATTTCCGAACTCAAGTTCGGAATAGGCGAATTTTTGGAATAGCGGGGTTCGGATTAGCGGGACTCTACTGTAACTAGTGGAATGGTAGATCCATACGAAAAGGTCAACTTACGGAAAACGGGATGAGGGAGTGTTTAACGGAGGGGACGATCCACTGTTGGAACAGCGACAACATGACTTGGCACAGCATCACCACCTCGAACAGCCTCTTGAGCAGGAACCTGTGGCGAGAATACAACAGTCGGGAACCGTCTTACACTTAACAGGATCCAAAACGGGATGAGGGAGTGTTTAACGGAGGGGACGATCCACTGTTGGAACAGCGATAACATGACTTGGCACAGCATCACCACCTCGAACAGCCTCTTGAGCAGGAACCTGCGGGGAGAATACAACAGTCGAGAACCGTCTTACACTTAACAGGATCCAAAACGGGATGAGGGAGTGTTTAACGGAGGGGCGATCCACTGCTGGAACAGCGACAACATGACTTGGCACAGCATCACCACCTCGAACAGCCTCTTGAGCAGGAACCTGCGGCGAGAATACAACAGTCGAGAACCGTCTTACACTTTACAGGATCCAAAACGAGATGAGGGAGTGTTTAACGGAGGGGACGATCCACTGTTAGAACAGCGACAACATGACTTGGCACAGCATCACCACCTCGAACAGCCTCTTGAGCAGGAACCTACGGCGAGAATACAACAGTCGAGAACCGTCTTACACTTTACAGGATCCAAAACGGGATGAGGGAGTGTTTAACGGAGGGGACGATCCACTGTTGGAGCAGCAACAACATGACTTGGCACAGCATCACCACCTCGAACAGCCTCTTGAGCAGGAACCTGCGGTGAGAATACAACAGTCGAGAACCGTCTTACACTTAACAGGATCCAAAACGGGATGAGGGAGTGTTTAACAGAGGGGACGATCCACTGTTGGAACAGCGACAACATGACTTGGCACAGCATCACCACCTCGAACAGCCTCTTGAGCAGGAACCTGCGGTGAGAATACAACAGTCGAGAACCGTCTTACACTTAACAGGATCCAAAAATACTTGACTTCTCGACCTAATTAATTAAAATCAATACTTACACCATTGCAATGACTCAAATTTGAAAATTTCACAAACAAAATTTCTCCGAATAAAAACTGTGGAAAATTGGAGATTTGCGATAATTTATCATCACTTCCATGTTGTGATAAGGGCCTAAATTTCCAACAAAAATATTGCCTCCACTGTAATAAATAGCATAACAGCCTGACAAGCTAACGATAAACAGTTTAGCCTATACAGTTGCATGATACGTTAATTGTTTAATTACAATTAAACAAGACACAATAATTACGGCTCACTAAACTACCAAATACATTTACACTTATACTGTACTTACGTACAAGACAATAAATATTTACGAAATACAGTACAAGGCAATCAATTTGGACCAATCACATCAGTCATCATCAGGCCCATCAGAAAATCTAGTGTAAATATTTTTTGTAGTGTTATGAAACATACTTATTGTATCTTGTTCACGCTAACAGTAACAGAGGCCCTCCTATTATTGATTGCAAAATATAGGAAATAAAAATCACATTACCCATATTAGTACTGATTTTATCCAAAATTTAGTTGGTTTTATTTTGGCACCTAACAAATCTGTTTTCACTAAGTTTCATTGTTACAAGTTTCCTCATTCAAAAATGTATAGAATATTATAAGCCTTTGGGTATATATTTTCATTAAATAACAATTACCATAGTGTGCTGCCAAATATTGACTATGCATAATTGCAGTGGTTAATACTATTTTACGACCCCATGTATTATTTAATAGTCCACAATTGTGAATTTTAAATTCAGGAAGTATTAAGAGCATTCCTTGATAATTTTTTTGCTGTACCTTTTTCTCTTTTTATATTTAACCAAATTTGACAAATAAGGTATGATTTTAAAGCTTGTGTCCTCCACTATTGATGAACTTCTTATTTATTCCGGAGGAGCCACGTTTAATCAACCAATTCAACAAACTCAAAACATGTGACAAAAAGTTTGTGCATGGGATTTTAAAGAGTGGGAACATATGTTGGAGGGGGTAGTGGGATGTGTTTGGTCTTAGCCAATAACCTCTTTATTAAATCTCAACCCTGAATCAGTTTCAATGTGCAAGCCGTTCCTAGGCCATCCATCTGGTTGTAATATTAAGTACAAAATGAAAAAAAAAACACATTCACATTCCAACCAAAATTGTTTATGTTTACCACAGATTGAAATCAAACGTGAAAACTGACTTGAGGAAGTACCTTATCTTGTGTGGCAAACAGATAAAAAAACCAAACCCATCCCATCCTTTGGTGTTTGTGCTTGTGTGTTTGTATTAGTCCTATCTCTTATCAGTGTTGTTGGTTTCCCGATTAAAGACAAATAACCATTAGATATAGAACTTGATGTCATGTATTCTGACCTATTAACCCATTGGAGTAGACATACGAGCTGGTCTCGTTCCTTACTTGTAATTTTATTAACCTGTGAATTGGAGAATAAAATTGGTGTTTTTAAATGGATTAATGGTGTATTTTAATTAAAATATTGTTTTTTTCCGTTTAGAAAGTCGCATTGGCACACACACAGTAGACATAAGTAAAAATTAGCAAAATCAGTGTTGGCCATGTGCAAGTCTCAAAGAATTAACCGATCCCGTCAACTTCCAAGCAAGCCTGCCACCGTTTATTTTACTTGGGCCCTCCCACCAACGTTGCCACAGACCGGTTAACTCATTGAGAGTTGCACAACTGGTCAGTTTTGGTCGTGTGCGGGAATCGAACCCACGAACATCGTATCACCACCTGGCCAAGGTGTTTCCACGACGTAGCCAACTCAGCTAACACGACCAAAGGCCTGGCGGCGATATTAAGGTTTTTCACTCAGTCCGCGCCCCTAGCGGATAGAACCGTAGACGCCCGCGGTCATTAGTTACATATTTTGCTACTAGAGCGCAGCACCAATCAATTCCCGTTATAGGCTACTGCAAATAGAATAAAATTACTACCTCAATGGGTTAAAACATATGCTTGTATCGACTGTTGTACACCATCAAAGAGTGGTTATTTGAAGTTCAGTACCAGAAATAAAAAAAAGCTATATGTCACATCTAAGTAATCAAAAAAATTAAAAATACATTTACTAGGGATGAGTCGATTCCAAATTTTTTCGATTCCTGTTCCTATTCTTACAAATCGATTCTCGATTCTGATTCCTAATAACAGGTGAACTAGCAAAGTAATGTTTTAAAATTGATTAAAGACAATAGGTTAGTCAGTAATTGATTTGTAAGTAATAAATTGAGAAAATAAGTTGGTTGTGATTATTTTGCATAAATAAAATCAACTTATAAAAATTAATAATTAAAAAAAACAAGTTGAATTGCATGTTTATTTTTCATATAACTGTTATGCTTTGTTATATAAATCTCCAATGATATTTTTTGAAATTGATTTTCTTGTGTCACTGTATAAAACAATCACTTTGGATGTTAACTATTATTTACTGATAAAAATACATTTATAATGTTAATGTTAAATTTAGGGTTTTGAATTTTGTATAAAAGTTAGAAAGCAATTTTTTTAATAATTAATTTGTAATGATTGTAGATCAGCATTTTTAAATATACTGTATCGTTATTTAGCAGCTTTTTGTAGTCAATTATAAAACTAATTTTTAGTGCAATTTTTACATAATTTAATGTTAATTTCACTAGTATGCTGTAGTAATATAGAAAAAACAAAAACTGAATAGTATAAATTCATAATTCATGGGGAAAACCGTGGTTGTAAGATAATGACTCAAAGAAATAATGTTGGTCAGCCAACTGATTTAATGCTTTCAACCGGACCCCACCCCCTCCCTCATCCCGGCTTCCTTCCTTATCTCCAAGGTCAGATTTTTGCCCCCGACCCTGTGCCCCTCTCTTACTTATCTTACTTCATCCATATATAACTCACCTACTATTGTCTCCTTTAATATGAGCTAAAATTAGATTTTAGGATTATTTTTCTTTATTTCAGTCATATATTTTGTTAAACATTAATTAGAGGCGTAAATCTAGGTAAATGGTGGGAGTAGCTTTGCAATTCATTCATTCATTAACCCCTTAACCGCCGTCAAACGAGCCTAGCCGAAAACCGCCAGCTTACGTAATAAACGTAGGCTTCCGCAAACACGAGTTTTACTGAGACTACAAACTGAACTAATCGTGACCAATAGTACCACTAAAATCCGCCAGAATGCAGCAATAGACAAGCAGTATTGTCAACAGTTTGTTTACGTCCGTATATCAGAAAATGGCGGGAAATGAGCTGCCTAAAATAAAACACAACAGCTGATTAGTTCAACACGAGATAACTCGTCCGTGGCGGTTGCGCAGAAAACACGTAACGCCCGGCATATCTCGTGCGTGGCGGTTAAGGGGTTAATGCTGGATTAGGAAACCCCAGCATAGCTGCTAGGCACGTCTTCTACAAGCGGGAATATTGCGCAAGTTACCGGAAGGATAGGATATAGCAGGAAAGGAAAGGGTGGGATGGGACGGCAGCCAAATTGACCTTTCAGAGGGCCAACTCCTGTGCCCCTGTGGCAGCTGGGATGAGGCTCAAACAGGAGACCCGCATTCTGCCCTCCAACTGGCCAACTCAACTGACACGATATCCGTGTACAACAGCCAGGGACCATTCATTCTCAGGTTGGGGCCGTACCCGAATATTCTGTCCCCAGTTGCTGCAAATGAAGGGACCAAAGGTGAAAGGGAAATGAAGGGACCAAAGGTGAAAGGGAAGTTTGTCATAATGGACAGCCAAAAGATTTACCATATGTAATGACAACTTCATTTTCTATACCCAACGTCAGCCTCAAAACTAGCTTTGCAATCTCAACTATTCGACTCAAATTTTCGATGGTTAGCAGCGTAACTGTGGGTAAACAGCGGGAGTATTGACGGCCTGGAATCGGTAGAATCGGAATCGACTTTCGGCCATCGATTCTCGATTCCGATTCCAAGCCTGAGAATCGGTGGAGTCTAGAATCGACACTGGATTCGACTCATCCCTAACACATTTACCTAGTTAAGTACACATCTTAACATTTTGATTCATTAAATTCTGCCAATCATTTAGTTTATAGGGTCTGCACTTAGTAAAGTAATTCCTAACTCGCTCACTAATGAAAATTTACTTACCTTTTTCTAATTCTATCTGTTCTTGGAAAGTTGAGTTCGTAGCACAGCGTAGGAGCGGCTATGAAGTAGAAGAGGTCTTTCAAGTTCAGATTGTTTGGGTACTCAACCAAGTTTATGCTTCCCAAATCTTCTTCTTCACTGTTATGGTTGTAGGTATCTGGGGGAACGAAACATCTCTTTTGAAATTAAAGAAACCCTATCGGAAAACCAAAACATAATTTTTACCTTTTGACAAATTAATTCCTTTATATTTACTATATATAGAATAAAAAGTTAAGTAGGCTACATTTTTTTTAGCGATTCTTAATGTTGATAAGTAAGTTTCATTAAAAGTTACTGAATGAAGGGTTCCATGCAAAATAAAAAACAATGAATTTTCAAACCTTTTAAGCCCTAAACTCTCTGACTCCGAACTTTCTAGAAATGAGGGTGGCGTTACTTTGTTAAGAACTTTAAGCACCACAAACCAACCAATCAAAATCATTTTGAAAATCTTTGATTTTTTGGTGTGTTTCAGCGGTTGTTGGGGATACTGAGACCGTTCAAAATAAAAAATTCAAAAAACAAAAAAGTCTGAAGATACCATGAATTTGTACCTAAACTCCAAATTGTATCAAAATCTGACTATTATTGTGGTCTATAAGTCTATACACATCCCGATAGGCAGGCCAATGATTTTAGTGTAATAATCTTGTAATAAAAGCAAACAAAATAAACAACATTGCAAAGATGGAAAACCCAGCTGATGCCAAAAATAAATTGATAAAGAGGGCTGGAAGCACATCCATGTTTACTCTCTGCTTTCTAAAGATCACTTTATTGAGCACAGAGAGCTTTGAAGAGTCAAGAATATTTTATTGTCTTAAAAATTTATAAGCAAAATATGTGTGCAATTTACATTATAAGCTTTAATACAATTTAAAGTTGTTCTCAATGATTGAGTGAAAATCTACAAAAGTTTGCAGATTAATAAGCTTGGGAAGCTTTTTAAGACTGCCATCCGTAACTGAACATCAGTTGAAATTACTGCTTTGACCGTGAGGACTAACGAGGTTAATGTATCTAGAGGTTTCATCTGGAGCAAAATATTGAAGCCTACATGGTCAACTGCCATTTTCCTCAGGTAACCAATCAAATCCTTTCTTCACAAGTTAAATGTTTGTCAGCTGACTGTCATATAACTCGTGAAGAGAGGATTTAATTGGTTCCCATGTTGGTTGCCATGGGAGCAAAGTTGACAGAGGGGAAAATGTGGTCGACCACGAAGGCTACACTTTTTTTACAAGAAATGAGTCTATAGATACAGTGTGATTCACGAAAATATGCAGAGACTTTGAGAGCTCATTCTACTTGTAAAAGTAAAGAAAAAAAGCTATTTAAACATAGGTCCGGAAATGGTTTGTTAGCGAGTTACAGCTAAAGAAAGATTTCCCCCATAATTTAGTACCCTGGGTGAAATGAAGACTTGCTGCAATTCTATGGAGGTAAATTAAGGGGCAAAATCAGTGGTTTAATTTGGTTTCTGACTTGAAAAATCAAATGAAACTTGTCGCAGAAATGTATCTCCCTTAGTTTTTCAGATTATCCCACATGGAATCTAAAAACGAGGGATCGAGAAACAACTTTTTAAAATTTGACCTACAATAACTGTGTCAAATTAGATTAGACACTCATAATCAAACAAAACTTGTAGGTAGAACATTTAATAACAAAATAAATAAAAAAAACTGCAAATAAATTACACAAAAAGTGAAAAGATGTTTGATTAAATTAAATTTTGTGTGTCTATCCAAATTTAACAAAGTTACTGTAGGTCAAATGTTAAATACATTCTCGATCCCTCGTTTTTATATTCCACATGGGAAAATCTTAAAAACTAAGGGAGGGACAGTTCTGCACAATGTTTAATTTGATTTGTCAGGTCAAAAACCATAATAAACCACTGACTTCGCCCCTTAATTTACCTTCCTAGAAATCCAGCAAGTCTTCATTTCACCCAGGGCGAAATCCATATATTATATCAATAAATTATGGGCGAAATCTTTCTCTAGCCATAACTCGCTAACGAAGCATTCCGGACCTATGTTTATTGAACTTTTCTTCTTTACTTTTATATGTAGATTGAGCTCCCAAAGTTTCTGCACGTCTTCGTGAATCACCCTGTATAGTAACCTTGTTGTGGTAGGACGTAACAGCACGTTTCTCACGACTTACCGAGGTTGCTCTTGGCGGAGAGGCTCTGCCGCCTCAGCTGCGGCTTGCCAGAGGAGTGCAGGGCGTGACGGCACCACAGGTTGACCTGGACGTACGACCACAGCTTCAGGAACAGGATGGAGTACAGGGAGCACACTGTTGTTGCCCCCACTGGCCACGGAATACACAGGGAGCATTATACAGTGTTCTGAGTGTTATAAGTATAAGAAGTAGAGATTTGCGAATACTCAACAAATTTTAGTATTTCGCCATTACTCGTCTTGACTCAGTTTTGAAAATTACTCTAAAGTTTGTGCGAATATTTTCCGCCAATCTCCGGACGATCGCGACCTGCCAAATCGTGTAGTAACGGCCGCTAAGGACAATCGCACTACATAAAATCGGCAGAAAATTACGACAAGAAACATGAATTGGACATAGAAAACAATTGAATGTGTGTAAATAACGACCTTACCGTATAATAGCGCTGTAAACAATGACGGGAAATATATTATCGGTCAAAAATAATGACACATACAATACAATGTCACATATTATACAATGGCCGAAAATGTTGATGGTAAAGATAATATAAGCCAAAAATGGCGTCCGGGCCACTTAATATAGCAACACATCGGCTAAAAACGATGGTCAAACCATGTTTCTTTTGTTAATGCATAGTCCAGATTGATTGTACTGGCCAAAAATGTTTATTGTTACTCATGTATTAGTTAGAAACCATGTTTAGACTATCTAATCCGGAATTTTATTTAAATCCAATTACACTATTTGAAACTATTAACAATATATTGCCAACAGTGACTCGTTTGTAAATAGGCTAGTTAAAACTTGAGAATAGTTGGCACTACTTGACTCAATAGACTCGTTCCAAAAAATCACTACTCGCACACCCCTAATAAGAAGGGACTATGCATTGCATGCTTCGACGACATCTGTGGAGACCAACTCCAGAGTCAAGCCTTCGGGGAGGTGCCATTAGCCGCCTGATGGTGAAGTGATGAACTGTATTGCAACTCTGTACATCACATTTTTCCACATCATGATGGTAGTGATGGTAGTTTAGTTTTGTTACTTTCAGGCATGGGCGATTCGCGAACGAACCGTTCAAATTGAATAAATCACAAGGCGAATCAAATGAACTCAATTTCTGAAAAAGCCGACTTGTAGTGTTAGTCAATTTCAGTTATTGAAACAGTTGAGTTGACAACCATAATAATAATTGCATTGGTCTAATTGATTAAACATAATTAGTCAAGCTGATTGGCATGGTTTTGAGCCTCAAACAGGGTGTCTACTGGTTTACAAATTTGAAAATCTGTGACTTTTCAGGGACTTTCAAGGATGAAACATTTTTAAAAATTCGTGAATTTGTTGTAAAGAGTTTTCTTTACGGCTACAAAAGTCAGCCAATACCTTTGATAAATTTAAGCATTGTAATCGGTCTTAGGCTAAATATGTTTTTATTAGATCAATAAATCAATGACAAGTTGATATAATGTTCCACAACCAATGCAAACTCTTCAATGATACAAACTGCAATTCCAGAAAACAACATGCATACAAAATAATAAATGTTCGGTAGTTTAGTTATTAAACTTTGAACATACAAAAAGCCGTATGAGGATCTTTCCCGGGTCATAGCCATAACCTCCAATCATGTTATCAATCCACACTTCATTAAATCGGCACTTTCCCATTAGGCCTGTAGTATTTTATTCCACGGAAAATACTTAAAACACTAAACTTCAATTTAATAGTTAACAAACAAACTCAAAACTTGTTGGCGCTCTCAAACTTGTTGAGAGGGAAAATACAAAAGAAGGTAAACAAAAATACTAAACACTGTTTAGTCAACACAACACCACACTGCCATTTTAGACAATCAGTGACGCATTGCCTCAAAGTGATGGGCGATTCGCGAACGAACCGTTCATATTGAACAAATCACAAGGCGAATCAAATGAACTCAATTTCTGAAAAAGCTTATTCGTAGTGTGAGTCAATTTCAGTTATTGAAACAGTTGAGTTGACAACCATTATAGTTTCGTTCGCGTAACAAGGTATAAAGCGCATAAGTGGAAGACCAAACTATCGATAACAACCAGGGAGGTTTATTGTATAACTAGAGGTAACACTGCTTCACTTTTTTGTCGAAAAAGGGAGCCGGTGATTTTGTCAGGTTGGTACACAATGGTGAGGCAAATTTCTCGTCTTTGAACTATCCTGATTGGTTGTTTTAATCCCATAAGTGAATCTACTCATGCAAATCACTGAAATAAAAGTAAAAGTTGGAACAAATTCATTTTTTCGTTTGATTTATGCATCTAATCTTGCCGTGAAATATGATAAATCATGAGCAAACAAACAAATACAAGTTAATTAACGTTAAAATCATGAGTAGGTATTTGTTTGAGTCACTTTTCCGACTCGTTCGTTTTCAGCGAATTGGTTCATCAGTGTTACCTCCAGTAATACCAATAGAACTCCTTGATAACAACTGACTTTTTGGCATTCTACGGCGAGCAGGAAACGTGAATCAAATGAGTCAGTTGAAGATACTATTCATTTGATTTGAGTGATTCATATGAAACGATTGATTTGAGTGATTCATATGAAACGATTCGCCAAGATGAATCAAACTGCCCATCATCACCTACAACTATTTCAAGCTGTGTAATGTGCCCGTGTGGTTCCCTGGCCCCGAACAGTGTCAGAGACGGGGGACACGAATAAAATGGAAAATATTTGGGCTTAACGTATTTGTACAAGCTTTTGTCTGTTACCACCAAGTATGACGATAATTAATTTATCTTTTTGGTTTCAGTCATAGTGGCATGGTCATAAAAGCATTAAAAATCCGTGCTTCATATTAAAAATACAGGACTTTTCCGTGACATCAGAGCTCATTCACTGAAATCCGTGACTTTTCCGGGACATCTGTGAATTTCCGGGCCGGTAGACCCCTGTCAAACCATAGTTTAAGATGTATTTTTTTGCTTCAGGTACCACCATAGGAAAAGATTAAAAAAGTACAACATGTTTTTGTTTGTTATTATTAACCATCTGCTTTTATATGACATTCGGTTCAAAAACTCAAACAAATATTTCCTTATTAGTTCAGGAAGGACAATACCGTCCTCAATTTTGGGAGGGAAAAGAAAATATCCGTCCCTAATAGTTTAAAATTTGGATTTTTAAATAAATAGTTTACTATAACAATAAGAGAACCCAAAGTGTTCTCCAGGATTCTAAATTAAACTAGACACTTACCTAAACTAAAGCCTCCCGCGTTGACATGGATGACCACCATAGGCAGGAGGACAAGGGCAGCAAGGTTGATAACATGGGCGATAAGACCGGGGGTGGTAGCAATCACTTCCTGCACACAGAACAACCTATTGAGTCAGCTGACGGATTGGGAGGGAAGATAGTAAAACATTCTCCATCCTATATATTAAATGAAACTAACGTTTTTTATCCAAAGATTCTGGAGATAACTACTCGACAGAATTTCATAATTATTTTTTTTCAGGAAAGGCAATTTTGAGTAAAATGCATATCAAAGCCATAATTTCCACTTAAACAAATTTTACAAATTTGGTCCTAATTTTGAAAACATTTACCAGCCGACGCAAACATTTCAAGTTTGTTTTCAAAGCACTTTAAAATCATATTGCTTAAACCATCAACTGTGAAATATTTGATACATGGAATATGAAGTAGTGGAATGAAGATGGTTTATAAACATAAGGATATAGAAAACCGTTTCGTGTTAATAATCCCATGTTTTAGTTTATTAGGGCAAGGCCGTGACAAGCAACTAGTGGAATTATTAAAGAATTTATTTTAGTTTTTAAAACTTCATAGTTTTGGACAGTGTCTACAGGTTATGGACAATGTCAATACATCAAGTTTTATAAAAGAAAAAAATCATAAACAATCAGTAGCAAGTATAAAATCGGTACACACAATTCACACAAAATCAGTATCTCTATATTACAATATTCCTACTAGGCAAATTTTAAAAACTCATCTATTGAATAAAATGGATTTTCCAACAGCCAATCATATAATCGCTTTTTAAAAACATGAAAAGATAAGGAAAGAACAGTTTGTGGAATTTCACACCTACAAAAACATGACTAGACTGAGCTTTGGTAAGCCTACAATATGGTACTTCAACTCAAAATAATAGGTTTTCGCATAGTTTACTAAAACATTGCTTATAATAGTACATCCAAAAAGTTGAATAAACTGGTGAATATTTGGAGGCAGACAAATTAAGGTTACGGTAACGGAAACTTGGTACCTACTGCCACCAGTTGTACCCACTACTAATAGGTACGGTATCTCAATACTATCTTTCTCTTTAATATCTCTGTGTGTTGTATTTGTTAGAGCCAATCTTAAGAAATAAGACACCCAAAACAATTCAATGTTAAGCTGATTAATAATGTAATCAGTTATTTAACTATCTTAGTTATATTTGTATTGTCTAAAGAAAAACTACAAATCCAACAATTATACATATCTCTTATACATATTGTTAGTTTTAAGTTCAAACGTCGCATGCAATACTAAACTGAATATGCTTTAAAGGTCTACCTACCGATGCCAACCCCTTTTCAATTAAAAGGCACAAAATAACAGGCACGACGGAATCTGAAATCAAAATAATATATAGGTAATTTTACTACATGTACACATACATACACTTTTTCTTGTTGCAAAGGATGTTTTAAGGATAGTATTTAGTTTACTTATGGAGCTGTTACAACACAAGGGAAAAATATAATATTAACATCGATAAATTGTATTATAGATATATATGATGTCATTCTCTACATTTTCAAGAAAAATGTGCCTTTAAAAGAACATAGGAAACACCCTGAAGAGGAAAACCCTTAATAGGTTTAATCTAGTAATTAACTCTACTAAGTTTGTTGCTTTTCAGTAATTGGTTTTGTAATGATATATTAGCACTATGAAACATAAAAACGATAAACACTAAAGAGCATAAAACAAGAGCATAAAAAGAAAATAGACTTGACTAATGCACATTTTGAGTAAGTGATAAGAGGGTTTAGTACTTCCCACTGACATATATAATCAATGGAGATAAGGAGGGGCCAATTCCGCAGCTGTGTTTATTGAGAAAAATTAACTACCATTCAGTCATTTCCTTAACCAACTGCAAATAAAACTACTAATGTTCTTTAAAACAATATAAAATCAAGTTTAAATGTAAAACATATTTTTCGGTTGATTGCTAGTAGCATTTGAATAAATTGTACATGTAACTGCCTCCACCACTCAGGGATGATTAGTATTTGTTAATAATAATTTCTCAAATCCCAAAGTATTGTTTGTTTAGCCCCCTACATAGAATGTTAAAATCAGATATTATTAATTCCCATACTATTGCAGCAGAACCAATACTATCATTTTTTACTGTAAAACCTTCTTGCTTTGGTTATCTAATTTCCCAAAGAAAATGTTACCAACCTGAACCTGATTAAGGGTCAAAGGTAAACAACCAAACCAAAATAACAACTAGTGAATTCAGTTGCTCAAATTCAAGCAAATATTTTTTCTCCTTTTCGGATTATCCTACTCATATACGGTTCTGTTAGATTAAATTGTAATACAATTACAGAATTTAGCTTTTAACAGATATTCTTCCTTGTTTACTGTGTTTTGCTGGTGTTTGCATCAACAGCTGCTGTTAAATGTTTGATTTGTATTCCTCCAAATACAGTAGACTCTCAGAAATCCGGATCACACTTACTCGGACTCTTGATTCTCCGGACCAATTATCTAGATTTTTTTTATAAATCTGTTTTGCAAATAGAAACAAAAAACACAATTTTACGGTTTAGCGCCTTCAGTTTTCACGTGATTATCCCGCACTACATGTTGACATGTAGTTTGCATCGTCAGGCGCATCAATCCCACCTCGTATAGTCCGAGTCCTCTCTTAGCCCTGTCTTAACTGTCGAACAGTGCCGTTATCGGTGTTTGTTATTGCTTACGTATCCGGTGCGCGTTGCTCCGTTCAAGTCTTTTCCTGTCAATGACTCATCACTAACGATGTAAATTAGTAGACCGATGACACTTGGCACATGAAAGTAACGCATGTTGTCATAATTGTTCACTATAAAGGCGGAATTGATGATTCACACCCACCTATGGGAAATCCGGATTTTTGAAACCCGGACTGGTTGACCGCCACAATAGTTCAAACTTCTGAGAGTCTACTGTATTAACATTGGAACTTTAAAAGCCCAGGGGGCAGAGCCCTGAAGGTGGATGTTTTCCAAACCTCCAAAAGCCACATCTAGTCCTTTCAAATCAAACATAAACAAGTTTCGCAAGCACCCAGGTCACAAAAATCGGATTATTATTTTAATAAATAAACAAGCAAATCCAGTTGTTCAAATTCGAGCAAATGTTTGTTCCCTTTGGGATTTCACAGCTTATATACTATATATATTAGTTTATAATGTGATATTCCAGAAATTAGCTTGAAACATCTGTTCTTGCTTCTGTACTGTGTTTTATTATTATCAACAGCTGCTGTTAACTGTTCAATTAAATTGGTTTCTATTTTCATAACCATCTAATATTGGAACTTTGGAAGCCCAGGGGGCAGAGATCTGAAGATGAATGCTTTCCAAACCCCCCAAAGGCACATCATTCAACACCTAATAGTTTTGCCAGTATCCTAGTCCCAAAGATCGAGATTCTTCAAGTTAGATCGGCTTATTAATCAAGCTAATGTCGGAGCAAGGTGAATATCACTTACAAATGATGAGGATGATAGAAGGATGTTCAGGACCCCCTTCCTGACGACCAGTGAGCACAATAAACCACTGCTCTGGGTCGACTCTCACACCGTACCTGGCGGACAGAGTTGCGGTTAGAGGCAGCAATAAAAATTTAAAAATAGTATTTAAAAATAGTTTTTAATAAAACATAAGTAGACTTTTACTAATCCAGCAGATATCAGACTCTAGGTGCATTTAAGTTAGGTGTGCTATTGCGCATTAAGTTAGGTGTGCTATTGCGCATCGTAGCGTGATGTCATCTGGTGGCGGAAGCGCGTCACTAAGGTGTTCTGACTATCCTATGTGAAGGAGTGGGGGGGACATGGGGTAGTCAGAATACTTCGGTGACAGCTTTTTTAGGAACTAGATTGCAACCAATGGGAAACTTCAGTACTGGAGGCTATAGCCTATCCAAAAACTCTGATTGGGATTGAACGTCTACCCTCCCTCCATCCCCACCACAAAGTTATTAAGCACGTTTCATGGAGGCCAGGAAAATAAATACTTTTTTTAACAATTAAATCAGCATAATTTGGAGTTGTGGCAATTGGAGCGAAACTGCAATTTTAGTCGCGGCCGTGGTGTTGGGTTTGGAGGGAGGGTAGGTGTTCTGAACCCGACCTGGGTTTTTGGATAGTAACCCGAAAGTAACTTCACCTGTCTGTAAACCAGCTGATCAAATAAACACCATGAAATCACCTGGTGGCTACACAGAACGTTCTCAAATTCGTACTTATGAATAGCAAACCTTACTTAAATACACCAAGATCAGACTGGGGTAGTGCTGGATTAGTGAAATTGCCACATTACTAGAAAAACACTTCAACTACACAAAAGTTGTGTTTTATCACCCCTATACTAAATCAAATATAAAAAAATACATTGTGATGAAACAATAAAGTGCTACAGTAAAACTTTAAAACTAATATATTTATGTTGTTGAATTTTACCTGACGACAGTATTTTTGATACTGAAAACCTTGTCAATAAAATTTACTTTTATTGGAAATTCTATATTTTAATTTCACAATCCAAAATAATAATTTCCAATAATGAGCTCTTAGAACAGAATACTCATGTAATTTTATGACAATTATCACCTGTTACTGTGCTGATGAGCTGCAACACAAAATTGTAACGTTATATGTAACAAATATTACATGTAAGGAACTACGTCCCTAGTTACAAGATGAATAAATAAATAAATGGTATCAGGTAATTGGTTCATACTTTCTCCCTTTTAGCCCAACTTTAATGAATAAATTACTTTTTATTAACTAAATATAGAATACACGGTCAAATGTACAGAAAATCTTGTAAGTCGTTTTCAAAAACATCCACCCAAATCCCTGTTTAGGAGGCACTACAGAATCCGTTGCTAAACACAGTGGTTTTGAGAGGGGAAATGCTCCCTTGTCCCCCCCCAGGGTTAAGTTTCAACATATTTTGAATCTCCTCTGTTGGTCAATGCTAACTTGACCTGCATATCAAGATTGAACGAAACTGATCAATATATAAGACAGAAATAGTAATTTTTGTATTTCCCATAAGAATAACATTGGACAACGTACAGTGTTTACCGCAAAATGAAAATTTAAATTTTCTCCGCAACCAGTAATCGTAGAATAGTTATTTAAAATACTAAGTTATTTATTTTTTTGAGCTCTTTTTAATGGTGAATAGTCATATTTTTTATATTTATGTTTTTTATATGAAAAATCCAAAAAAACTGAATTTTCTATATTTTAAGCCTTGTAATTCTGAACCCAAATTTTTACAGGAATGCGGGTGGTGTCATTTTGTTGGAAACCTAAAGTTCTACAAACGACTTAAGTTTAATCAAAATCTTTAGAGCCGTTTTTGAGAAATCTTGATTTTTCATGTTTTTTGGTGGTTTTTGGGGGATAATTACCCTTAAAAATCAAAAATTCCAAATAATGAAAAAAAATAAACGCCTGGATATATCGTGGATTAGTACCTATTTACCAAATTTCATAAAAATCGGACGATTGGTTAGGGCTCTAGCTAACCAATGTCTGTCTGACACATCCATTCAGACAGACAGACAGACACACAGACATCACGTAAAAATCACTTTTTTGGATTCAGGGAGCATCAAAACAAAAATTTCCACTAACAACTCAAATTCGAAAATTTTGACAAGAACAATACTTTCTCCATATACTATGTATAAGGGGAGAAAGTAAAAACTACTGGTGTCAAGCTGTTTAATCAAATCAGAGACAACAGAGGTGCTCTGGTAGAAAAGAATCCCCAATACCGTACATATAACAAACAAAAATCTGAGAGGGCTTTTCACACAAAAATAACTAAATTAGTTAAAATATAAAACACTCCGGAAACGTAATTACTTGATTAGATTCTCTAAGAGAAGACGGACTCCGCCCATGAACAGAAGAAGAAATCCCCAGTTGACGAAGCCGGTGAAGTTGTTGAACCCCGATGACCAGGTGAATAACGAGTCCCTGGGCTTGTGACATCTGAAACATGAGAGTAAAGTTGTTAAACACTTCCCACGGTATTGTGAGTGTTTCTATGATCAATTTATCTGTAAAAGTTACTTTTACCTTTAGTCAGTTAGCTTAATGATCAATGGCCTAACATTTAACACTTTAAACAAATTCTATAATTGGTCAGTAGGGTGGCAAATAGGCTTCTAAATCCAAGCCTATGTCTGCGTTTTATACAGATTAATTGTTAAGTGAATGATTTTTGTGTGATACGTAGTACGAATAATATGTATGTATTCAGAGACCTACTCTAGGCTAAAATTGAATATGTATGTATTCAGAGACCTACTCTAGGCTAAAATTGAATATGTATGTATTCAGAGACCTACTCTAGGCTAAAATTGAATATGTATGTATTCAGAGACCTACTCTAGGCTAAAATTGAATATGTATGTATTCAGAGACCTACTCTAGGCTAAAATTGAATATGTATGTATTCAGAGACCTATTCTAGGCTAAAATTGGATATGTATGTATTCAGAGACCTACTCTAGGCTAAAATTGGATATGTATGTATTCAGAGACCTACTCTAGGCTAAAATTGGATATGTATGTATTTAGAGACCTACTCTAGGCTAAAATTGGATATGTATGTATTCAGAGACCTACTCTAGGCTAAAATTGAATATGCATGTATTCAGAGACCTACTCTAGGCTAAAATTGAATATGCATGTATTCAGAGACCTACTCTAGGCTAAAATTGAATATGTATGTATTAAGAGACCTACTCTAGGCTAAAATTGAATATGTATGTATTCAGAGACCTACTCTAGGCTAAAATTGAATATGCATGTATTCAGAGACCTACTCTAGGCTAAAATTGAATATGCATGTATTCAGAGACCTACTCTAGGCTAAAATTGAATATGCATGTATTCAGAGACCTACTCTAGGCTAAAATTGAATATGGATGTATTCAGAGACCTACTCTAGGCTAAAATTGAATATGCATGTTTTCAGAGACCTACTCTAGGCTAAAATTGAATATGGATGTATTCAGAGACCTACTCTAGGCTAAAATTGAATATGTATGTATTCAGAGACCTACTCTAGGCTAAAATTGAATATGTATATATTCAGAGACCTACTCTAGGCTAAAATTGGATATGTATATATTCAGAGACCTACTCTAGGCTAAAATTGATTATGTATGTATTCAGAGACCTACTCTAGGCTAAAATTGATTATGTATGTATTCAGAGACCTACTCTAGGCTAAAATTGAATATTTATGTATTCAGAGACCTACTCTAGGCTAAAATTGAATATGTATGTATTCAGAGACCTACTCTAGGCTAAAATTGAATATGTATGTATTCAGAGACCTACTCTAGGCTAAAATTGAATATGGATGTATTCAGAGACCTACTCTAGGCTAAAATTGAATATGGCATGGCAGCTTGTAAAGTCAAGATTATAAAAAGAGTAAAACCATTTTTAGATCTGTTATGAAAAGTGTACAGGACAGGATAGAAAACTGCATAAATTAAACACAGTTGGCTGTTAAAGAACTTTATGAGTACAAACAAAGACAACTGCCAAATGTAAAAAATGATGCTTGGTCATTTGTATTTGCCTATAGATTGAACAATTACAGCGTGAATGCGAACAATTGGACACTGACAATTCGCTACAACACCGCAAGTGTAAAGGACCTAGCCAGGGCCGCACGAGACATACAGGCAGTGTTGCTCCCCCACACACGGCGCCACGTCACAACTTTGGACGGGCTCAAAGTGTGGGGAACCGCGGCTGCGGCTGCGGGCATCGGGGTGCGACTGTCTTTGAATAAACATTTTTGATGTACTCATCACCTTACACGTTTTGTATGTAAACAACATACTTTATTAAAGCCCTATATAATTTAATAAAATCAATTATGTTTGAAACACTTATACACTATATCTTAAAAATGGTTCATCCCAGGTTGCAGAAGTAATTATGACTCTATACAACATATTTTACTAGCGAAAAATCCGTTAAAAATCAACAAGAATCATTAGGATTATCTACTGTTACAAATATATCAACAACGATTATGTAATTTTGTTATGATTAAATTATCACTGGTGTTGCTTATAAACTTAGGAGTATTTGTTTTATTTTAGGCGAGTAACTGGAATTTTTGAGTTGAATACAGTTTAAACGAATATGAAAACTCTTAGGTTTTATTTTATTATTATTTTTACTTTTTGAGTCAAGGGCGATTTTTACTGGCTTCTATAAGAATCTTACAATGCGAGTTTGGAAGCGAGGGGATATTTGTTATTATAAAACTAAAACCACAAATAAGATATAGCTCACTAAAATTATAATTATGTTTATTCTATAAATTGAAGATCATAATGCAAGTTTAAAAATTGGGATAGTATGCTCAAGAGATCCATTTGATTCAAAAAATTGCAATATAGTTTATATTGGGCGAATTTGGAAATATTCTTTGTCTCAGATGCAGACTCGTTGTTGCACGGCAGTTTTATCATTGTAGTAGACCTATTGATTAATTTGGTGTCTTCATCCAAATTATTCTGAGTAGAGCGTGCAATAGGCTAAAATTATAGAACTGTCTTTCTGGTCTTCTGACAGTTTTTGTCAATTACTCATATATTAGTAATTTCCCGTATACAGCTACGGGAAATGACTAATAAACCGTGTGGAAATGACTAAAGTTTAAATGTCTTGAAACTATATACACATAAAATATAGTATCTCAAGGTTATCTTGAAATTTCAAATTGAGTGATTTTCAATACTACATGATAAAAACAGTTATCAAAAGTTTATTTGGTAAAAGTTTAGTTATCGAACTGATCTGACTTTCAATGTCGTTAGGACAATTTTATAATAAATAATAATTAAAGACTCTTAACATTTGTAAAAAGTCATTTAAAGCAGATCTGTAATTTATTGTAACAGCAAGGGGTCCAATTACATATATCAAAAATTCACAATAATTTGTTTTAAATTACGTTATAAACAGAATTAAAAATGGTGGTCTACTGAAGGCCAAAGTATTTGTAAAAATAACTTTTTTATGCAGGTGTCTGATAAACTACTCGTATGATTTTTATTATAACCTTGTGAAAAAGATTTAATGTCAATCTTCAAAATACAATATTTCCATTCTATAACATTTACGACACAGTACATTAAAAAAGCAAAAGATAATTGATAAAGAAAAGAAACATACAAAAAATATAAAGGTAGACAAGCTTAGTAATCCAAGTTGAAAAATACAACTGTTTCGAAACCCAACTCGAGTTGAACAACAAGTTTGTTTGTGACGCGACTTCGGTGATAGTTGCGTTTCTTAACATCCTCACATAGGTGCCACTGAAATTAAGTTGAGTTGAGTACTTGGAGCACGAATTAAGACAGAGATGGAGCAAATTTTGCATTTTAATTCATGAAATTACTGTATAATATGGATTGTTCTACGGTCGTACATGAGAAAATAAGTTTCAAATTACAAGTAGGCTTGGTCTACATGAAGGTGTATGTAGGCCTACTACTAGAGGGGCTTGGTCGACTGAAAAAGCCTGATGAATGTCGGTCAACAATTGTACATCACTAACTGTTTTTCCACTTCCTGGAAAAACTCTTCATTAACTCAACACTCATTTTCAAATAAATATAGTGAACATACAAAAAATAGCAACACAGTAAACAAGTTGAGCAACTCGGCAACTGAGGTTGAGATGCGACCGTCATTCCCTGTTGCTAGCAACTGCAACGCAACTGGTGTGCAGTGTCTCACCTGATTACATTGATCGGGTCACAGGTGACTCGGTTGCTCAACTTATTTACAACTGCAGTTGGGTTTCAGTTTCCCCATGTGCAGAAGAGCGCCTTAGTGATATTCATGGACAGTCAATTGTGGTCAAACCATTGTTTTGACCACAGACCAGCCAACCAAGACACCTCCTAGCAAGCATTTTTAATGGTTTATTGAATCCTTTCTCCCAAAGTGAGAGTGAAATAATTCGTAGCAGTAATATAAACTGATAGAACATAAAAGTCATTTTTATGTGAACAATTATTCTAAAAACTTCGTTTAAAGACCTAAGATATTGCAATTCTCTTGGAAAACCAAAATATTGTTATTGTGAAAGTCATGTAGTGACAGTCAAAATTTCTTAGAGGCCATCTCTGGGAATCTCCAATCTGAGTCTGACCTCTGACCTGTTGTATCATGCCACGCTTCTAAAAGTTAATAACATTTCCTTATTGATTAGAAGAGTTTTGGAAGTGATTGCACCGACATATCAGCATGATATTATAACAAAAGGACTGAGAGAATTTCCAATAAATAATTCTTTAAATGATTTAACATGTCGAAATTAAAATTAAATAGGGTCTTAAAATAATCTCAGATAGAAACTGTGATTAGAAAGTAAATGTCAGATTTGCATCTAAGTCTGTTTCAAGCTATTTCTTGATAGGTTGAAATTGTCTGTGTCTTTATCACAATAAACCAAGAGGCAGACATAGAGATAAAAAGCACTTTCAGAAGAATTATTGATATAACTAAGGGTTATAATAAATAAATGTAAACTGAGGAAAAGTTGTGGGGTATCACCAATGATTCTCCTGTCCTTGCAATGAAGAAAGTACAACTGTAGGTTAAATAGGCCCAGGCTTCAAAGAACTTGTCATGTCATTAACGATACAAATTCCCTCATCAAGTCGTTCCACAAACCAGGAGTGAGAATCTATCAAGGTATATGTTAAAAAAAATTAAACATGTTGTAAAATTAAACTCAAATACTTATTGTATAAAGGGTTTCACAAGCTGTAGGAACCAAATGACAATAACTGCTGAAATGTGTCTCCATCAGATAGGCACCAAATGACAATAACTGCTGAAATGTGTCTCCATCAGATAGGCACCAAATGACAATAACTGCTGAAATGTGTCTCCATCAGACAGGCACCAAATGACAATAACTGCTGAAATGTGTCTCCATCAGATAGGCACCAAATGACAATGACTGCTGAAATGTGTCTCCATCAGATAGGCACCAAATGACAATGACTGCTGAAATGTGTCTCCATCAGATAGGCACCAAATGACAATAACTGCTGAAATGTGTCTCCATCAGATAGGCACCAAATGACAATAACTGCTGAAATGTGTCTCCATCAGATAGGCACCAAATGACAATGACTGCTGAAATGTGTCTCCATCAGATAGGCACCAAATGGCAATGACTGCTGAAATGTGTCTCCATCAGATAGGCACCAAATGACAATGACTGCTGAAATGTGTCTCCATCAGATAGGCACCAAATGACAATAACTGCTGAAATGTGTCTCCATCAGATAGGCACCAAATGACAATAACTGCTGAAGTGTGTCTCCATCAGATAGGCACCAAATGACAATAACTGCTGAAGTGTGTCTCCATCAGATAGGCACCAAATGACAATAACTGCTGAAATGTGTCTCCATCAGATAGGCAACAAATGACAATAACTGCTGAAATGTGTCTCCATCAGATAGGCACCAAATGACAATAACTGCTGAAATGTGTCTCCATCAGATAGGCACCAAATGACAATAACTGCTGAAATGTGTCTCCATCAGATAGGCACCAAATGACAATAACTGCTGAAATATGTCACCAAATTTTTGCAAAATATTAGCTATATATATAAAACTACTGGTATTATATTATTTTGTGAAGGTACAAATTAAAAATATTAAATTGAGACTATGCACATAAAACAAGACCGTTCTCTCATTGAAGTTTACTGTGGTTGTAGTTAATGTGAATGATCAAAATTATTGTGATTAAAACATTTATGATCTTATATTGATGGTAGCTTACGTCAGAGAAGTCAGTAATAATCGGCCCAGGTTTTGTTTACCAGTTGTATTAAAGTGCCACTCTTGTATGGTACGCATACAATAAATAACAGACGGAACTTCTATCTACTACACGTTTTTAACCTTCACCTTTTAAAATAATAAACTTGTTTCAGATTAATTATTTGTTTCTGGAAAACGTTTCTTTAGATTTATAAATCAGATCCTCTAACTCTATTTATCTTAATAAATAATTCTATAAGCAACGTTTTTAACTGGAAATTGTGGGTGTTTGGAAAATTGCATGATGATGGGAGGGGGCTCAAATTAAAGGTCTTGATACCCAGGGACTCGGAAAAAAAGGCACTATTTCCAAAAAGTTACCAGCAAACAAGAAATACCGCAACGTAAAACATCTCCTATAACAAAAGTATGGGGATTTAAAAACGCCTGGTTTACATCTCCACATGATTTAAAATGTCTCCTCTGTTTATCCTATACTCTAAAATGAGTAAGGTTTGCTTACTTGCTTGCAACACTGATCTCAAAAACGGCTCCTACGATTTCCTTCAAATGATCAAATTAACTAATTTCTGGGATAAAAATAAGTTCTAGACAGGCCTCATCCTCAGGAAAAATCAAATAGTGTAAAAAAACTAAAATGAAAAGTTAAAAAAAATAACATTGGGCTTATGGAGTTAAAAAATCAAAACAAAAGAATTGTAACAGCTGTTCATAATCAACCAGGGAACTGTCAAAGTAATACTCATGTTGTATATGATTATTAACATGTGGTTTCCTGAGAGCAGAGATTAAAATATTTGAGTGAAGATTACATATATAGAGTAGTAAAATAAATCAAAGGGACAAATGAGTTATGCAGATCTGATTATCAGTAAGGGGAAGTGGTGAAATATTACTCCAAGTAATCTAAACAAACTGACTGGCCTTCCCTGAGCAAAGCTCGGCCCCCAAGTACTGTTTAACATAATATGTTCATGTTGTTTTATTTTCCTCCGCATGAAAACAGTAAACAAATCAGACAAGGAAAAGCAGAGCAAGATTAAGCCAGCTCCAGACATGCATCATTCGCTGCGCGCCGAGCAATGACTCGTCGAATCACGAGTAGTGTGGAGTAGTGTTGGTCTACTTGGCAAGCAGCAAGCATTAGTGCTTGGCGTGTCCCACACAGTGTCGGTCTTTTGCACACATCGAAGGGCACGAATATTTGGTATTCTCGCAACATACAGGGTATTCTCGGGAATGTTTGTATGTGTGTATAAGTCTGCTCGTTAGTCGGCGAATACTAGAACAACTAGCTTGCCACTCGGCAAATACTTGGCGCATAGCGAATGACCCATGTCTGGAGCCGGCCTTCGGGCACTTAGTCCCGACACGCCGCTAGATATTTAAATTTACCCAAGAGTATTGTAGTTTATGAATACACAATTTAACCATATTCCTTTTGGGATTAATATTTTATTTTCTATTTAATATCTGTAAGCCTTAATAACTGTTAAACATTTTTTGCAAAATAAATATAAAAAATTTTAAAGTTTGATACAGAATTTGTTATAGGTTACTTAGGCCTATATTATACAGCAAATGACTGCAAACAGATAAATAAATCAATAACTGGTTACCCTTGTAAGGGAAAGTTAACAGACCTTGGATTTCTTTTACCTGTTGGCCTTCATCATTAATGGTGTGTTTTATTACATAGTTAACACATTGGCTATTGCGGACCCCGATCGGGGTTTTTTCTCAAAATAGAAACTTATGCAAATATGATGTTTAAACATGTTTGCAGCAGCGAAAGTGTTAATTGAGTTTGGACTCCTTGCTTGCATGTGTATTTTCTGCATCTCTCATTCTCAGGATGAAACCATGTATTATAAAACTCTACTTTCCTTCAACATTTGGCACATTTGGAAACGCCACCCCATATATTTGATGATTTGATTGCTGCCATACATGTCTGTTCTACGAAAATTAATTCAATTTTGTCATTTAAAAAAAAAACTATTTAAAGATTTTAATTTTTTACTTCTAAAAAAAAAACTAGTGATTTTTTTCCTCCTTGAAATACACATGATAGGAACTCAATTTGAGCGGAATTCTACACAGAGTATGAGTATGTATATCTATATGGCAGTAAGAATTGTCAGAGGTCAGCATTTAGTAGATATCCCAAAACAACATGTTGGGTGCTGAAGCGTTACTCTTTCTAAGATGACCAGCTGGCCTGTATTTTAAAATTACAACAGGAATTCCATAGGATATCAGTGGTTGTGCAGTATATATTTGTCAAATTATGTTGGAACCAAAGGAGTAACCAGTTTGTATAGGGCTAAACCCGCTGCCAGGCCTGAGCCAGTGAAGTAGGTTTTCTGCCTTCACTGAGACCAACGACCAACGTCTACCACCATTACCAAAACCACTGTCGGACTAGTCTATATAAATCTTATTTTGAAGAATTTTTATGCACCTATTAAGGAACTTACTAGGAACAAACTTAAAAAGGAGTTAAGGGTATGGCTAGTAAGAAGACCCTTCTACACATTGAGCGAATTCCTCGAGAACAGTGAGGATCTCCAGTAGACCAGCCACCATTGTAAATTTCATAATGTACTCTGATGTAATTGTAATTCTTGATGAATGTGCAATAAAGATATTTTGATTTTGATTACAGTAACCAGACCTATCATAACCGCCAAAGCGCGCTGTTACAGGTGGTGGTCGGTATAATGCGTAAGTACACAAACAAAAATATAAAATAAAATAGACTTCAGCAGGATTTTGCCTTCATGCGTTGAATTTGAATTACAGTACTTAAGAGGGCAGAAGATTATCTCAACAATTTAAAAAGATCAACTGTTAGAATCTTTTGAATATGAAATCTCGGCAGCGTCATTAGCCTAAGCTTTTTTCTGGGAGAATTTTGCGTAAGCCACTGGAGTGTAAGGGTCATAGCCATTGCAACTTTTTGTAGGCCATCCCCTGGTTTCTTCGTTTGAGGATTGTTAAGTCCTTCAAAAACTGAGGAGGTACCTACAAGTTTTAAGTTAAATTTATTTTTAAATAAATTTTTCATTAGCTGTAAAAAGTGGATATGAATCAATTTGAATAACTTGAATTGAAAATATTTTTGTTCATAAAGTATACAATGGTATAAATCGAATGGTGTCATTATACTAACTTTCTACCCCTAATAGCAGTTTGCAATGTTAATAATCTTAAAATAGACATCTAGCTACCGGTACTTAAAACTGAATCATAAAATCTCTAATTAACGTCTCTAATTAACTAATAAAGATAATTTAACAAATAATTACAGGAACATTACCTATTTCAAATAAGATCATCTTTATTATCCTGAACATCTTAATTTAATTAACAGTTTGAAACATTAAACTTAATTTCAACCCAAACCTATTCAAAATATCACAAGATATGTCTTAGTAATCTACAAACAGTATTTTTTAAAAATCCTGCTTTTTGTTCACTCACTTCCTGAAGTTAATAATTAACCGTTTTTGATGATTCTTTTTTTATTTAAAAGATAATTTAAAGTTCTAAGTCACTGTCGAGCCAGAATTTTGATTTAGGCCCCAGGGCTCTGCCCCACGGGCCTTCCAAGTTCCCATGTTAATTATATGGAGGACAGTTTTACTTGTTTTATGTCACAAGTGTTTTTTCTTACTTCAATAAACAGCTGTTATAAGGATTATATCCGAAAATTTTGGTGGGGGAGCTATTCGTATTATTTAAAGCTGGAGCAGCCTGGTGTAGTAGTAAAGCGAGAGACTTTGATCCACAAGGCTCTAGGTTCAATCACCATTGGCTATTTCATCATTGTAGTTTCTCTGATTTGGAACCCACCTCAATCTGAAGGTCAATCTATCTAGAAAATACCCATGTCGCAGCAAACCTGCATTCTCAGCGAATTTCCAATGAATATATAACATAACACATTAAAACACTTAACAGGATTCATAAGAAATATATTCACAAATAAGCGATATTTAAAATATTAGTTCTTCTCCATAAGAATAATATTGGGGATGAGTACGCAGGTTTGCTGCAACAAGGAACAAAAAATAATGGGTTTATATGCAAATATAAATAGAACACATCTTAGTGAAGTCACATACCAAGTTTCATCCATATACATTCATAAATAAGCGATATGGGGGTGAGGGGTCAGCGAAAGCGCCTCAGGGAGGGGGAAGGGTCCTCACTCCAAGACCGCTGTGACTCGGTTGCCCTTCTGGCGACCGTACTGTGATATTTAATCACAGCCTTCTAGGGGTACCTCTGTTTTTCACAAAAGGCGGCGGATCTAGACTTGGCGGTCGAAAAATTGCCCGTGAGTTTGGGGAGCAGCTGCTCACGTAGGGTGCTGGGGCGGAGGTGAAGGGCACCAGAATGGCCTGGCACCTGTTAGCAGAGGGCTGAGTCAAGGTGTTGGCTGAAAGGTCTCTGCACTGCCACCTGGAACTGGTATGTGCGCAGCGGTTCCAGTACTGACCTGGGGACGAGTGTAGGAGTTCAACTCCGAAAAGGGCCCAGTATCGGACATTGGTGGGCGGAGTGACATTCACGGAATGGCCGCCAAACTGCAAACTTGAGGAGAAGGGGTTTCAGACACCATGGCTGACGGTAAACATTCGGAACTACCCCAGGTGGGTCAGCGTCTCGGCGCTCAATCCCACCCCCCCTCTCAGGGGGGCTTGCCCGCGGATTCTGGGGAGGGCAACCAACAGCTTACTAATGAAACCTGCGTTGTTTCAGTTGCAAGTGGAGGAGGGGCGGCTTTCTCCGGTGGGGTTCTGACAGAGACCCCTCGGTGCGCCCCTTCAACTACAATGGACACGGATCTGCTGGAGGAGGCTCATAGGGTCGTCCAGGCGGAGACGGAATCTTCTTCTGACCAGGATACACTGGGCACCAATGTGAATGCTGCTGTTTCAGGCGACATTCTTGACAACACCTACTACTTTTCCCTTCCCAAGGAGGAGCGCCGTCGCTTGAACTCGGAGCGACAGCATCTCAGGAAGGCGAAGAAGAGGGCGGAAGGGAACTGGCTCCCAGAGAGAGAGTACCGGAAGCTCAGGCCCAAGAGAAAGAGGTCTGATGGCACCCCCAGTCCGGCAGGCGGGGGTAATTATCAGGGTGTCTCGCCTTTGCGTAGAGTCACGGGCTCGGAGCATAGGATCGAGGCCCCTGCTAAGAGGCCTCGTCGCTGGGACGTCCGCCCTTCCGGGAGAGCTGATCAGGTTGCTCCTGCGGGCGGTTCGGGTACTGCGGGGTTGTCCTTCAAGGAGCAACTCACCTCTAGCAAGTTGGCGATTGTTCCTGTGGAGTTTCCTGACATCAGACTAACTGAGGATGATTGTCTTTTGTTAAGGGGCAAGCTCCTGACGGCTATCAGGTCGAATGGTGGCGCAGTGGGACCTCTTCAATTTCACAAGGTCTTCTCGGAGCAAGGAGCTCTCGTCGTTGTGTGTGGAAACGATGTAACTAATGCTTGGGTCAAACAGGTCTTCAATGATACGGAGTACCGCGAGGGGGCTAAGGTGACTGTGGGGGACTATAAGGATCTCTTACGCACTGTCAAGGTCCTCTTGCGGGTGGATGCCTTTGATCTTGCTTTGGACGTGAGTCAAAAGGAAACCCTCAACCTTATTGGTGAGCAAAACTCTGGAATTGACACTTCTGTGTGGAGAGTTGTCAGTTGCAGGAAGGAGGAGCATAGCCAGACCCTGGTTCTAGCGATAGATGAACCAAGCGCTCAGGTTCTGAAGGATAGAGGATGGCAGATCTTTCTAGGGTTATCGAGGGTATCTTTTAGGGTGCTTTCGTGGGCAAACAAGGCTCTCCCTAGTGATGATCAGCCTCCTACAGACGAACCTACAACACAGTAAGGCAGCTACGGCTGTTTTTACTGTGACCATGGCCAACAGGGCCGTGGATGTCGCACTGATCCAAGAACCGTGGATTAGGAATGGTAGAATTGCAGGTTTGGGCGCATCTGGTGGCCGAACTATTTGTGGCAGTTCTGCAAACACAAGAGCTAGCATTTGGGTCAGAAATGGGCTTGCTTGCTTTCCGGTTCTTGCATATTGTTCCAGGGATATCGCCATATTAAGTATTTTCCATAAGAATAACATGGGGACCACGTACCTAGGTTTGCTGCTACAGGAACCATAGGCAAAAAATTTTTGCTGTGCAAACAACAATAAACCACAACCAGATGAAGCTATATACCAAATTTCGTCAGTTTATGTTCATAAATACGCGAGATATACAATTTTTCTTTTTCTCCATAAGAATAACATTAGACAACGTACTGTGTTTAGCACTTTCAATATCTCAGTAACCAATTGACGTAGAGCAATGATGAAAATACCAAATTGTGTTTTTGTAATTTGAATTCAATGGTATAAATTAAAATGTTATTTAAGTAAAAATTAGGCCTACATGTGAAAACCCAAAAAAAACCATTTTTGGGGTACAAAACCCCTCAAAACCCCCCTTTGGATGGTGCGATTCATCTGGTTTTCGAACTCGTTCAAATAAATGGTACTTTACACATTTGTACCAAATTTCATCAAGATCGGACCTTTTTTACGAGAGTTATCGTGCTTACGGACATATATAAAAATTTGAATGAATGGTGTTTTTGGCATCTGGGGACCTCAAAATGAAAAGTTATCATGGTCTCAGGCTTAAGTCTTACAATGAGACCTACGGTAATAGCTTCTTCCCTATCGGGGAAATTCGCTAAAAACTGGTAGGTCTCAAAGGTAAGGAGAACAATTTTTCCATTAAAAGCCAATAAACAATACTAGTAGGCTATTATTGAAAACATATGGCCAATATGTTACATTACAGGCATAAGACATGGCAACATGGGTCCCTCAGCTTCATCAGTTTGTGCCAAAAAAAGCATGATTTAGCGTGACCTATACAAATGCTATGCTAGTCCTACATGTCGTAACAGTGCAAAATCCCTAACCACCTAATTTGGTGCTCTTGATACCAAACTACTGGTACTTGTAGTCACACTATTTACAGTGGTTAGACAGTTAAATATTAATACTTGCAATGCTTGAGTTCCACTTGTCCCGTTTGCATAAATAATTTGTATTTATTTATTTATGATAAACTAAGTTAACCTAGCTTAACCATCTGTAAAAATGGTACTTCCGTGTAATATGGAAGTAGGGGCATACCCGTTTTACATACAGTGTTAATCATGTATGTAAGTAGGTAGGTAGGCAGGATAGCAGTAGGCTTTAAAAAAACTAGATCTCTTTAATGCGGCAAATGAAAACAAGAGTTTAAGCCTACAACCATTGACTATAAAGGCTGAAGTATTTATAGTCAATGCTACAACTCTCTGATGCCATTATATCAGTAAACTACTCATATAAATATGGAACTGCAGCCAAATTCTGTTCTTAAAATATTTCTTTATAATGGCAATGCCAAAGTCTCAAACTTAAGGGCTTACAAATTTAATAAATAATACTTATTTCTAAATACCTAGCATTATACACGTAATATAGAATCGAAAATTATACCAAGTCCTATCCAAAACCTAGGTTATTACAATGGCAATTGTTTACTTTTGTATTGAAATACTCACGGTTTATCTGATTGAGATTTCCTCTTTTTAGCTTCAAAATTTTTTATGTCTTCTGCCCTTGTTACACTTTTAGCTCTTCTCCTAACATGATTTTGACTTTCACTTGATGTCATTTTGAGTGAAGCTTAACCTAAATAATTTACTCTTGAGACTAAAGTAAAATGAGTAACCTATTTTCAACGTTAATATTAATATCCTTGCAAATACAAACTACCTCTAGTTTCTTGAAATTGGAACATATAACTATACTCAAAAGAGAAAACAGGAATCACTTTGCCCTTGTAAAATAATAATAGGTTTGAACATGCTTGACTTCTGTTTATCATCAGACCTTTGGTCTTTTGACACTTATCAGCAGTGTGCCAGTGTCGCAGTTTGAATTTCAGACAGTCAAATTTACCGGCATTTGTACAATCACTTATTATGGTCAACAAATTATATTTGGTTCCTTGATCAATTATACAACTCTTATATCTTTACAATCTTTAAGCTTGTGAATAAATGAATAAGACATTGTTGTATATTAATCAAATGAATTACAAATAAATTACGGTACACCTTCTTCACAATTTAAGCTCCTAAACCGAAGGATTATGAACAGTAAAACTTGGCTAACAAATAAAACAAAAATCCTAAAACAACAATATTATTATTTATAAATCAATTTGGGTATATTATAGGGAAATAATTCACTGATGCAATATTCACTTTAATTTATTAAGGCGCTTATAGATGGGGAGAGTAGCACGGTGAGTACCGTCGCGTCGCGTTGGTGAGTAGAGGCATAGACTAACTACTGTAGTTAGTCTATGGTAGAGGCATGTTCACATTGCATTGTGTCTTGCGTATGTTCACCATATATCAGAGTGGTGGGGAATTACGGTCGACAGTAGCGCAACGCCAACTTCCTCCGTTTGTCGACCTACTCTACTCTCCTGTCATGTTTTAGCCCTAGAGTGGAGAGTAAATCTTCTGGACAGTATATAAAATCAAAACTCATTTGATTTTACTCACCACGAGGTCTGGTATATTTTCTAATCACATGATAGTTTTACTTTGTTGACAAATATTTTTAGTTGTTTACAAACAATGATTTTAGGTTATTTTTATGTCGTTGCCTCTTTAAATTTCGGCTGTCATGTAAACAGCAAAACTTGAGTATAATTAAAACGTCATAAATCGTTTATTTATGTATATTAAAGAAACTTGGTATTGGCTTTATGTGGCATTATGATATATATGTATATGCATGGGAAATTCGCTGAGTACGCAGGTTTGCTGCTGCGGAGGTATTTACTTTTTACTTCGAATAATTATCTTCCTATCTAGATCTGCAAAGTGCAAATTTAGTTTCTATTCGTCTTATCATTTATGAAACTGTATCCATAATTGGGAACTATTATAAAATTATTTATACTTTATTGGGATACGCTGTATGTTTCTTTGAGAAAAATGCATAGCCAGCAAAAAGCTTATGGACTGCACAGATTAAACCCGTTGGAATAAAATACTACAATTTGCCCCTTTTTAAAGTAGGTAATGAACAAAACAACAAGATTAAAGATTAAATTTAGTGATATTCAAATTTTTCGTTAATCGTAAACAAAATCGGCTTGAAATTGCATACTGAAAAGAATTGATCAAATTAAAATTAAATAAAATGATAATAATAAGCCTTTACATCATTAATTAAATTACTTTACAAGTTAATATACATTTTTGAAACCCTTACTTTATTACATGAATATCCGATCACTGAAGCACACACCCTAATAGCACAAATCGTTGGGCCAACGTTGGGAAATGGTTGGCACAGTTCGTTGGCCAACGGTAAGAAATGTCCGTTGGCGCATCGTTGGGCCAACGTTGTATTTGCCAACCAAATACCAACAATGCCAACCAACACCAACCAAATGCCAACAGTTTATAATTTAGTATACAAATGGTTATTTTGTATTTAAAAAACACAATTTCACATTGAATTGGGTTAGTAAATCAATAATATAAATTTTTATAAACGATTTGAATAGAAAAAATATTGTGTCCTGGACGAATCTTGAACCTATGACCTTTGACTTACTGTACATTCGCCTTAACCCTCGCGGCCACTCTGACTCGTGTATGTGCGTAGAAGGACTAGGATATAGAAATTACCAATAGTGTACACCTACACCCCCTAGGACTGAACATTTTTTCCTTTAATTCTTCTATGAATTAATCTACTTGCGCAAATCACTGTAATAAGAGAATAAAAGTTGGAACAATGTAATTTGGTTTTTAGCGAATTTCCCCTGTAGGGAAGAAGCTATTTCCGTAGGTCTCATGGTAAGACTTAAGCCCGAGACCATGATAACTTTTCATTTTGAGGTCCCCAGATGCCAAAAACACCATTCGTTCAAATTTTTATAAATGTATATATATATATTTATATGTGTCCGTAAGCAAGATAACTCTCGTAAAATACCCCCGTTGCAGCAAACCTGCATACTCAGCGAATTTCCAATGAATATATAACATAACACATTAAAACACTTAACAGGATTCATAAGAAATGTATTCACAAACAAGTGATATTTCAAATATTAATTATTCTCCATAAGAATAACATTGGGGATGAGTATGCGGGTTTGCTGCAACAAGGCCTACAAAATAATGGGTTTTTATGCAAATATCAATAGAACTCATCTTAGTGAAGTCACATACCAAGTTTCATCCATATACATTCATAAATAAGCGATATATAATATTTTAAGTATTTCCCATAAGAATAACATGGGGACCAAGTACCTAGGTTTGCTGCTACAGGAACCATAGGCAAAAAATTGGTTTTTTTTGCAAACAACAATAAACCACAACCAGATCAAGCCATATGCCAAATTTCGCCAGTTTATGTTCATAAATAAGCGAGATATACAATTTTTCTTTTTCTCCATAAGAATAACATTAGACAACGTACTGTGTTTAGCACTTTCAATATCTCGGTAACCAATTGACGTGGAGCAATGATCAAAATACCACATTGTTTGTTTTTTTAAGCTTAATTCAATGGTATAAATTAAAATTTGATTTAAATTAAAATTACATGTGAAACCCCCAAAAAACACATTTTTGGGGTACAAAACCCCCCAAAAACCCCCCTTCGGATGGTGAGATTCATCTGGTTTTCGAACTCGTTCAAATAAATGGTACTTTACACATTTGTACCAAATTTCATTAAGATCGGACCTTTTTTACGAGAGTTATCGTGCTTACGGACACATATATATATATAAATATATATATATAAATATATATATATATATATACATATATAAAAATTTGAACGAATGGTGTTTTTGGCATCTGGGGACCTCAAAATGAAAAGTTATCATGGTCTCGGGCTTAAGTCTTACCATGAGACCTACGGTAATAGCTTCTTCCCTATAGGGGAAATTCGCTAAAGGTCCGATCTTAATGAAATTTGGTACAAATGTGTAAAGTACCATTTATTTGAACGAGTTCGAAAACCAGATGAATCGCACCATCCGAAGGGGGGTTTTTGGGGGCTTTTGTACCCCAAAAATGTGTTTTTTGGGGTTTTCACATGTAATTTTAATTTAAATCAAATTTTAATTGATACCATTGAATTCAACTTAAAAAAACAAACAATTTGGTATTTTGATCATTGCTCTACGTCAATTGGTTATCGAGATATTGAAAGTGCTAAACACAGTACGTTGTCTAATGTTATTCTTATGGAGAAAAAGAAAAATTGTATATCTCGCTTATTTATGGATATAAACTGGCGAAATTTGGTATATGGCTTGATCTGGTTGTGGTTTATTGTTGTTTGCACAAAAAAACAATTTTTTGCCAATGTTTCCTGTAGCAGCAAACCTAGGTACTTGGTCCCCATGTTATTCTTATGGAAAATACTTAAAATGTTATATATCGCTTATTTATGAATGTATATGGATGAAACTTGGTATGTGTCTTCACTAAGATGAGTTCTATTGATATTTGCATAAAAACTCATTATTTTGTGTGCCTTGTTGCAGCAAACCTGCGTACTCATCCCCAATGTTATTCTTTTGGAGAATAATTAATATTTTAAATATCGCTTGTTTGTGAATACATTTCTTATGAATCTTGTTAAGTGTTTTAATGTGTTATGTTATATATTCATTGGAAATTCGCTGAGTATGCAGGTTTGCTGCGACGGGGGTATTTGATTTATGTGTCTATTCTTGCTATGAAATATGATTAACTAAATTATGAGCAAATTAATATATATTTAATGTAATTATAATAATAAAATATATGATGTTAATATGGTATACTGTAATATATACATTACTATTATTAATAATAACTAGTAGCCTGTCGCGGCTTCGCTCGCGATCACAACGTAATACCGTATTATACTAACATTCTCGTATAAAAATTGTGTTACCGTTCACAAGCCAACATGGCCTGCTGATTAACTGTGTTTACTCTATCCAGCTGATTGCTTAAAACTTATAGTCATGTCCCAATGTTAAGTTTATGGAAAAAATCTCAACTTTAAGGAGCCCCAGGGCCTCACTCACAAATTATTTCTCTATAAAAAAGTTTCCTGCACAATTTCACGTTAGGCTCTTTCCAATGACACCAAAAACATGAAAATCGGTTCAGTAGTTTAGGGGGAGTGATTGTTACAAAAAACCTGCTCGCCTATTAAATAAGTATAGATATGTATGATTTGCCAACCATAGCTTTTGATGGCCCAACGTCTGATATGGTTGGATTTGCCAACGCGGGTTACCCAACGATTGGTTTGTTGGCCCAACGTCTCCTATGGTTGGATTTTCCAACCGACCATTATCCAACCACTTCTAACCATCCCTACCATTCCCCATCGTTGGGCCAACAATGTGTGCTACTAGGGCAGCACACACACAGTCCCTCGTCTCAACATCTTATCCCGTCTTCCTCGATGATCCCAGACTCCCTTCTCCGGTCCTCTTCTTCCCCTCCATCCAGATCTTTACCTTCTCATTGGCTGATGTCCGTTAGGGTGCGTGGCTTAAAGGTTTTTGATACGTTTCTTGGAAGCACTCCCTACCGGTCATCACTTAGCTCATTTTACCGGTCAGCTGTAAAATTTTATCTGAAAGTTAACGTGGTACCCAAGATCGTGAGATTGACGGACTAGCGACGGCGGCAGAGCACGGCGAAGGAAATTAAAATTGAAACGAGTTCGCGCGCAGCACGCTGACGTGAGGGAAGTGAATTTCCACTTTTGATTGAAATCTGAAAACATTGATTTTTTGGCTGTTCTGATGCTCCTGGTTTCATTTACCTGCAATGTTAGGAATAAAATGTTGCGCATTATAAGGTTAGGAGAAGGTCCAGTCAGGCTTGAAAGTAGGCGTGAGGTTGCTGGGAAAGATAAAAATACACCCACAAATGATTGACAGGCTTTTCTAATGTAAAACCCCCATAAGACAACGTACTGTGTTGGGTCGATACACATTTTCTTTAATAACTCGGTAAATGTTTATGCTAGAATGACGAGAGATGGCTTAAAACTTTCGCCTCACTAATTCCCATCTTTTTATACATGCATTAATGTTACATCCGGGGATTTTCTGATCCTTTTAGGTTTCAAAAATTAGAAATTTGAAAGATTAATTCCTAAAAAAGGGGTTTAGAGTTTTTCGATTGTTTTTCCAACGAACTTGTCCAACTGATTATAGAAAGGAGTCCCTACAAGTAAATCGGACAAAAATGCGACCGCCAGAGTGCACACACACACACACACACACACACACACACACACACACACACACACACACACACACACATATAAATATAATTTTGAATGACCCACCAAAACGTGATCAGGGGGTCACGTTTGGAACTTCTACGGTGGTCCCGGACTTAAGTTTCACCGTGCGGGTCATGCTATATATAATAGTTCACTTTTCATAGGAAATTCACTAATGATTCTGTTTTGTAATTTAGGTTCATACTTTACTTAACAATACATTAGTTTTAAATTTAATCAAATAATCAAGATTGGTAAGGAATGGGATATACTCCTCAGTTAGTGAAACTGAACAATAAATGAGTTATGTGTTGTTTTCGGATTTTAATAAAAATCGTAATAATTATAAACAATCTAATGCTGTATATGTAGAAGCTAAGAGAGAAGATAAATTAGCTCTTAATAACATTCAATTTTACAGCAATCTTATAAAATTAGAACTATTGAGTCTTCCAAAAACAAATACAAAATTAGGTTCAATTTAGGTTCATACTTTACTTAACAATACATTAGTTTTAAATTTAATCAAATAATCAAGATTGGTAAGGAATGGGATGTACTCCTCAGTTAGTGAAACTGAACAATAAATGAGTTATGTGTTGTTTTCGGATTTTAATAAAAATCGTAATAATTATAAACAATCTAATGCTGTATATGTAGAAGCTAAGAGAGAAGATAAATTAGCTCTTAATAACATTCAATTTTACAGCAATCTTATAAAATTAGAACTATTGAGTCTTCCAAAAACAAATACAAAATTAGGTTCAATTTAGGTTCATACTTTACTTAACAATACATTAGTTTTAAATTTAATCAAATAATCAAGATTGTTAAGGAATGGGATGTACTCCTCAGTTAGTGAAACTGGACAATAAATGAGTTATGTGTTGTTTTCGGATTTTAATAAAAATCGTAATAATTATAAACAATCTAATGCTGTATATGTAGAAGCTAAGAGAGAAGATAAATTAGCTCTTAATAACATTCAATCTTACAGCAATCTTATAAAATTAGAACTATTGAGTCTTCCAAAAACAAATACAAAAGGGCTTGGAAAATTATAAGATGACCAAATCAGTAAAAAATAAATAAAACAAATAATAGTGAAACAGAAGCAGTAATTTTATTTCACCACATGAGTTAAACACATTCTGAGTTCACTTCAACACCTTAACTAAAACTAATGAATTTGTAATCAAACACGATAGGATGGATGAAGATTATTATACGTAAACATTCACTAGAATAAGTACAACATTTTAGTAGCATTCAAGTAAACTCAGAATGTAATTTAAGTATGCATATTGTAATAACAAAATACCCCCGTCGCAGCAAACCTGCGTACTCAGCGAATTTTCAATTCATAATATATGTCTTAATGCCACATAAAGCCGCATACCAAGTTTCATAAAAATATATTCACGTAAGCGATTTTAATTTTTCTCCCTAAGAATAACATTGGTAATGAGTACGTAGGTTTTCTGAAACAAGGAACACAAACAATTGGTTTTTATGCAATATAAATAAAATTTAACGAACACCAAAATGATTGTTTTGTGGAACTGAACAGATTGGTAAAAGCAAATGTGAAGTTTACATTAAAATAAACTGAGGAAAAGCCAAAAACCTTTTTCCCATAAGATTAACATGGGAGTTTTAATGAGTAGGTTTTTTGGATTTTCTCCGCAACCACTTAACCTAGGTTAATAATTCAAAACTATATTATTGGTTTTTTTAAGCTCTATAACATGGTCAAAACCAAAATTAAGTTTTTATTAAATTTTAGGGTGAAAAATGCAAAAAACTGATTTTTGGAAAATGTAAAACCCCCATAAACCCCCCTTCCCATGGTCCGATTTTTCTGGTTTTCAAACTTTTAGTCATGAATTTCACTTTACTCATTTGAGCCAAATTTCATAGAAATCGGACGTTTTTTATTACTCAAATTATCGCATTCACGGACTCATATATTATATGTATATCAATTTTAACGAATAGTGTTTTTGGCATCCGGGGTCCTCAAAACAAAAAGTTATCATGGTATCGGGCTTAAGTCTTACCATGAGACCTACGGTAATTGCTTCTTCCCTATAGGGGAAATTCGCTAAAAGGTTAAAACAGCGTAACCTTACGCAATTTAAATAATAATGAGATTCCCTAGATTTTTTGATTTACGGTACGTTTTTTAATTAGATTTAATATTTTGATTAAATACCAATATTATTATAAATTCATAAAAAATAATCTGAAACTTTTAGTAACTTGTAAATAATGGGAGTATGTATGTAATTTACATGTTCGATGATTTAATGTAGATATTATCTTTGTTTACATAAACAGCTGTTTGTAGGATGTTTAGAATAAGATGCAATTAAGATTGATTTAAACGAAATTTTACCTGTTTTATTAACTTTAACGATTGGAATTATTATTTTATTGTGTTTTTGACCAAAATGTATGTTTATCTAAATTAAATTAAATAGAGACATATTATTTAAATTCAGTGAAGTGTCAACTAATCAGAAATAACCATTTCATTGTTAACCATTGAAAAAAATACAGAGTTAGAATATTGTTATAAGTGCACCTCTTTGGTTGAAGTGACCAATTCACCATTTTGAGCGTGGTGACGCTGTCCAGTCCCAAGGAAGCAACTGGGAGGACCATTTTGCTCAATCCAAGGATGAAACAATTAGATAACAGGAAGATTTGTTATTTCTGTACGTGATAAAAGTATTTTTAATTGAATTCCCAAGCTGTATGGCCCAGTAGCATCCCTTAAATATTTTTTATTCTTAAATTAGGCACATTCTGAGGACAATTTTTTGGCGAGATCCATCTTTGCTCACATTAACCCCCTTTCAGCATACCAATTGAAGAACTTTTATAATATATTGATATTTAGGGACTTTTAATAACAATACAAATTTAACTTCACCTCAAGATTAAAATATTTAGCTTACCTGAAGAAGATTTATTGTGTTTTACAGAGTTTTTTTTAATATTTTGAACTTTATTTTAAATTGAATTCTCTATTTAATTATTAATTAACGATTTTAAATATTAATTACGGAAATTTGATTATTATTGACGTGCCAGATGCTTATGAACCAACAATTTTGAACCCCGAGATAAGTGACACTCATTTGCTCAATGTTTGTAAAGTAATAATTTTTATCTAGATGTAAAAGTAATGCTCATTTGAATAAACAAGGTTATTTTTGTTACAAACTGTAAACAATAGTCTATGTTATTTTTATCATACAGACAGTTCAGAATGGTCAGTACTACAATATAAAGCCTGTGGAAACTAGTGCAGATATGATGACAAATTGTAATTGAGGCTCTAGACCTAATGCAGGTAGTTTGTATTTCTCTGAAAACAAGTGCAGGAGATTGTACATATTGTAAATTAGTTAAAGTATTCTATCAGTGTTGATATATAATATGGTATTGATATGACTAATTTATTATGTTCGCCTTTTCACTCTTTAAGCAAAGCAGTCACCAATTTGAATCAGTATAAGATTGTAAATAATTTAACGATGTCATAATTATATGTACCCTACACCTAATTGATGAGCATAAAATAGATGTTTGTTTGCCCAATATGTTTAATGTATTTTTGCCATAAATAATATGTATAAATTTTAATGTAATATTCATAGGCGTAATTTCAGCATTTCGATTGGGGGGACAGGGTTGTCCATGGCCCATCCTCCTATTATACGAAATTTCATACCCCCCCTTATAATTTCATACCCCTTATGGTGATAAGGAGATATCACCATTCCCGTAGAAGATTCGACACTGTGGCTGGAAAATATAAGGTTCCGACACACGCACACAAACACACATACGATAGCATAGGATTAACCGGCTGCTCTTCCGCTCTTTTAGTCCCTTAGTACTAGAATTGATCAAACTGACAACTTTTCATTTCATGAGTAAAATCCTTGATCAATACACTTTGTTACGGTAAAAATAACTAGTTGTCCTGTTGCTCGAATCCAAGCGAGTTTGTACCCAAGAAAGGTTTCTTTAGTTGTAAACAAATGTAACAAAACATCTATTATTAAAACGCATGATAACAACGTACTTTAAATTAAAATTAACATTGTTTAACTGCTTACATTCTATGCTGTTATTTTATGTAACTAATATATTGTTTTGATTTATTTGTATTATTAGAATAATGGATTAAGGGTTTAAATTTTCTTCCTGCATGTCCAGTGACAATTTAAAAATAGCTGTACCATTATTATACCCTTAAGGTTGGCAACACTTTATGGTATGTTGTTGATTTATGAATCAGCTGGACGCCCTCGTAAGACATATTTTCTGCGAAAATTACTCTTATGTAAATAAGCACACCTGGTCTGAAAGCTCTACGAACCTTGGGTTCACACCAAGCTGAGTCTATCAATTTAAGGTTTTATACTTTACCAGAAGAGACCTCGTAAAAACAGCTGGAAGGTCACGTGATCACCAATCAAATCTGCAGTGTTGCTGGAACACGATATTTATCGTACGAGTACCATATGTTCCTCATCAGTGGAATTATAATTAACATTATTTAACTGCTTACATTCTACGATAAGCAGTTATTTTATGTAACTAATATATTGTTTTGATTTATTTGTATTATTAGATTAATCGATTAAGGGTTTAAATGTTCTTTCTGCATGTCCAGTGACAATTTAAAAATAGCTGTACCATTATTATACCCTTAAGTTTTGCAACCCTTTATGGTATATTGTTGATTTATGAATCAGCTGGACGCCGTAAGACATCTTTGCTGCGAACATTACTTTTACGTAAATAAGCACACCTGGTCTGAAAGCTCTATGAACCTTGGTGTGCAAGATTGGTAGAGCTTTCAGACCAGGTGTGCTGAGTCGATCTATTTAAGATTTTCTACTTAACCGGAAGAGACCTCGTAAAACAGCTGAAAGGTCACGTGATCACCAATCCAATCTGCAGTGTTGCTGGAAACACGATATTTATCGTACGAGTACCATATTTTCCTCATCATTGTAATTGGAATTAACATCGTTTAACTGCTTACATTCCATGATAAGCTGTTAATTTATGAAACTAATATATTGGTTTGATTTATTTGTATTATTATATTAATCGATTAAGGGTTTAAATTTTCTTTCTACATGCTCATCAGTGACAATTAAAAAAAAAACTGTACCATTATTATTATACCCTTAAGGTTGGCAACACTTTATAGTATGTTGTAGATTTATGAATCAGCACGAGGGCCCTCGTAAGACATCTTTGCTGCGAACATTACTCTTATGTAAATAAGCACACCTGGTCTGAAAGCTCTACGAACCTTGCTTGGTGTGAACCCAAGGTTCGTAGAGCTTTCAGACCAGGTGTGCTGAGTCGATCTATTTAAGGTTTCCTACTTTACCGGAAGAGACCTCGTAAAAATAGTTCGAAGGTCACTTGATCACCAATCCAATCTGAAGTGTGGCTGGAAACACGATATTTATCGATGAGTACCATATTTTCCTCATCAGTTTAATTAGAATTCACATTGTTTAACTGCTTATATTCTTTGATAAGCTGTTATCTTATGAAACTAATATATTGTTTTGATTTATTTGTATTATTAGATTAATCTATTAAAGGTTTAAATGTTCTTTCTGCATGTCCAGTGACAATTTAAAAATAGCCGTACTATTATTCTACCTTTAAGGTTGGTAACACTTTATAGTATGTTGACGATTTACGAATCAGCTGGACGCCCTCGTAAGACATCTTTGCTGCGAACATTACTCTACTCTTATGTAAATAAGCACACCTGGTCTGAAAGCTCTACGAACCTTGCTACGAACCTTGGTGTGAACCCAAGGTTCGTAGAGCTTTCAGACCAGGTGTGCTTATTTACATAAGAGTAATGTTCGCAGCAAAGATGTCTTACGAGGTCGTCCAGCTGATTCATAAGTCCACAACACACCATGAAATGTTGAAAACCTTAAGGGTATAATAATGGTACAGCTATTTTTAAATTGTCACTGGACATGCAGAAAGAAAATTTAAACCCTTAATTGATTCTTCTAATAATACAAATAAATCAAAACAATATATTAGTTTCATAAAATAACAGCTGATCATAGAATGTAAGCAGTTAAACAATATTAATTCTAATCAAGGTTCGCAGAGCTTTCAGACAAGGTGTGCTGATTTACATAAGAGCAATGTTCGCAGCAAAGAGGTCTTACGAGGTCGTCCAGCTGATTCATAAATCCACAACATACCATAAAGTGTAGCCAACCTTACAGAGTATAATATTGGTACAGTTACAGTTAGTTTTAAATAGCCACTGGACAGTGGACTTTCGGTACATGACTCTTACGTATTTACTTGAATAATGCTAATTAGGTCATTGTTATTACAATCGTAGAACAAATTGAATTAAAAGCTGTTGGTATTTAGAACTGTTTACAAGAATAAGTGTCCAAGAATTAAAAAATAACTAAGTTAACTGGTCAATCTTGTCTAAGTGTAATAATCTGAAGCCTTCATTGTAAATGGAATTCATCTTAAACTTGGTACCTAATATTAAACAATACAATTTATTGTTCATGAACATCGGGTAGTAATAAAAAATAATATTATTGTTATTATTAGGCCTTCCTTATTGTTTTAATAAATTGAGGTTATTCATTTTTCAAACTAGATTTAACAACTTAAGGTATTAGCTTTTGTTTAGTTTAATTTTATATAACTTTATGAGTAAATAATGATAAGCCTATGTTATCACTAGAATGTGAATGAATAGTATGTAGGCTATAGAGATGTTTAGTCAAGTTCGGAAATTGACTAACATATATCCTATAAAACTTATTCATTTACCAATTATATATTTTAATATAGAGTATATTAAAAATATTACTACTATCTTATATTGCTATTTGTTCTTAGCCTACCAACATACAAATGGATTGTCTGTTAATAAATTAATATGAACTACTCTTATAACCATGGCCACCGGGTATCGGGTTTTCGTGCTCCTGTATACCAACACAAGACCAAGACACTACTGGAATAATCCAAATGATTAAAAACGATTTGTTTTTTCTATTAGCCTATAGGAATAAAGGTAGTACAGGGGGGGCATGTGCAAAGCATTCGGAGCGACATTTCATATAGCAACCACTGTACTGAAAATATAGAATTTGATCAGTCTTACCACTTGGAGTGTTAACATTTGAGAGCTCGTCATATTCTGATACTTCAGGGTTGTTTTTCTTCTCATCGTCAGAAACTTCTGCTGCTTGATGGCCTAAAAATAGGGTCGGCACTGCTGTGCGTCTCAGTTTCCTTTTAGTTGGACATTATAGGTACTTTTCCGTCAAATACTCATGAAAAGATTTTTTCGTGAAATGAACGGAACAAACTCTTAAATTGTTTACATTACATTCACGATTAGGCAAACAATTATCTATCCATTGTTTTCTAATTGCTTCATCTTTAGGAAAAACGTGGTATTGAATATGCTTCAATTGGTCGTTTTTTGTCTTTGTTATGTAATTTTTGCAACTTAAAACAACACATTTCATCCCTGGCATGTCAGTGAAGATAAAATAAAAAATATAGGCCTGGATATTTATTTAATTCCGAATTATTAGTCATGCAAAAAGGAAAATTTAAACAATCGAACACATAATTAAAAAAAGTATCAGCAGTAAAGTAGACTTTGAAAAACGTTCGGAATTTCATAAAGTCAAATAATTTCAACACTCAAAAGTAAATAACTTAAATATTAACATTAACTTAAAATATCAATGTAAACCTGGGAAGAAATAAAACACGTTTCTTTTCACTGTTAGGTTTTGTTTTTATATGCAGTTTAAGTTAATAATGAGAATAAATCAAAACGATATATTAGTTTCATTAAATAACAGCTGATAAAAATATGCAAGCGTTTAAACAATGTCATTTTAACAACGGTGAGAAAAATATGGTACTCGTACGATAAATATCGTGTTTCCAGCAACACTGCAGATTGGATTGGTGATCACGTGACCTTCCACCTGTTTTTACGAGGTCTCTTCCAGTAAAGCAGAAAACCTTAAATAGATCGACTCAGCACACCTTGTCTGAAAGCTCTACGAACCTTGAATTCTAATTACACTGATGAGGAAAATGTGGTACTCGTACGATAAATATCGTGTTTCCAGCAACACTGCAGAGTGGATTGGTGATCACGTGACCTTCCAGCTGTTTTTACGAGGTCTCTTCCGGTAAAGTAGAAAACCTTAAATAGATCGACTCAGCACACCTTGTCTGAAAGCTCTACGAACCTTGGTGTGAACCTAGCCTTAATGAACCAGATCGAAATTCGTATCCCCGTTTACGGCAGATTCTAAGCTTTCTCCCGATGTCTGTCTGCAGACGCTTTTTACGTTCATGCTAATCGTATTTTAGCAGGCAGCTGAAGTGTTATGGTTTATAATGGTTTGTTGTTTGTTGTGCGTCGCTAGCAGTGTTGCCAGAAACCGGGTAATTACCCGGTTTTCGGGTATTTTGATGGCCGAGCGGGGATTTTGCGGGGATTGAGAAAAAACCGGGTAAAACCGGGGATTTTGGACTCGAGTTGCGGGGATTTACCCGAAATACCGGGTATTTCAGATTTTCGTGTGACAGTTGCTATAAACGACAGTGGTCAAGCGATTTCACAAAAACTGGATCATAATAAAAATATCGTCAACAGTATCTTTGACATAAATGTTGTGTTGCATTTGTTGTTGTCAAAGGATATTTATTATTTTAGTACATTACTTGTTCATTGATAAATAAATAATTGTAATGTTATTATGATTGCACTTAAGTTAGATTATGATATTCTTTTACAAATCTTGACCTTAGGCATTCGCCTATGTAGCATATGCTTAAATCCGGCCCTGTATTGAGGTATACTATAGGGTATTGTTTGTGAATAGTCGAGAAAATGGCGGCCCATTTACATGCTTCACTTCGTCTTAGGAAATTAACTTGTGTTGCATACGCTCTATATTACGATCGTTGTTTATAGAGAATTAAAAGGCTCTTCTAATGGGAACATTGCTGGACGAGGGAGAGGTTAGGGAATTTAGTCTATGGATAGGAGGACATATCTGATGACCCCAACGAGGTTAATGGTTGATACATATAGAAGTATCGTTTCGTGTAAAATAGTGTAGCCTTCATGGTCAACGGCCATTTTGCCCCTCTGTAAATGCTGCTCCCATGTAAACCAATCAAATCCCCTCATCACAAGTTACAAATGTATTAGCTGACTAACATTTAACTTTAAATAGAAGATTTGATTGCTATCGAGGTGGGTAGCTGCGATCCACTAGTGTGAAGGGTTCCATATATAAGGCTAAATGAAATTTCAATAGGAAAATTCTGTGGCCGACGGGTAACTGCAACGCATTGCCTGCGAGCTAGTGGGAAGGCGGCCTTAGTGTACCTGAAGAAAATTACTGACAACATGAAGGGTTCACCTTCATACCCATACAAAACCTCTATATTAAACTCGTTGAATCTATACAACTATTTTGATCCGGTTAACATTAGTTCAGATAATACAGCCGGTTTTTATTTTCAAACATACTTAAATGTTAAAAATAACCCGATAACAAATAATCAATCTATAATCTATGATTATAAACGAATAATTAAATGCCAGATTTAACTGCAACAACATAGTTTAATCATACCACAAACTAACTACAGTATGATCGTACGATTTTTTCTACTCATCGTTTGGTTTGTCATTCTCTGACCAATGTACCAACTTTTAAACTTGTAGGAAATCTAGCGCGTTTTATAGTTGAAGAGAGTTGTCTCCAGTAAGGGGCCGTGCATAAATCACGCCATGATTTATTTAGTACTTTTTGACCCCTCCCCTCCCCTTTTTCACGCTCAGTCACACTGTTCATACCTCCCCCTCCCACTATCACATCACACTAATTAATTATTAAGTATTTGATTGTTGGTACGGTATTTTATCACTCTGTAACTGAAGGCTTAACTCCATTAATCGTGACGCGTCACGTAGCCCTTAACCCCCCCTCACACGTGTCACGGTCTGTCACTATGTGCTGAACCCCCTCCCCACCGGGGAGGCGTGACATAATATATGCACGGCCCCTAACATCAATTGATCTTGGTTAAAACAAAGCGCAGGACTGGAATTAAGCATAGACTACTTCGGCACGCACCTAGGGGCCCGCACTACACAGAACCCTTTTCAAAAGCCTGATACAAGCAAGAAAAAAAGGTCACCAACTTGGACACAACAAGGACCCGCACCATTGGTTAAGCCTTGGGGCCCACGGCTCCTAAATCCGGCCTTGACTAAGTGCTAAGATTACTAAAACTGGCATTATTTCGCGTACAATAGTTAATTTCCGGGTAATCATCTGGCAATTTCGAAGAAATTACCCGATTTTCGGGTATTTGAAGCTCGTGCGGGGATTTTGTGGGGATTACTACAGGATGACCGGGTAAAAGCGGGGATTTTATAGGTAGTTTGCGGGTAAAATAGCAAACCCAGTCTGGCAACACTGGTCGCTAGTCGCTACGGTAGTGATGGGACAAACGACTGATTTTAACCATCCGATGAATCATCCGATGGTTTTTCCATTCATCCAATCCTTTCAGATGGATGATTCATCGGATGGTTTCTCATTGGTAGTGGGGGTACTGCCGATTGCCGAGCTTCCCGCGCTGTGGTTCGGAGGATTCACCTGTTCAGTGGACGGATAGATAAAACATCCAAACGCGGGGTTCAGATGGTTCGCCTGATTCATCCATTCATCGGATGGTTTCTCATTGGCAGTGGGGCAGCTGCTTGCGCTGCTGTGTGGAGGATTCATCTGTTTAATGTATGGATAGGTGAATCATCCGTACACGGGTGTTTTAGATGTTTCGCGTGAATGAATAGGCCTAGTTCATTGTTTGACTGTTGGCTTCAGCTTATTTATGTAATATACTCCAATTAAACTGCTTTAATTCCTCCAACATTAAATTTATTTGGCAAAATATCCGCTTCATATGTTTAACGGATTAATAGATGAATCGCCCATTTTCGGGTTTTAGATATTTCACCTGAATGAATAATTGTATGATAATATGGTTGTTTCAGCCTATAAATCTACTTCACACCGATCTGATGAATTAAGAGTTTTAATTCCTCCAACTTTTAATTGAACATTTTCTTGTCAACAATAATTATTAATTGACATCAAATCGCCCAATATTTATTGTAACTGATATTTAATTAAAATGTTGTAAAATAAACACCATTTTTTGAACAACATTTTATTTACGATCGTAATCCTGCGATTTTGATATGTACATGGATTTTTTCAACAACAAAACCACCGCATAGATTATTATAATAAAGTGTTTATATAACAAATAAACCTTTGATTAGTAATCAGATTAAGTAATCCTATACATAACATCTAAAGTTTAACCTACTACTGCCGTGCTGTCAGGAATAAAATTAAAAACTACTCAACACACGCAGATGGCAGATAGATGAATAAATATTATCAGATGTTTCTAACGCAAGGGAATGAATTGTCCAAACGGATGGTTTTCTGAATGGATGAAACTACGGGAACAGATGGTTCATCCGTAAATGAATGGATGAATCATCCAGATGAAAACTAGAGTTTCCATCGGACGAATGAATTGCCGCTCAACAACCGGATGAATCGTTTGTTTTCATCCGATGGTTCCCATCACTACGCTACGGCAGTACGGGAGTACGGCTACGGACGCTAACCTCACTTCGGGCATGGTGTTGTGTTGAGTGTTATTCATTGTTTTTATTTGTAAAAATGGACAGTAGTGACATACGTGGGGCTTTTGAAGAAAATGTTAGTGATGACGAAGGGTTGGTTGATGATCCTCTAGAAGTAGGCGGCAGTGATATCGAGGTAAATTATCCTTCCGATTCTGAGGAATCGTTTCTTGAATTTTGGTCTGGTAGCGGCGAGGAATACCAACCGGAACCGGACTATAATGACTTAGACACCTCAGATAGGGAAGATCTCAATAATGAAAGTAATGAAGAACCGCAAGAACAAAATGAAGTTGGGCCTATTCAACTTCAACCACATTTAGACCCTTGGATTAGGGTATTTCCGCCAGAACCTGCTAAAGATGTTAGGCCTGAGTTCCAAGTTAGGGCTCCAGGGCCCAGAGAACTCCCGCCTAGAAATTCACCTCCTATACAGTATTTGTATTTATTTTTGACAGCTTCCTTCTGGAATTTGATAACAAGAAAGACTAACTCATATGCTCGAAGGGTCATATCTGAAAAAGGAAATGCTTTGAGTCCACATTCTAGGTATAAGAAATGGTTCAACGTTAGTGTTCCAGAAATGAAAAAGTTTTTTGCCATTATTTTAAATATGGGCCTAACAGTTCGAAAAAATATCAAGTCATATTGGGACACTAGAAAAACAGAGAATATTCCCTTTTATTGTAACACAATGGGGGTGAATCGATTTCTTCTCATTAGCAGTTTTTTACACATTACATCAGCTCGCGCTGTTGAGAGAAACCAGCCTGGACATGACCATTGGATCAAAGTGAGGTGGTTACTAGACCACCTAAATGTATGTTTCAAAAGATACTTTGTACCTAACCAGGAAATATGCATAGATGAGAGTGTAGTAGGTATGAAGAATAGATGCGCTTATATTCAGTATATGCCAAATAAAAAGCATAAACAGTGTGGTATAAAAAAATTTGAAATATGTGACAGCATGACCAGTTATGTAATGCATATAGAATTATATAGTGGAACTGACAACCTTGCCGAAGCTAACTACAATGAAGAATTATTTACTGAGAGAGTCGTAATAAATTTGATTGAGAAATGTTCACTATTCGACAAAGGCTACCATGTCTTCACGGACAACTTTTACACTAAGATTCCTTTGGCAGAAAACCTACTACAACGAAAGACGTTCATTACTGGAAAAATAAACAAAAAATCTAGATTTTTGTCAAAAAGAATAAAAAGGTATAACGTAGGAGAAAGAGAAACAGTATATTTCCGAAAGGGTGATTTGTTATTAGTTGGTTTCCGCCAGAAAGCTAGTAGGAAAATCGTTTATGTTATTACAACTGCTTATCATGCCCAAGATCAACCTTTGTTTTTGAAACCTTTGTTAATTCACCAATATAACCAGTATATGGGGGGTGTGGATGTTAACGACAAATCTGTATATCACATGTCCTGCAACAGACAAACATCCAAATGCTGGAAGAAGCTGTTTTTTAATTTTATTGACATTGCCCTGGTAAATGCCCACGTTTTGTATGAAACCAATACTGACAGACCAGTAGCTAGGAGGGACTTTCATGTTTCCTTAGTTGAATCTCTTGTAGGCCAAGCTGGCAATGATACCTTACCTGGACCAGTTCCTGGACCTAACGGTGATAGTGGAGACCATCGCATCGAAAAATTGCCTCGAAGGCAGGAAAGGAAATGCATTATTTGTAGTCACAACAAAACTCGAGGAAGATCCCGATTTTGGTGTCCTGGGTGTAACGTGGGAGTCCACAGGGAGTGTTTCCACAAGATGCAACACTTTTGGAGGCAAAATAGGGGCAGGAAGAGGAGGAAAGTGACCCAAGGTTCGAGCAGCGAAGAAGACTCCAACTAATTTTATGGAGGCACAGTAAACTTTTTTGTGTATAAATGTATATATATATATACATTCATTTTATTAGTTTTTAATTATAAATGTTGGACATTATTGATCCTAACAGCGTTTTGGACTGTTTGGGCAGATTTAATTTGACTTGTGTGTTTTGTTTTGTAAATTTTACATATGAAAAGTATTTTGAAAATTGTTTCTTTCGAGTTCAGCTAGAGTTCCTCACCCCCACAATCAAGGTAACTGTTTGCTTTTTGTATACTCATTTAGCTTATTTCATTATGAATACAATTGATATATAACATAATATAGGCTAATGTTGTTGCTATAAATTTTTGTATATGTCTTTACAAAGACTGTAACGTTGCCAAGGCGATTTTGCTCATTTGCTATAGCGCACAACACCAGTTTATCATCTGTATCTTTTTTATTTGCTGCTTTACCTGATTATACCTCGTGCGGATCTTCGTGAAGCCTGAGTAGGGGGTGTCAGCAGAAGAGTGGGGGGGATCAGCGTTAGAGGGGAAGTTCACAATACCTTGTGTCACAATACTATTCCTGCGGAATACATTTGGCTAGTATTTGGAATATTTGTACTTGTACGATCAGCTGTTTTTTTTCTCTCAAAAAAGTTTATTTGCTTTTGCTGATTGTTTAGTTGAAATTTTAATATTTTGTCCTATAAAAGTAATTTTTAAAAATATGGGTGCAGAGAACTCACTAGGTTGAAGGCAAATGAAAATAATTGTGTTAGGCCTAATCAATAGAGGCTGCCCCACACTTCTCGACAATACGCCCGAACATTCGGCCAAACCCCGAATGTTCGGAGTAGTCGCGAGGAATGTGGGAGCTGCACAAACTTTTTGGTACCAGTACACTATCGCCAAATGATTCACTCTAATGTCCCATCGAATGTTCGGAACGAGTCGCGACAACGAGTCTTGCACCAAATCAACGGAATGTGCACAGCGAACTAACCAAGTACACGCTCACCGAATACCATGCAATAACATGCTCACCCGTTCGCTTCCGTTCGTCTTTTTTGATTCGTGCAAAAAACCCGACAAAAAATGGAGCACGGCGAACATGAATCATGGCGAGGCAAAATATTCCGAACATACACGAGCACACTGAGTACACTATCGCGCTTGCCTTAGTTCGCCTTTGTTGGGCCATAGTGTACCGTTAGCAAGTACACAGGACGGAATGTTCATAGTGAACTTTCGGGAGGATGTTCGGCCGAATGTTCAGGTCTGTTCGTAAGATGTGTGGAACAATCATAACCTAAGATCTTTGCACAGCAATCACTTTGTGGTTGCAATGTTTTTGGTTTGGCACGTAACAGATGATTCTCACAAGCGATTTTTGGTCAACATACTAAGAACAGATGTCAATCACTCACCCCCACCCTAAAAAACCCGGCTTAAACCACTTTAACCAATAACATCCAGGCTTCACGAAGATCCGCACGAGGTCTATCTTTACATATAAGTCTGTAAGCAAAATTGTTAAGTCAAAATTGTGAGAGTTTGGCAAATCGCAGGATAATGTGCGACGCCTCAAATTAAAGGTCTTGATCTTTGGTGCTCGGGAAAAATAGCAGTATTTCCAACAAGCTACCAGCAAACAAGAAACAACATAAAACATCCCCCATTAGAAAAGCATGGGGATTGAAAAAGTCTGCTTTGTTTACATTAAAACATGTGATTAAGTCTCTACTGTGTTTACGAACTGACATGTGTTCCTACAAATAAGATAGCGCAGAGTATTGGAGCAAGTTTAGGGGCCATGGCCCCTTCAAGCCACTAGTTTGTTTATATATTTAGTATCCTTATAAAATTTAGAACAAATTGGCTATTTTGAAAATTTTATATTGTAGAAGGAATTGTTTATAATTTGATAGAACGCAAACTTGAATTTTTTAATTTTTTTTGTTTAACATCACATAATTTTACTTTTATCGTATAACTTTTGTGAGATGTTTTATATATATATATAATATTGAAGCCCTTGATTTTCTGAACAAGAAAACTATACAATAATGCAGTTTAGAGTGTTTTTAAGTTTTTTACATTTATTTGAATAAAATGCTATAATCACAAAAAATAGGCTAACACTAAGACCATTATTAAAGACAATTGGAGGATTAATACTGTTGATCATAACATACCGTAATACTCAACAAGCTTGAGAGATTAGTGTCAACAGAGTTTCTCATAATTAGTTTAGTTCATATTTAGAAAAAAATTATTAATTTGTTGAACTCTTATCAACAACAACAACAAATACCAATTTAAAAATCGGATAAAAGTCAGATTTGACAAAAATTAACTTTAGAGGTCCCACAGGGTTATATTCTGGCCCCTCTCTTAGTTATATAATGTCTAAAAAACCTTCCAAATGTTCTATCGTGGTATTCTAAATAAATTTCCCATTCATTTCCTAATTTTAACACCCCACCCCAATGGAAATAAAATATCGGCAACACCGAAGTGCCTACCTTGATCAAGAGAGTCTCTATAAGTTAATCTAGTGACAATATTATAATACAAATCTTAACTTAAATTTATTTTTCAGACGACGTTTTCACTGGCAGTCACAGAGAGTGCAGCTGAATTCGAGCACATAGACTTGCACATAGGCAACGTTCTTGCCCAGACAACAACTGAGTATCCAACAAATGGAGCAATGGTAAATTTTCCCCTACTTATTGTAACATATCTCAAGTCTTACCTATGGAGATTGAACAGATTGCCCTTCGGGTTCTCAAAGTTCCAATGTTTATTTTATTCCAATGGAAAACATTCATTCTAATACACATATGCACATTTTTATTGTTACTAGAGACTGCCCAATGGTTAAAATTCGACCAAACATTTTTTGATTACGAAGTCGACGAATATATGAAAAAAAGTTTAATGTCTAGTCGGTTCTGTTGCACTCATCTTTCTCTCCTCTCTCTCTCTCGCTCTCCCTTCCCCATCCTCACCACCAGGTAATTTTTTTAAGGTAGAGTTAAAACGTATAGCAGAAGGGCGTTATACTATTCCAGTAATCAGTAGCCTTATGCCTAAAACCTCTCCACATCAGCATTTCCCTGTCCCTCTTTCTCGGCCCTCCCTCACAAACAGGTTTAATTTTATTAATGTGGAGTTAAAAGGGAGAAGCAGTTTAGAGAAGGGTGTTACCATTCCAGTAGTCAGTAAAAATTTTTATTTATGAATCATCTTTTCTTGCTGATGTGCTGACATATTTATTTGAATAACACAGTTGTTTATTAAATTAAAAGCATAACAAAAAGCAGAACGCAAGTTCTCAGAAGGATGACATGTCAACTTTGAAAACCAAAAGAGCATTGCCCTACACACCCAAACACAAAATTATTTCCATTAAACACATCCCCTAATAGTACTAAATAATTGTGCCAAATTTCTAGGGGTGGGCGAGTACTCGAGATTTTGAGTACCTGTAGAGCGCGAGCGAGTATTAGAGACTACTCGAAATTTTGAGTTAAGTAGTTGATTACTCCCGCCGTTTACCCCAAATAGTTGATAATGCAAAGCTACTCCCGCCGTTTACCCACGTTTACGATGCCGCATATTCGAGAAATCGGTACCACAAAAATTTACTTAACCTATTATATATATATATATATATATAATAGGTCTAGAGATAATGTCTGAAACACTTGTTCATGCTGTTTTGCTGGCATTTGTTTTATCAACAGCTGTCAATATACAATTCAATCAATTACCAGAAAGATACCTTTAAAAATACCTTTCTAACGGTATGCTTGTATTTCTCCTACGATGCACACAATCTAATTAAAAAGGAGGGACAGTTTTGTGCTTGCCTATTAATATAAAGATGGGCATTCAAAAAGTACAAATACTCGTAACAATTTTATTTTATTTTTCTCCTGTTGTAGCAAACCTTCGTACTCAGCAAATTTGCAATGTTTTCTTTTGTGTCTTAATACCACATAAAGCCACTTACCAATTACATAAATTCAGTCAAAAATAAGCAATATTTATTGAATTTCAATTATTCTCCAAAAGAATAACATTGGGGATAAGTACGCAGGTTGCAACAAGGAATACAAAAAATGGGTTTTTATGCAGATATCAATATAACTCATCTAAGTGAAGCCAAATACCAAGTTTCTTCAATATACATTTATAAATAAGCGATATATTCAGACAGGGTGAGTTTTAAATGAGGCCCCCCCCTACTTTTTTCTACATATCTTGACATATTGACTTCGGATCACCACCGATCATTGTTGATTAACTTATATATTTCTGTTTGACTTAGTTCATATTTTTGGCTGCCATATTGGATTTTAAATTTTTTAATGTAAAGGTGGAGTTGTGACCCATCATGTTACATTGCCGCAATCCGTTTTCGAAAATCATTATTCGTTCTCAAGAAAGATTATTGGTAATATTTTTAAAAGTTAATTTTTATGTCCAACCTTAAAACATGCCCATAGTCTCGTTATTACATCAAATAATGACCATGAACTACTGCCCTTTAATTTTTTAGTGGCGTTTGCTTCATTTTGAAAAAATTAAAATTTCCAGCCTTACATCTTGGATCTACCATTTTGTAATGAGATAATATTTTCAGATGTAAAGGTGGGGTTGTGACCCATAATTTCCAACTAGTTTTCCACGTTGGTACCAATGCCACAATCCGTTTCTAAATATCTACTTTCGTTCTCATTATATTGACAGATCTTTGTTAATGAATTTCCTAAGGAAAAATGAATTATTAGCAAAACCCGCACGGTGAAACTTAATCTCGGGACCACCTAAGAAGTTCCTAACGTGACCCCCCTAAACACGTTTTGAGGAGTTGCTAACAACTTTTACATTTTTATTTATATATGTGTGTTTGCACTCTAGCGGTCGCAATTTTTGTCCGATTTACTTGAAATTTGGTAGGAACCTTCTATTCTGTAAAAAGTTGGACAAGTTCGTTGGGCAAAACAATCAGACTACTCTAACCCCCTTTTTATGGGATTTTAATTTTTCAAATATTGAGTTTTTGGGTCCAAAAAGGGTCAGAAAAGCCCCGAATGTAAAATTATTGCATATTAAGTTATTGAACGTAAAAAGCTAAAAATGTTAATACCTTCCTCATCATTCTAGGATAAGTATTTACCATTCTAGGGTAAGTATTTACCATTCTAGCATAAGTATTTACCGAGTTATTATAGAAAATCTTAATTGTCTAATCACAGTACGTTGTATTATAGGGATTTTACACTGGAAAATGCTATTTTTCACATCTTGATGTAGTTTAACCCCCCCCCCCCTAATCCCCTTATACCAATTTGTTATCCTGACTATACTTCCTCCTAACCTTATGTATAACATTGTCATCCTAATGGTGATAACCAGGAGCATCAGAACAGCAAAAAAATTACATTTTTCAATTTTCAAAAGAAACCTCACCAGTGTTGGTTTAGACCCTTTATTTGATTATTTTAAGGGTTTTAATGTGGAAATTCACTTCCCTCATGTCAGCATGCTGCGAGCGAACTCGTTTAAGAATTTAAAAAGTTGCAGAACATGCAGGTTTGCTGCAACGGGGGTATTTTGATTTACTTCAAATCCTACTAATATCATAAGTGTGAAAGTGTGTGTGTTTGTTTAGATATTTGTGGCTCAATCTCGCTCTAACCATTGGACTGATTGACCTGAAATTTGGCAGAGAGGTAGGCTCTACTTGATAGTCCTGAGTAACATAAAGGCATATTAAAGTTGTGAAATTCCTATAGGGCTTTGCCCCACGTGGGTTCAAAGTTCCCATGTCTTATAGGAATTTATTTTTATTTTAGCTGATGAAAATACAAGCAGCTGATCTTGATTCTTAGTAGTTCCACGGGCTAACCACAGAATGCAGCACAAACAACTGTCATAGTTTGTGTAAATCATTTGCGAGACGAAGCCTGTGGGTAATCATATTTCATTAGAAAATTGTCTTCCTTGAATTCAAACTAGGCTTTATCACCACTGTTTCACAGGGAAATCTATATTTTTAATACGCTAGGCATATTTTTGTCATATTTGTTTTGGAGCGGTGGTGATCACCATGTCCAAGGTGTCGTTAGAAAGGTCTTAGCATGTAGTTTTGCCATCAATTAAACAAATTTATAAAAGTCACCGTGGACATGGGAAAATATGGGGTCAAAGTCGTGATTTTCCCCATAGACATAATATGCAGTTACAAACCAAAGATCGAGAAATCAGCTGTTTATTTAAGGAAGTGGTTAAAGAAATAAAATCTGACCCTGAAAAATGGTTATTGAACGTACAGCTGGCAACAAAACACCAGTTTTTATTTGCACAAAATCAAAACATAACCAAAAAAAGTTTGACATAATGGAGACTATAAGACGTCGACCAGGACGGCCAAGAGGAGGAGGCCGATGAACTTTAACTGGTAGACGCGAACGAAATAAAAATAATACTATTGTCGTTGATAGCTGAATACAGCAAGCACCCTTCCGTGTTGGGTTTAAGTGTGCTCTCCAACAGCCGCCTGAAGATTTCACATTCAATTTAGGACTGTTGGATAATCGCTGCATAACGCGATCATGACGTAATATTATACTGACATTCCCGTATAAATATTTTGTTACCGTTCCAAAACCAACATAGCCTGCTGATTAACTGTCTTTACTCTACCCAGCTGATTGCTTAAAACTTATATTTATTTCCCAATGTTAAGCTTATGGGGAAAAACTCAACTTTAAGGGGTCCCAGGGCTTCAATCACAAATTATTTCTCTATAAAAAAGTTTCTTGCACAACTTCACGTTAGGCTCTTTCCAATGACACCAAAAACATGAAAATGGGTGTTTATAGTGTTTATAGAGAAATTTTATAAGGTTTATTAATAAAGTAATTTTTATCATTATTGAATTAACTTGATTTTTTTAAATAGCAACACTTAAGATTAACTGCCTACACGCATTGGTGGACAGAGTTTCTCCTTGACAGCGCACGATTTCGTGCGCCAGGTAGTCTAGTTGTATTTGAAACTTCTTATTCTTATTGGTACTAAAGCAGACTTTTGCAGATAATGTTAAGTCTGTCTGGTGGTGCTACTTGTGGAGAAAACCAAAGTATTTGACCACGCCCATTGGTGGCGGTGAAAAGGAGGTGAACAGTTAATAGGGAGAAAGTATGTGTCGGTTTTCTGTAGTTTATTATCAGAGAGCCATCTCATTTTGGGTCTCTTTAAGTCACATTACTTGCAAAATTTAGTTATCTTTGTTCCGTTTTCTTCAACTTTAGGAAACGCTGTTTTATAAAATTTTAATTTTGTAATAAATTATTTGGATATTGCAAAGAATTTGCTTGGAGACTACTTTGTCCCAAAATTGGTCTATACCAGTTTTGAGGCTGATATCGGGTACAGCAAATGAAGTTGTCATTACATATGGTAGGCTTAGTCTTTTGGCTGACAAACTTCCCTTTCACCTTTGGTCCCTCCATTTGTAGCGGCTGTGGACAGAATCTCTGGGTTTGGTCCCCGACCTACCAACCTGAGAATGGATGGTCCCTGGCGGTTGTACATGGATACCCTGTCAGTTGAGTTGACCAGTTGGAGGGCAAAATGCGGGTCCCCCGTTTGAGAGCCTCATCCCAGTTGTCACAGAGGCACAGGAGTTTTTTTTGGCTGCCGTCCCATCCCACCCTTTTCTTTCCTGCAATATCCTATCTTTCCGGTAACCTGTGCAATATTCCCGCTTGTGGAAGATGTGACTAGCAGCTATGCTGGGGTTTCCTAATCCGCAAAAATGATGGTGATGAGACTACTTTTAGTCAGTAAAATAAACATTGTTAGCAATCTAATCCCATCTGTCTATGTTTCAGATGGGCTGCATTATCTGATAGAGAAGTTGTCGAATAAAACAAAACACAAACAGAAGAAATCAGCCAAAGTTTACAAAGACTATATGGGAACAATAATAAGAAAAATTAAGAAAAATAATTCTAGATTTCCACAGTTGTACAGGCCTGGCTTTACTCTTTGTCAACTCTTACAGCCAAACTGACTCACTGATAAAACGTTAATCATGCAGATCATCAAAATGAGACATGTTAACACCTTTAGTACGAAAATATAACATTTTTTTTAATAATTTAGTTTTTTAAACTTATTTTTTCTCCCTCAAAACTTTCTTCGGATTATTACGAACATTTTAAAACAAAAAGTAGTCAAATCGGTCCAGCCGTTCTCTTACCAACCAACAGCATTTATTTTTTATTTATATAGATTAGTTTAATAGGTTATTTTATAATATTTTTGTTTATGTTTTTGTTAATATATACAACTTTTTCAATTCTGGGTCAAAGATTACTCCTGAATACAACATTTCTCTTTATTGAAATTACACACATTACTCCACTGTTAAGCTGTTCTCAGATACGACATTCAAGAATATATATCCTTGAGAACGTTAGAAGATAATGCTTTTTTTGTAAGTGGAAATTTAACGTGGTTCTGCAACCCAAATTGTAATTGTTGTAAAGTAAAAGAATATTTTTGTTTATTTAATATATGTTTTGCCTTGATAAAATGAAGAAGAGTTGTATTATTTTAAATGAATCTGAGCAAGGAGTTCAAAGTACAATAGGCTAGCATATAGAGACAAGCTACCCCTACTACCTAAGATAACGAGAATGAGCAGAGGCTCACCAGTCTACGTTATGCCAAGGTACAACAGCTGGTTGAGCCTAGCGCTGGCGGAATTTCTAACTTAGGACTAAATTGATGTTTCCAAATTACATAAGTGGTTTTAATTGGTTGGTAATTATTTAAAAATAGTGAAGTGGTACTAGTTAGTACTCAAATGTGAAGGTTAGTACTCTAACTGTTGCTGACCTATTAGGAAAAACGTTGGCGGGGGCCGGAAGTGCCAGCCATATGTGAAAATGAAAATTTCAACTACCATGAGTTAATACTAAGTTGTTAGTACTAGTTAGTATCAAATCAAATCAAATCAAAATTCTTTATTCAGAAAAGCATATACAGTATATACAATGAACAAGTCATGAATATGTACAGATAACATATGCAACATAAGCCTTATAAATTTATTGTCTTAATTTATCTATTATTTAAAAAATTGTCCAATGAGTAAAAAGCTTCCTTTACTAGGTATTTTTTTAACAATTTAAGAAACTTGCAGATGTTACTCTCATCTTTTAAAGATTTAGGCAAACAGTCAAAGAATTTAATCCCTTTATAGGAAGGTTTCATTTTAAATATTTCTAGTCTGTGTTTCTCGACATATCTTTGAGATCGTGTATTGTAGCCATGACTTCTATTTTCTGTTAAAAAGCTATTTGTTTTAACATATTTTATCGTCTCATAAATATACAGACCATAAACTGTTAATATATCTAATTCAGAAAAAATATGTTTTACAGAATCTTTACTTTTTAGATTAAATATGATAGGTAATGCCCTTTTCTGTTGAATTAAAATTTTGTTCATGTTTTCTTGGTGGTTGCTCCATATATACTAATTCCCTAAGCTATATGCGAGTGAATTAAAGCAAAATAGATAGATTTTAATGAATCAGTGTTGCATTGTTTTGCCATACGTCTTAAGGCATATAGACCACTCGAAGTTTTACGCAGTATATGATCAACATGTTTGTCCCATCTCAAATTTTTGTCAATAATCAAACCTAGAAATTTTGTTTCTTGTACTTGATCTATTAATTCGTTCTCATCAATGAAAATACTTGGGTTCGGTCTATTTTTTGCCTGATTAGTCAAAAATGAAATGAAGCTTGATTTGTCAGAATTTAAAAGGAGATTCTTACTATTTAAAAATTCTTTGATCAGTGACAAGCCAATATGAGATGAAACTTCTACTGTCTCTTCAGTTTTCCCGGAAATGACTATATTTGTATCGTCCGCATAAAGACAAATGGAACTGTTTACTCCCCAAATTAGATTTGGTAAACCCTTGAGATAACAAAGAAAAAGCAAAGGGCCAAGTATAGATCCCTGAGGTACACCAAAATGGATCGGTAATGCCTGGGATCTGCATACTTCTTTATATCTAAACTTTAAGTGTTCTTTATAAAAATTAATTTCTACAAACTGTTTCCTCCCAAAGAGGTATGATTTAAACCATGCCAATTCAATATCTCTTACTCCTAAAATAAAAAGAACATCCACCAATTTATCATGATCTACACTGTCAAAAGCCCTTGACAAATCAAGAAAAATTCCCACAACTTTATCTCCCCTATCAATTGAATCAATGATTGATTGAACAAAGTTGATGCCAGCCGTTATTGTTGATTTTTTCGATCGAAACCCGTGCTGTTGTGTATCAAATAAACTATTACATTCAAGGTAAGACTCTAATTGGTGATAAACAACTTTTTCAAAAATGTTTGAGAAAACAGGGAGAAGTGATACAGGCCTGTAACTCATTACATCTTCGGTATTGCCTTTTTTTTAAACAGGAACAACTTTAGAAATTTTGAACAGATCTGGAAATACACCAGACCTTAGGGAGGCATTAATAAGAAATGTCAATGGGCCAATGATATAAGGCAAAGCTACTTTGACCACAGTGACTGGAATTTCATATCATACCCTGCTGAGTTTTTGTTTTCAAAAGACAAGATTATTTCTTCAACTTCTTTTTCGGTCACTGACGAAAATTTAAAATTTGCTTGTGCGACATCAGCACCCTCCAGCCCGGACCTACCAGCAGCCTGCAGGTCCAGCCTAGGCATGACTAAATTCTGCACAGCATTTACAAAAAATTCATTGAAAACTTCACTTACTTTACTAGGTTCTGTAATGTGAATATTATTATAAAATAGGGTAATATTGTTTGGGCCAAATTTGGACTGTTTACCCGCCTCCAAGTTAACTAAATTCCAAGTTGTTTTTATTTTATTTTTTGAACTATGGACTTTCTCATTAAAATATTTCTTTTTATTCATTTCTACAAGTTTTTTAAGGTCTCGTTTTTTATCTTTAATTAAAACTTTTAATGATTTATCTTTGTTTTGTCTAAAATAAAATTCTAGATTTAAAATTTCTGTCATTTTTGTGCTTTCACTTCAGAACAGATCCACTTATTGTCATCAAATGCCTTTTCACACATATATCTTAGGAAAATTAACCTCAAAATAATACTTAAAACTAGAATAGAAATAGTATTCAAATATGAAGGTTATTACTGTCATATGATGTTTTATGTTCATTATGTTTTTGAGTTTATATAAACAACTAGTTACTTTTGTCAGTCTAAACTTACAACAAAATGATAATACTATGTAATTGATCATTATTAGACATGGTGGCAGCGGTAGTTATTTTTTTATAATGCCAAGAGCTAAAAGAAACGATGAATAACCGTCCAGTAAAACTAATCAGCCGTCAAATACAGAAACATTTGACGAACTGCGAACAACTTCAGCAATCATGTTTCAGCCTCCAGGATATTTTGATTTTAAACTGCCAGAGCTATGGGAGAAGTGGTCTAAACGATTATTTGAAAGGTATTGGCTTGCCTCAGGACTAGACTACGAACCCGAAGAAAAACAAGTAAGCTCTCTTATTTACTGTATGGGCTCAGATGCTGAAGATAACCTTTCATCAATACCCTTTTCACATGATGATCAGAATTCTTATAATACGGTAAAGAAGGCCTTTGATAATATATTTACTGGTAAACGTAATGTAATATATGAAAGAGCCAAATTCAATTCAAGACTAACAACAAGATGAACTTTTTGACTATTTTTTAGCAGACATAAGCTCTATATGGCTGAAAATTGTGCATTTAGAAACCTAAGAGATGAGCTTATTCGTGAGCAAATTGTTGTTGGTATCACAGATAAACATTTATTCTCTCAGTTCCAAGAAGATTCTAATTTAACCTTGGAAAAAGCCATTCAGAAATGCAAACAAAAGGAGGCTATTAGCAAACAATCGCAGAACTAGAAATGATTGATCGACAGAAACATGCTGGAGTTGATCAAATCAAGTTAGAACAGAAAAATGTTAATTTTCCATTTAATAAAGTATCAGATTTCAAGATTGAGGGTAAAGATTATTGCTGGAACTAGGAGGGCCAAGACATCCACGTAGCTCGTGTCCTGCTAAAGATGTAACCTATATCTTTATTGCAATAGAACTGGTCATTTCGCTCGGCACTGCAGAAGCAGATCAATAACACTTAAGTCTGCGGAAAATGCCAAGAAGGTAATTGAAATACCTACTACAGTCAGAAGAGTCAAGCTCTTGTGAAGCTACAGTTGCATACTTAGGACCGGTAAATGTTAAGGCGGGGCGAGGGCTAGTTCCGCCAAATCCCGGCGCTGCATGTCCCCCTCAACCGACCCTCTCCGCCACTTCTCCGTTCTCTTGACTCATCTACTCTCCTTCCCTAAACATATTTGTTGTGTCCTGCGTAGCGCGTTCTTCTCCACCATACAACTGACATGTAACTGATTTCAACGCAAGCCCGCCTCGCTTTCATATTATAATTCTGGGGTTTTCTTATTTGTCGTAATTTTTATTTTTAGTCCGATTATCGAAAGAAAGTGACTGGCGGAGCGGCGATTAATCATTATATTTCACAACCTCGTGGAATCGGAAAACACATATTGGGAAGATTTATTTTAAAAGGTTACCCTTTGGTATTACAAGTGCACCTGAATTTTTCACATCTCTAATGTCCAAGCTTTTAACTGGCATTGACGGCTGTGTCATTATAGGATGACATCCTTATCGATGGCCAAACCCAAGAAGAACATCGCAAGGGCGGATCCAGAGGTTATGTTTGGGGGGGGCGGTCACCGAAATTAACCCCCCCCCTCCTCACGGGTGGTCACTGGCACCCCCATTATTTAATTTAAAACTATATTAAATTATTCAACGAATGAAACTAAAGTTAAAATAATATATCAATAACCTTGTAGTCAAGAAAAAAACAATCATAACTTTCTAAACATAGGTACTAAACAAAAAATAACTTTATTTCTGCTTCGCCCGACCGTAAATAAAAATAAAAAATATTTAGGCATTAAACTTTTATCAACGTTATCTGTAGACGTTTATGAACAAGTAAGATGCCTAAATTAAATAAACTAATAATTTCAGTTATTACACATGCGAAAAACTACTATTTACAAAACTTATTTGAAATCTGCATTTGAACCGTGCAACTCGAAGATACAATGAGGAATGAGGCTGACAGCCAAGGTCAACGACTTGAAAAATGAAATGTACCATATTTACAAAATGAAATAATTGGCGTATGAGCTTCCATGAGCTTCCGTTTGCACGCAATTTAATCTTTGTTTCCTTTTATTTCATTACGTATAACTTGAGGTAATTTTTGCTCCTATAACCAAGCCACTGGATATTAATACCTAACAGTGGATTAGGTTTACACAAAAATAAAACCTAACATACAGCTGAAGCAAACGGCGGTCGACAGGTGAAATCCACTGAGCTCTATGTTATATCTAGAGTCACCAGTCGGTGTCAGAAAAGCTTGCCACTGTGTTTTTCGTCCGTTATGTTGGCCAAATTGTTTTACTGATGCATTATGGGATTTTTTGACGTTTTGCGTTTTGGCGGTATGGTAATTTTATCCTCCATTTAAATCAACGTTAATTTAGTGATTTTTCAAAACCTTTATCATTGTTTTTAAGTACATTACGAGTCGAAACCTTGTGTTATAAACTCAAAATTGAAGCCTTGCGAATATTTTAAAATAAAAAGTAAACAATCATCTTGAAACTAAGTAATGATTTAGGTAACATAAACCTATGGTCCATTTATGGTCGTTGGTGGATGATATTGAAAATCGTACACTTGGGTGGTTGGTTTAATTATTTATTTTACTTACACATCAACACAGTAACATTATTAATAATGGATGATTCAAATATTAAATTCCAATCCAATATCAATGTTAACTGTTGAAAGTAAACACTACAGCAGAAAATCGGTCGGCGACTTTTAATTTTGACAGCGTCCACCCGATGAATTTTGATTGGTCCAGCTAACGCCAAGGTGACAACACAACAAAGCAAAAAGATGATCTAGACGACACGCTTTTGGGAATTATTTAGTCAAAGAGTAGTGACTCCAGATAACATAGAGCAGAGATCAGTGTTGAAATCCAGTAAAAAATAACGAACGAACATAATGGAACCAACCTTTTCTGTTTGCGGTTAAAATTTACCTCCAAGACCATGTTGAAAACACTGAATTTTTGGCCTGTCAACTGGCAAAACTGCAACAACCTTCGCGATACTCGGGAATATAAATGTTTTTGTAAGTCGCTTTTAGGTGAAAGACATGGACCTAAGTAATGTGTTATAAATTCAAATGAAAGTTTAGAATCTCATCTGTTTAATGGTAAATATTTTAATCCATTTATCGGACGTTTAGGTGCAATAGTTTTAATTTGAATGTAATAATGTAGACGGGGGCAGCAAAATTGACTTTTGCAACCGAAAAACGGGATTTAGTGAGACTCTTTCTACTTCAATTTTCAATCGGATGTATTCAAACTTTCTACTTAAGCCTAAGTAATCAAATAAAACATAATAATTTTTAGGTTTGGGGGGGGCGACCGCCCCTACCGCCCCCCCCTTGGATCCGCCCCTGAGAACATGATTATCGGTTGACTCAGTTGTTACATATCCTTTGAAAGAAAACAGCAAAGTTTCAAGATGACAAGGCCCACTGACTGTATTTGTTGTAAGGATTATTTTTATTTTTACAAAACTAATGTTTTCTGTTTATTGTTTCTAATGTATGAAACGTTTTTCAGTTATGCAGGCTCTAACTATGAGTATTTAATCTTAATCTTTAAGGTTTTTTGTAGCTATAAAGCTTAATTTTTTAATTGTTTCTGATTCTCTAATATATATGAATCTTATCTCCTAACATTATTTGGATCAGTTAAGTTTAATACCAGTGATTCTTGAAACTCAAGTTGGTGAACATATTTTTTTCGTTAATACAAAACTGTGATATACTGTCGCAACTCATTTAAAGTACTGCCACTTTGGAAGACATTCAGATGGTTCGTCGATTAACCATGACCAGAGAGAAGTATTTTTAGTACTTAAGATTTCCCACTTATATCCAGTGCTCCGAAATTACTCAGTTAACAAAAATGAGAAACTGATTGAAATAGTACTTAACAGGCGAAATGATAAATTACATTTTTCAAAGTAAGCTAAAGGAGTGGACCTTACAAAAGTAACGATCGAAGTAGGCACCGAAATCTGAGGGAGAGGCACATTATATTTTTTCCTTATTACATATAAAAGCAATGTCAAACTCGAATCATTGTAATTTAAATTAAAGATGAAATCCTGATTCAATACTCTCCAATCCCCAAATCATATCTTTCCTAATCTAGGAAGTAGTAGGGTGGATTAAACAATTGATGGTTGCATCGTGTAACTTGATACTTTAACACTGCAATTTTCTTGAGTCGTATTGCGAGTTTTATTCACACTCTTGATACCAATCATAATGCCCTGAAGGTGTCATGAAACGACAGAGGTCAAAGTAACTTCTCGATTTGGAATAGAGGGGAGCGTAAATTGTGTTATCCGATATGTAAATAATTTAATGTTTAAGTATAACGAAGGTACAACATAGTGAATACACCCAATAATGATTTCCAACAACTTTTAACAATAATATAAAAAAATGTACAAAATCAGTCAGCTCTACTTAAAATTCTTTATTTTAGCATTACGGCATTTTAGCATTTTTAGCCCCCACCCCTAACCCGGCGACCCGTCATGAGCGCCGAGCACCGCCCCTCCCCATAAGCGTCGCGCCCCGTGCTAGAGCAAGGTTCGTAGAGCTTTCAGACCAGGTGTGCTGATTCGATCTATTAAAGGTTTTCTACCAGAAGAGATCTCGTAAAAACAGTTGTAATGTCACGTGATCACCAATCCAATCTGCAGTGTTGCTGGAAACACGATATTTATCGTACGAGTACTATATTTTCCTCATCAGTGTAATTATAATTAACATTGTTTAACTGCTTACATTTGATGTTAAGCTGTTATTTTATGAAACTAATATATTATTTTGACGTATTTGTATTATTAGATTAATCTATTAAGGGTTTAAATTTTTTCTGCATGTCCAGTGACAATTTAAAAACAGTTGTACCATTATTATGCCCTTAACGTTGGCAACACTTTATGGTATGTTGTTGATTTATGAATCAGCTGGACGTCCTCGTAAGAAATCTTTGCTGCGAACATTACTCTTACGTAAATAAGCACACCTGGTCTGAATGCTCTACGAACCTTGCTTTCAGACCAGGTGTGCTTATTTACATAAGAGTAACGTTCGCAGCAAAGATGTCTTACGATGAGGGCGTCCAGCTGATTCATAAATCAACAACATACCATAAAGTGTTGCCAACCTTAAGGGTATGGTACAGCTATTTTTAAATTGTCACTGGACATGCAGAAAGAAATTTTAAACCCTTAATCGATTAATCTAATAATACAAACACTTCAAAACAATATATTAGTTTCATAAAATAACAGCTTATCATAGAATGTAAGCAGTTAAACAATGTTAATTCTAATTACACTGATGAGGAAAATATGGTACTCGTTCGATAAATATCGTTTTTCCAGCAACACTGCAGATTGGATTGGTGATCACGTGACCTTCCACCTGTTTTTACGAGGTCTCTTCCGGTTAAGTAGAAAACCTTAAATAGATCGGCTCAGCACACCTGTTCTGATCTGAATGCTCTACGAACCTTGGTGCTAGAACACGGCTCGCACTGCCTCAGAGCCAGTACTGCAAACATGGTTGAACCACATTTGCTGCTTGTTTACAATTTGCTCACACTACATTTTTTTACATTCAAGGTGCAACTGCATCTACAGTTGGTCATTGAAAACACGACCAAAGAAACAAAACAATACATATAATTTCGAGGCTGGGAGCCGGTAGTTTCCTTATTAATTATAAAAGGGCAAATTTCAGAGCCTTAACATCCTTAGAAAATTTGTCACAATAATCTTAAACTTTTTAGCTCAATATATTTGAGGTACTTTTAGGCAATAATTGCTAACAAGTTTTCTTTCTATGCAAACTGGGTTATTATTTGTTTTATTTGTCAATAAATGCGTTTTAGCAAGTAAAAATCAGGGAAAATGCGATGCTTAAGTCTTTAAAATTGGTTAAAACTAACAAGCGTTAGGTTATCAAAAATTGACTAATCGCATTACACATATAAAAGATTGGTGAAATCTTGTGGTTTTATAAACTTCATGTTGGCTACCCTGTCAATTTATAAGAGCGTGAAAATGTCAAATTCTTTCTTTTGATATCGTCTGCGGAAGACGTCAGATGGGAATTTGGCATTCGTCGTAAATTAAATCATTAGTGAAGTGTACTCTATTTATTTTAAATATAGAAAGTGTTTGGTGGTGAGGGTTAAAGTATGAAAATCTGGACATCTGAACACACATTCAAGTAAGAATTTACCAAATAAATTTTAGTTATGTATTGTTGCCTCAACGGTACCTATCTAAAGACTAGGTACCGTACCTAGTCTGTGTAACAATGATCATCACCTTACAAAATAAAAATAAAACCAAAATAAAATATTAACATAACTATGTTATGCCTTTATTTATTTTGTTGAGTTTATGTATGACATAGTCATAACTAAAGTCCTATAGCCTAGTTCATCATTGTTAGCTTAGGCCTAGCCTACCTCAATATCGATAGGCTTAGCCTAATAAATATGTTAAGCCCCATTTTGTAGGAATGGTGTTAGAAAAATTTATCAACTTCACAAACTAAATATCTCACACCTAGTGAGTGATCTTCCATGTACAATTATTGGCGCGATTGATTGGACCATTTCACAGTCTCAATAATTTTACTGTTTTTATCAGATTGCTTGGTAAATGTAGCCAATTGCTAAATATATGTTTTGGAGTCTCTGAAGTAGGTATTTTATTAATCAGTTTTCCAAAATTACATCAAAATCCTGTGGATGAACAGGCCTCCTCAAAATGTAAATGTGTCTCCTTAGCAGGCCCAAAAATAAGATCTAAAAATATCAGTTAGGAAAGGTTATTTATAGGATAAGACTATATGTAAAATGCAAGGGCGATGACTGAGAAAAGAATGATTTTTTAGCCACCCATGGGAGACAGTGGCTCAAGCAGCGTGGCGGAAGTATCCTAATCCCATGAACCCTGCCGTGCTGGGGACTGATGTCGTTGAACGTCAGGTGGTCAATGGTGTCCTTCATACTCATAGACTAGTTAGTTCCAAGTGGGGAATTCCTGGATGGGCTCAAAGGGTGAGTATACTAGGTTCGGTTTCCAATAACTAATTATTAAGCGCAAGTTAAGTATCTAGGTAAATCTCATACCCAAGCCTACAATATTTTTTTATTATGAATGCTCATTTAAGAGGATTTTAAGTAAGTATTTCATTGTTAGATTGATTGGTTGAAGTGGAATTTGATCGTTTTAACTCTGTTTAAGAGTATCCTAATCTATTCCTTTAAAATGGGTTATAATAATTTTGTGAGAACTTAAATGTTTACATTGAGGCCTCCCTGTTTGAGGTCTAATTTGGTTTGTAACTTGAATTTGAAGTGGAATATTATTGGTAAATCAAAGTTAATTCTTTTAACACGTTAGCTGCCGAGCCCAAAATATCACATTCCTCCCATATTGCCACGCGTAACTAATGGACTAATTCCCAAAACATTTTCAAAAACATTAAAAATATCGTCCATATTTACCATTTAAACAGAGTTTATATGTAAATAATCGTTAAAAAGTCTTAGGTCTGTTCGGACCAAAATTCTGATTTACGGTGTTTGTTTTCCTTGTACTTTTGCACTCAGGTCTGTAAGGACCAAAGGTACTTTACTTCAATTATTGTAAATTTAATTACTTTTTCTCTAGATAACACAACAACGGCGTTGCATAAGCGATTTAGAATAAAATATAACTCAATAGTCGTGGTCAAGTCAAATAATAGACCACAGCGTATTATCCAGTTTTAAATATCCAAATAATTTTGATGGTCTCACGGTTAAATTAGGCAACTAACTGTGTTTGTTTTCTTCAAAAGTCAGTCGTCGAGTGATCCTATATTTTTGTCTCATTCTTAATGGCTAGTCTATTGTTTGTCATCCGGTCAAGGGTTGATGTAATTTATTCAAGAGATACGATACGTCCTACTACAAAATGCTAAAACTGAAACTAATGGCCGTAAAAAGACAAATGATGGCTTTCTTTCGTCTAACTATCAAAAATTAAATGTCAGTCACAAAGTTGTGTGATGTTCAAGAGATAAGAATACAATAACTGTTTATCAGTTTAATTAATTTTCCAGAATATTCAAAATTTGTAATGTTGATTTCCTTCTTTCCTGACATTTTATTATTTTCTATTCAAATTCCCGACTTTCCTAACTTTTCTGTCTGCTAGACATCCTGAAATTTATTTGCAATCAATTATGGAAGATCGACAAGTAATAAGTAACATAATGAACACATGAGGAACTTTGACTCGTTCATCAATTTTATAAATAAGGCAATATTCCTTACAATTAGCAAAAAATATTCCTGTGTATAATCTTTTTGTAATTGTAATTACTCATTTATTTTTCTTTTATTTCAAAGTATGTAATTTGTTACCACTTTTTTGTGCTCTCACCTATTACAAGTATTTTTAACTATTCTTAACTCAACATTTATATTAAGCCAGTAATTTTATGCTCTGTTTTAATAATTTTGTAATAAAAAAAATTTATAACATTATTACTTATAAATGCAGTGTTTAGTATTTACACACTATTCCTTATATTTTGAAAATTACTCATTAGTTCCGAACATACATAATAAATTCTAAATATTTTCTTCTACTTTGAGTCGACAGTTTGCAGCCCTGGTTGAAGCAACAAACCAAACCAATGAACGGCCAGTAGGCGTGGTCTATCTAGTATGCTGGAAGTTCAATGTTTTGCCGCTAGGTCGCTCTGGTGACTGACTTGAACCAGTTTAGTAAAACATAGCATTTGCAACTTCTTAGGTCCGATGGGTCCGAAGTGTCACACAAAACGTACCCCATGGTTAGGTCCGATTGGACCTACGTGGCAGCTAACGTGTTACTAGATGTGACTAATTTTTCATTGTTCAATTGAAAGCTTGACAGCGTAACAACTGTAGTTTAGAGTACCAGTACCTGCCTAAACATTTCTTTATTTGAAATTTGTTGTGAAACTTTATTCTTAAAGTACAAACTGATTTTGCACTCTTTCATCAAATTATTAAACTTTTGACGTTTGCAAAACTAAATTTTAGTATAGTAGGCTTTAGTTGTTTGGTACTACCTTATACAGAATATCACACTTATCGTGCTAAGTTACTATAACAAAGAGTCAATTCATGTGAAGCGATCCAGTAAAAATATTTTTGGTTGCTTGACCATTTTAAATATTTGTTTTATTTTAATATATTATTGCCACATGTATTGGAAGTACAAAAATGATTTTATTAAATTTGTATGCCAGCCTGCTTGTTTGAGGTGGCTATTTTTGTTATGCAGCGTGTATCAATTCAGGAGTTTGCAGATGTTAATGCAGTTTCATTTTTCTTAGGACTGGATTATGCTGGAACACCAGAACAAAAACCATTTTAGTCAGCACTTCCTCCTCTTTAATCTTGTTGCCCATCATAAAAAGCCTTATTTGTATCCTTATAGGTGAAAATGTTCTATAAAGTTTGGCAACAGTATTTAACAGATCAACTTTTGGAAGATTATGATGAAGGGGTAGTATGTTCCGGGTATTGTAGTTACAATTAAATATACTACTGAATTTTAATACTATGGCTAAAATCATACTGCTAATAAATGTTTTCTTAAATTTTTATCATTTATCAAAAATTTAAAATTAGTGATTTTTGCAATGTTTGAAGCATGATATCTCTGGTGAGACATGGGATGAAAATCCAATATTTATTTACAGAGTGTCCACCTGTATAAGAGGAAACTACAGTCAAAATTCAACTATGATATTTTACTTTTGAAAAACTTTATTAATAAGTGGTTGATACGCTTAACACCTGTGGGTTTTCTTATCGTTTTTGAAATTTTCATTACTTTTTCCATAGTAAAAATATACTAAGCGTGGCTTCAACATTGAATAAATTATCATAATGTGAATAAAATGTCAGAGGAGAAACAGTACTGTTATTTAATTGGAAACTATTTTAAATTCTTTAATTTTTTACTTTGAGTAATGTTATAGCTGTTGGTGTTTTGTTTGACAGTCTCTGGTGAGTGGGCCGTGAACGGTTGGAGTTCCCTTTTACAATAGTCACGTTACACTTCCTAATAACATTCAACGCCTTATCATTTACCTTCTTTGTTATAGAAACTTATATTGTACCTGTTTTGGGATTTAATTCCCCTAATGTGTTGAAAATTCAATCTTTTCAGAAAATTATTTCAAATCTTGAATCAAAAGTAGCGTCAGAGTTAAAAGAGGTTAGTAAACTTTTGTAATGCGTAGTAGTGAGCTTGAGCCAAATGTAAAACTAGATATTTTTGAAGAAACAAACCAGCTACAACAATAGTAAACTAGAACTAGATCACGTAACAAAATGTCAACCTGACAATAATTGGAATTGTAAGTAATAGCCAAATTCATACTTTCAGAATACTGCAGGTTATCCTGTGTAGGCTATTAGGAATAAAGTATTAGAGTTGGAGTATTTTAGTAGTAGTGAGAACGTTGATTTTAACTGGGTCTCGGACCATAATTTGAACTTAATGCTTTAGGCCTAATTAATTTTAAACATTGTAAACAATCAATAATGACGTTGACTTTCTTCCAAACTGAGCTCATCAAAGTGAAAGTAACATAATCCTAATGCCCTTAACTATTAACGACAAAGTCTAATAGCTATTTGATGTTCCTGTAATATATAAGGTTATTCCTACAGCCAACGTCACATTTGTAAAAAATTAATGTCATTAATTTGTCAACTGTATAATATTACCTGTATAATTTTAAATTAAATTTTGTTCTTAAAACTAGTCGTCTAAAATATAAGTTAATAAACAAATGTAGGAAAAACACTGTTAGACTGCTTGCCTCCTTTTACACTTTCAAAGGTCGGCTTTCTTCAGTCTACAAATATCAGTGTAGGCTGTAAGTATGTACATATCATTTTTATGGAGAGTGCATTGTTTTGAAACTGTAAAATGAACTGTTAAGATTAACGCTTATTTTATACGTAGCCTAGATGTGAAAAGCTAACAACATTTATTGTTGACGGAGGGCATGAAAATTAATTTCTCGCAAATAAAACAACTTTAAAGGTGATGTTGTCATATAACATTATTTGCCAAATAAGTTATCCTATCAAAAAGACATATTGACGTTCTCTATTCAGACTTGTTTGTGATTATTGTATATGTTTGACATTCCTGTATTAAATCAGTTTATCATATTAAAAGAAGGTTAGCTTATTAATATAGAACAGGTGAAAACTGGGATTTTTGTAAATTAAAGTTTTGAAGGCCAATCATCAAACTGTATACAATCGTAATCACGTTTTAACAAGCTATTCATTTTTTTAAATTAGAACGTACGATGTGATATCTAATCTATAAAAGAGCATGCCTGGTTACATCAGTGTCAGCTGATACCGTTCTCAGCTGATGGTCCGACTTATCTAGAGGTGCAGACGAGTTGAGTACAGACCATTCGAAGTGGGCAGAGTCCACACTAGGTCATTCTCACTGAGACGGTGATAATCAAGCTGACCTTGGTCAAGACTGAATCATTTAGAGAGATTTCTTCTTGTGTGTAAATTCTTTTGACCTTTAGAATCATTTTTTTATATCAAAAGATTGATTTGCCATCTCACTAACACTTTAGCCGAGGTCATAAGTTGACACACTTTCATTTAAAATATTGTTTTGAATTTATAAGAAGGGATTTTGATGTGCCAAAAGAGGTCATAAACTCGACACATTTTTTACTGCCAACCATTGTTGTGTACACTGAGCTTTACAAATAAAATGCTCAGTAAATTTAATTGTTAGCTAAGTTGAAAGGCTTTAAATTACATTGTATTTAAAATGTTTGTTGTCTGCATTTAAATTGTAAATATTCACTCAAGCCCGTAGAAAAGTGTAACTTTAAATTGCAAGAGTACAATTCATGACCTTTTGTCAGCAGAGACATCATTTAACCTCCTCTACCTAATATCCGTCATAGCTTAGTTGTTGAAGTGTTGTTTAACCCACTACTAACACGAGTGAATCATGCAAAATGTCACGAGGGTTTAAAAGCATGCCTGTAATACATTTTATATTAGGAATAATAATTTTTTTGTAGCTTATACTAATATCCACTTAACAAGTATTGGCTGTAGGGGAGGTCGTTAACCCATTGGCTCACAACCCCGAGTATACTCGTGGCCGCCGAAAGTAGCCCGGACGTGTAACCCCAAGTATACTCGGAATAGCACTTTTTATAAAAAAAATAATATTTTTTTATTATTACATTTTTTCTTTTTTGTTTATTTGTTGTTTTAACTTTTTTCATTTTTTGTTTCTATGTATTTTTTATGCATATGCCCATCCTTGGGGAAACAGTCAAATTTAGGAAAAATATGACTTTGGAAAATCTGTTATATCTAGGTCAAATATAAATGTATCACTAACATTTTTTATTTTCACGTAAAAAAATAAATAACCCACAAGTACATAATAGTTGTTGGGCTGAAACATTATTTTTTTTGTTTTTTACATGTAACCCCTTTTAAAATTAATGTTTTTATAAACTATATATATATATATATATATAATATTTACCATCCATAAATGCTGTAAAAAGTATCTTCTTCTTGTAGATAATTTATTTCTCTAAAGATTAGTGTAACAATTAAGTAAATTGAGCAATAATTGTTGCTATAGTGACAGTTTTAGTAAAAGTCTACATTTATGTAATTTTTCTTAGGAAACTGAACGGTTTGTCAGGTGGCAAATTTCAGGTAAGCCAATGGGTTAAGCTGATAGCAGAATGTAAACGTGTTCCAGTTTCCTGATAATTTCATCATTTGTGTGAAAACAAGAAAAATTGCACTTAGATGAAATGTGATTGAAACTCCTAAATAATAAATGTTTTTCTCTTTAGTACTGTACTTCAAATATTTCCATTATAGTTTGGAACTGAATAATATTGAATGGTAACTGAAAGCGAGTGGCCAAAAGAGAGGAAACAGGAAGCCAAGGTGAGGCAGGCCAGCTCTAATGGTCAAGGCCAACTGCAAGGTGGCCCCGGCTATTCTCACTGCCCACTCACGGCTCGTGGCATTGCCCGTCATGTGCAGCTTGGCAGGCTTTCCTCCCACCTTTGCCAGAGATATTATGTAAAACTTGTTCTCTTATTTTAGTATTGGTATTATAACCGTTTTCAGTTGAAGCGTCATGCAAATTAGCTGAGCTTGTGAACTTCACTTTTTTAGTATTTTTTCTAAAAAAATTTTAATTGATCTATTAAAAATATTTTTAAATTGTTAGAAATGTAATTTTTAATTTTAATTTTTCTTAAAAGCTTTTTTGATTAAGTGTTTGGTTGTTTACAGTGTTAGACTTTATATTCTCATAAAATGTTCTATCACTGTTTAATAATAGATAAACAATGGTTCATTACAGATAATCCTTAAATCTTTTAATGTATTCGTAATGTAGAACTTTTTGTTGAAAATCGAGTGTATAGGCTTACAGGGTGAGTTTTAAATAATGTCCCCCCCCCCTACTTTTTCTATATTTCTTAAGATATCCACTCCGGACCACTGTGATCAACTTATACTTCATTTTGACTTACTTCATATTTTTGCCACCATCTTGGATGCAAATTTGGTTTTCAAATGTAAAGGTGGGGTTGTGACCCTTCACATAGAACTAAATTTGTACGGTAAAAACAATGCCGCAATCCATTTTTGAAAATTAGTATTTGTTCTCAAGATATTGGTGAAAAAATAATAATTTTCAAGAGAATTTTGACTGCCCAACCTTAAAACATGCCCATATTCTTTTCATTCCATCTAATAATGACTTTGAACACTACCAGTCATTGTTGAGACGCATTTGCTTGGTTTTGAAAAAAAAGTCAGCCGCCATCTTAAAATTGTTGGCCGCCATCTTGGATCCGCCATTTTGGAATGGGATAATTTTTCTAATGTTAAGGCGGGGTTGTGTCCCATAATTTCCTACTACTTTACCACACTGAAATGAATGCCGCAATCCGTTTTTAAGTATCACCGTTAGTTCTCATAATATTGACATTTTTTGAAATGTTAAATACAGATCTTTCAGTATCATGACAATGAAAGGTGAGATTTAAAAACAGATTGCGGCTTTGGTTTCAGCCAAAAATTTTAGTTTGTTCAAAATGAATAAAATGTTACTGGTACCGATACTCAACAATGATCGTTAGTAGTTCATGGTCATTATTAGATGTAATGACAAAAATTTGGGCATGATTTAATTAAGGCATTCAAAATTCCCTTGAAAATGATTTTGTTTTTAATCACCAATATCTTTAAAATGAATAATGATTTTCAAAAATAGATTGCAGCATTGTTTTCACTGTATAAAAATTGGTTTTATATGATTGTTCACAACCTTATCTTTAAATTTGAAAAGCAAATTGAATCTAATAGATGGGGGCCAAAAATATGAAATAAATCAAATAAATTATACGTTGATCAACAATGATCGGCAGCTGTTCGGAGTCTACATCTTAAGCAATGTATAAAAAAATAGGGGGGGGGGACTTATTTAAAACTCACCCGGTAGGCTATAAGAAAAACCCAAGGAAATTATTGCGTAAGTCAGAGTTTCTGTAAATCTGTTATTAATTAAAAAATTTAGAACTATTGATGCACTTTATTGATTTACCATGTGAATGTTACCATTAATCATGAATGTCAATGATGTTACTTTTACAGTTGACTGGTTGATTTTGATAATCTGTTATGATTTTAAACTCCATAAACCCAATAATAAAATTTTCAATGTTCAAATTAATTTTCCAGAAAAATCGTATTTTTCCTGGGGTTACGGATTCTATCAACTAACTTCTGTGGCACTAAAATTGCTATTTTCAAAGTTGAAGCAAACTTCTCTCAGAATTCTGAGATCTATTTCGCACGCAGATATAGCTCGTTTTAGAGTATAGGATTGAGTTGTCACCTAACAACTGCATGTTCAATTTATACAAGTTTTTGTTTTTAACTTGTGTGGTTTGATTGATTAAAAGATAATATTTGAGAGATTTTGATTTGTGAGATTTTTTGATTGGGTAAGCTTTTTATAGATAACAATATTGCAAAAATAATAAATGTACCAAAGTGTAAGGTATGTTTTGTCCTCATTATTGTTTTATTTGCTCAGTGTGTTTGCTCAATATACTCCTTATCATCATCACAATGAAGGCAGCTATCTCGTAAAATTTGACCTTGCACATTTGCTTTTCAAACCAAGCAGTAGATATGAAAAATTTAATAGCAAATTTGTGACACAAAGAAAAAATATCATCTGAGGGATGAAATCTTGAAGTTGGCACAGAAAGTAAATATTTGTAGGCTTATTCAATTTATTAAATTATATCTTTGTGCTGTGCCTTCTCCATTTTGTACTAGGCCTTAAATGTTGCTTTCCTGATTGTAGTAAAAGTCTGAATTATTCGTTAGATAATATTATACCATTAATATAGAAATCTGAAATAACTTACACCGTGTCTAAATCAAATGCCACATTTCAGCAAGATTTGTAATATTTGCAAACAAGGATATTATGTGATTTAATGCTTGTGTTAATGCCAGATGATGATGGTTTCCTAATTAAATATTGTTACTGTACTGTATTGCATTTTATAAAACTCCTTTTGGGTGATTACTGCGGTTTGTTTGAGAATTTTCCTAATTCCGTACATGAAAAACAATTTGGTAAGTAAGTACATTAAAAGGGTTACCAAATAATATAAAGAATATTCAGTAAATTTAAAGAACCGACCCTTTTAGCGAATTTCCCCTATAGGGAAGAAGCTATTACCGTAGGTCTCATGGTAAGACTTAAGCCCGAGACCATGATAACTTTTCATTTTGAGGTCCCCAGATGCCAAAAACACCATTCGTTCAAATTTTTATATATGTATATATATATATATGTGTCCGTAAGCACGATAACTCTCGTAAAAAATGTCCGATCTTAATAACATTTGGTACAAATATGTAAAGTACCATTTATTTGAACGAGTTCGAAAACCAGACAAATTGAACCAACCGAAGGGGGGTTTTTGGGGGGTTTTGTACCCCAAAAATGGGTTTTTTGGGGTTTTCACATGTAATTGTTATTTAAATCGAATTTTAATTTACACCATTGAATTCAGCTTAAAAAAACAAACAATTTGGTATTTTGATCATTGCTCTACGTCAATTGGTTACTGAGATATTACAAGTGCTAAACACAGTACGTTGTCCAATGTTATTCTTATGGAGAAAAAGACAAATTTGATATCTCGGTTATTTATGAACATAAACTGACGAAACTTGGTATATCGCTTCATCTGGTTGTGGTTTGTTGTTGCTTGAACAAAAAACCAATTTTTCGCCTATGGTTCCCGAAGCAGCAAACCTAGGTACTCGGTCCCCATGTTATTCTTATGGAGAATAATAAAAATGTTATATATCGCTTATTTATGAATGTATATGGATGAAACTTGGTATGTGACTTCACTTAGTTGAGTTCTATTGATATTTCTATAAAAATCAATTATTTTGTGTTCCTTGTTGCAGCAAACCTGCGAACTCATCCCTTATGTTATTCTTATGGAGAATAATTAATATTTTAAATATCGCTTATTTAAGAATATATTTCTTATGAATTCTGGTAAGAGGCTTAATGTAATATTAAGTCATATATATTAATTGGAAATTCGCTGAGTATGCAGGTTTGCTGCGACGGGGGTATTTATTGTTCTGACTGTTATTAATTAAGTGGTCAGATAAAAAATTAGACGACCGACACACTGTATAAGTTGTTCTCCACTGTGGATTACTGATAGTTTATTAAAACTTGTATGATAACTGTTTATGTTTTGCAGCTTGTTGGACCCTCGAACATCTGTTATGCCAGTGAACAGTCTGAAGTAAACCCTTCTAAAAGACATATGGAACTAAAAACTAGAAACGTAAGTGTTACCATGTTTACTACAACTTAAGTTACCGGTATGTATTATTTTTACTAGAGTCACATATTTTATAGAAGGTATTAACCCATTGAGGTAGTAATTTTATTCTATTTGTAGTAGCCTATAACGGGAATTGATTGGTGCTGCACTCTAGTAGCAAAATATGTAACTAATGACCGCGGGCGTCTACGGTTCTATCCGCTAGGGGCGCGGACTGACTGAAAACCCTTAATATCGCCGTCAGGCCTTTGGTCGTGTTAGCTGAGTTGGCTACGTCGTGGAAACACCTTGGCCAGGTGGCGATACGATGTTCGTGGGTTCGATTCCCGCACACGACCAAAACTGACCAGTTGTGCAACTCTCAATGAGTTAACCGGTCTGTGGCAACGTTGGTGGGAGGGCCCAAGTAAAATTAACGGTGGCAGGCTTGCTTGGAAGTTGACGGGATCGGTTAATTCTTTGAGACTTGCACATGGTCAACACTGATTTTGCTAATTTTTACTTATGTCTACTGTGTGTGTGCCAATGCGACTCTCTAAACTGAAAGAAAACAATATTTTAATTAAAATATGCCATTAATCCATTTAAAAACACCAATTTTATACTCCAATTCACACGTTAATAAAATTACAAGTAAGGAACGAGACCTGCTCGTATGTCTACGCCAATGGGTTAAACAGCTATGTATGTTTTTTTTAATCAAATATAGAGTTGTTTTACATTTTTTCAATTGAATTTTAAGTAATTCCTTAAAGTTAAAGATAAGCTACAACCTTTTATAATTTTTATGATTTTGACGAGATTTGCCAAATACATTTTTTTAAATTCAAGTTATTTATTTTAGAAGTAAAAACTGGATTTACAATTCCAAGCTACAAAAGCCAAGCATGGCTTGTCTGAAGCTCATCTTTTACTGAGACACCAAACTAGAAGTCCTTCTTGATTTATTGATTTCCTTCTCGTTGGACAAAAACTATATTATCCTATGGTGTAATTAATAATAACAGTATAACTTACTATCACTATAAAGATAATATAGAAATAACTCATAAACTCAATTAACAAGACAATTGTCCTACTAATATTAACACTATAAAACATTAATTAAAATGTTAGCATAGTTTAGAATGCATTGTCTACAGAATTACAGACCTAAAGACAAATTCAAGGTCAGTTAATTCAATTACAAAGATTTAATTGTTTGTGAAAGATTGAATTGTATGCCACAAATCATAAATGTACACCCCAACTAGGGAGAGCTTATGGGTTTTTAGAGCAAACGTTAAGGATTTGATAACAGTTTGTTGACCCGTTCTTTCAATTGACACACACATCAAAGTCACTGATTAGTTCCATTGCCGTTGCTATTGCTATCTTGTCGTTTTTAAGAATGACAATATGTTTCAATGTTGCTTTGCTCAGTACTTAAATGTTTCTGTAATTATTGTCTGACCATACTACGCTTTTTGGTCTCCTAGTGAGTTCAAAGGCATGTGGGTTTGACAAAATGTACAACTCATGATAAATTTGTTGCATTATGTGCTTGAAAGGCCAAACTTGTTGTTATGCGTTAATGTTTAACCCATTGGCGTAGACATACGAGCTGGTCTCGTTCCTTACTTGTAATTTTATTAACCTGTGAATTGGAGTATAAAATTGGTGTTTTTAAATGGATTAATGGCGTATTTTAATTAAAATATTGTTTTCTTTCAGTTTAGAGAGTCGCATTGGCACACACACAGTAGTCATAAGTAAAAATTTGCAAAATCAGTGTTGACCATGTGCAAGTCTCAAAGAATTAACCGATCCCGTCAACTTCCAAGCAAGCCTGCCACCGTTTGTTTTACTTGGACCCTCCCACCAGACTGGTTAACTCATTGAGAGTTGCACAACTGGTCAGTTTTGGTCGTGTGCGGGAATCGAACCCACGAACATCGTATCACCACCTGGCCAAGGTGTTTCCACGACGTAGCCAACTCAGCTAACACGACAAAAGGCCTGGCGGCGATATTAAGGTTTTTCAGTCAGTCCGCGCCCCTAGCGGATAGAACGTAGACGGTTCATTAGTTACATATTTTGCTACTAGAGTGCAGCACCAATCAATTCCTGTTGTAGGCTACTGCAAATAGAATAAAATTACTACCTCAATGGGTTAATGAGGTTTCAAATACATTCATAAAGCTCATAAATTAATTTATATTAATTTGTGATCTTGTTATAAAACACGTTTTGATTTTTTACACACGTTCAGATACGTGTTTATGGTATGTAATTAATATGATGTGCTTTATATCCAATTACTCTTAGGACTGTTACTGTTAGGGTCCCTAATGGTGCATTGTGGCACCCTACCTGACAGTTACTGTTAGGGTCCCTAATGGTGCATTGTGGCACCCTACCTGACAGTTACTGTTAGGGTCCCTAATGGTGCATTGTGGCACCCTACCTGACAGTTACTGTTAGGGTCCCTAATGGTGCATTGTGGCACCCTACCTGACAGTTACTGTTAGGGTCCCTAATGGTGCATTGTGGCACCCTACCTGACAGTTACTGTTAGGGTCCCTAATGGTGCATTGTGGCACCCTACCTGACAGTTACTGTTAGGGTCCCTAATGGTGCATTGTGGCACCCTACCTGACAGTTACTGTTAGGGTCCCTAATGGTGCATTGTGGCACCCTACCTGACAGTTACTGTTAGGGTCCCTAATGGTGCATTGTGGCACCCTACCTGACAGTTACTGTTAGGGTCCCTAATGGTGCATTGTGGCACCCTACCTGAATGATACACGTGTTGGATGTTTTGTCCATTTACAAATTCTTACTGTAACTGAACTATTTTGAGGGTGTCCTACATGAAAAATCTTTGCGCATGTATGGAAGGAAAAGGCAAACCCACCATGTATTGTAGCCACATAAAATGAAGCGAGAGGCGAGGGGAATTATTACTTTTACCACTGTTCATTCCAAACTTGGAGACAAACTTCGTAATGGTCTAATATGTTATTTATTGGTAACAATAATAATTATTACCTCAACTTGAACCGTTCCATCTCCCTTGCACTAGTTCTCATTTAAATGGTTGATTTGAAAAATTAAATTCCAATAACAGTAAAAAAAAAGTGCATACTATAAAACAAAATGTAATGTTGTATAATTTACAGCTGTAATGAAATAGTTATATATAATAAACAAAATGATTTAGATAGTGGCAAGTATGCAAGGAATGTGATCGGTTAACTTCCCCTCCCGAGTAATACTGAAGTGGGGGAAGCTACCCCCTTCGTCACTATCTCCACCTCTTTCCCACAACATCTCAAAAAATTACACTGTCAAAGTAATCATGTGATAAATGTATATCATCGTGTTATATCATCTGATAAATATATCAAAAGTGCCATTGAAGTTTTAAAAAGAGGTAATGTTGGGCCCAAAACCGGCCTGGACTAAAACATCCCTTCTATGCATCTTTTTATCACAACAAAATTCACTTAACAGTTTTCTTGGATTTTCAGGTTAGTAAAATACACCTAAAGAAATTAAAAAAACAAAAAAACTCGAAGTTAGTTTTTTAGTCCTCGGGCATGATACGAGAGGTGTGAGCAGCCTCGCCTGTTTTGTGGTTGTGTTAGTTAGATTGCAAATCTGAAGACTGTGGCTTGATAGTTCCAAGTGGCGAGCATAAGAGAGCGGCGCCACTTACTGTCGCCTCGAGAGGTTAGAAAAATGTTTCACTACCACTCTACCACTCGCCACTCACTATTCAGTAATGTTTTCCTCTATTTGTTTTAGTTAAAAACGCTGGAAAACTAATAACAAAAACATGTTTTATCTGAGTAAAACGTGCTTAAAACAAAAATGTGTAGTGTTAATACAGTATAGTAAATTGTTTAGGCTGTACAGAACTTTTAAAATTATTCAGGACTAGGCCTGGTAATTAATTTTGTTTTTCGCTGAAAAGTTACAGTTAATCATTTTTCTGTTTGACTCGATGTTGTAGACCGGGCCTTTCCTTCACAGCCATGCACTGAGGACGGATGTTACAAATGAAGCGGCAAATTTTTACCACTTTAATCATAGCCACCCAAATTGCTCAAGGTATCAATTGTATTGTACCCGAGGCCTCAATGTTATTGTTTGTGTTACTTTTTTCCAGCTGACATAACCTTGTGTTTCAGCTGACACAACCTTGTGTGTCAGGTGACATAACCTTGTGTTTCAGCTGACACAACCATGTGTTATATGTTTCAGCTGACACAACTATGTGTTTCAGCTGACACAACCATGTGTTTCAGCTGACACAACCATGTGTTATATGTTTCAGCTGACACAACTATGTGTTTCAGCTGACACAACCATTTGTTATGTGTTTCAGCTGACACAACCGTGTGTTTCAGCTGACATCATTGTGTTTCAGCTGATATAACCTTGTGTTGCAGCTGACGTTTGGCAGCTTCATCGCAGTAGACGAGACGCTCAGCTATGAACCCCATCCGGAAGACAGGAACAAGACGCTGCTGAAACAAGAGGCAGTGGTGACGGTGCAGGGGATCCCTCTCAACAGCTACATGGAGGATATTCTCACCAAGACCATCATGCTGAACGCCAACAAGGTCGGTCCGTGTGGAAATTGTAGGCCTAGTTGAAATATCTTTGGTCAGGTTGTCAGTCCAGTGTAATAGTGTGAGCTTTCTGTTTAGATTATATTAGGCTTTACGTAACCGAACCTTAACTTCGGTAATGTTTGGTAATCGACTGTTCAGTTTTAGTTTTTGGATAGAAATTACATTAAAAATAATAATATACAGGGTGAATAAAAAGTCAAGACCCCCCCTCTAATATTTTTCTAAGTGGTCGTAAGTGGTTTCTAGGTGGTCGTGCAATTTTAGCAGGAAGTTTCATTTTATGATTTTGAAAATTTTGAGTATCCCCCAAAAATGGGGGATTTTGGGGGCAGCTCAAAAATTTTTAATATAAACCCCCTTCAAGTGACACCTCATTTTGAAGTGTTTAGAAAAACTTAAAGAATGGTGAAAACCAGAGTTCGCTGTCTCTTCTCCATCGAAAATGGTAGCCAATATTACCATTACATTGATTTTTTCTTATCTTTTTAATGGGTTAAATCTATTGAATTATGATGTTAACTATTTATTATTCTAATTAGGAAAACAATTGTCGTAACTTACATGTCATGTTGCCAAGTCAAACCAGATGTTCAAACTGAAGCCCTCCTACTATTTGGCAGTGAGACAAGCACTCCTCACGTGTTTGGGTGAACTCCTCTCTCACGTTTTGGAAAGTCTGAAGTGGTATGTTGTTGCAGGCCTCAACAATTCTGTTCCTTAAGTCTTCAACATTTTCTACTGGTTTCTTATAAATTATGGATTTAATATAACCCCATAGAAAAAAGTCCATAGGTGTAAGGTCTGGGGACCGCGCAGGCAATTCTATTAGACCACGCGTACCAATCCACTGACCACGTAGTTGAGTGCCTAGGAAATGTCGTACATCACGATGAAACTGTGGTGGGGCACCATCCTGCTAGAAGTGAACAATGTCTTCGTCAAATTAATTTTCATTTTCCCTGATAACATTTGTTATTGCTGGGAAAATTGATTCCCATAACATTTGCAAATGCATTTCTCCATTTATGTTCCCATTAATAAAGAATGGTCAAAATGTGATTCCCTAAAATCCCGGCCCAACATTTAATTTTTCTGGGTACTGGGTGCAGGATTCTCGAAAAACATGGGGGTTTACTGAATCCCAGTACCTGCAGTTGTGTTTGTTTTCAGCCCCATTGACAAAAAAACTGCATTCATCACTGAACACAATGTTTTGAATAAACAATGGATGAGTTAAAATTAGAGCTTCTATTTCCTCACAAAATTGAAGACGACGGTCTAGATCATCTTCATTCAACTCATGGACAAGCTGAATTTTATAAGGATGAAATTTATTTTTCTTTAGTAAACGTACTACAGACATTTGGGAAACGTTACAAAGATTTGCTACTGCTCTGGTGGATGTCTGCGGATCTTCAACAAACTGTGCAACAATTTCAAATTGTTTGTCTTCGTCCAAAGAAGGACGACCTGATCGTGGAGCATCTGAGATGGATCCAGTTACTCGGAATTTATTCACTAAAGTTCCTAGGTATTTCCTTGAGACAGGTCTATCAGGATGTGCAACATTGAACCGCCTTTCTGCCTCATGATCATTTTCATTTGAAGCTCCGAAAGTAAATATCATGTCCACTTTATCTTCGTGACTTTGTGGCATTATTATGCGTGGGCAGTAATAATAATTAGAGGAGATAATTTAAAAATAAGAATGACAAAGCTAATCAAAATCAATAACAGACACACATGAAACAAAACACTTCACGAAACAGTAACACACAATAATGATACAATTACTGTAATTAATACTACAATGTTTTTGACAGTGACAATTACTTCATTACCACTCTAAAGTAATGACCTATTCTGATGAGATTGAAACAAAGAAGGGGCTGGTTTGTACTAAACCGTAGTTCAAACTGGGAAAGTCCGCAGTACTAAGGTCACTCATTGCAAACAAACATCTTATCAGTAGGCTTTACAATCTTCATTGGAATCTTTGTCCTTTGCATTCCTAACTAATTTAGAACACAGATAAAAAATAACCCAGTTGTTTCAGAGAAAGTAACTTCACCTTGAAAACTAATGTAAGTGTAGACTTCAATAACATTTGACGGGCTACCATTTTTGATAGAGAAGAGATAGCGAACTCTGGTTTTTACTATTCTTTAAGTTTTTGTAAACCCTTCAAAATGAGGTGTCACTTGAAGGGGGTTTACATTTAAAATTTTTGAGTTGCCCCCAAAATCCCCCATTTTTGGGGACACTCAAAATTTTCAAAATCATAAAATGAAACTTCCTGATAAGATTGCACGACCACCAAAAGGATATCTCTGTATATTTACTTAGAAAAATATTAGAGGGGGGGTCTTGACTTTTTATTCACCCTGTATATCGTATGGCTTACACAGCTGCCTTCCATTTCGGAGTTTACAACAAACAAAACAACGTTGGTATGATTTACCTGCGTTAATTAAGTTCAGAAAATAAATGGCCAGCTAACACTTCAGGGAAAGTGCTCAGGGGACAGTTGTTAACTATGTGGTCCATAGTTTGATGCTCCACCCCACATTCACAAGACTGATGGTGTGTCTACCCCATTTAAATTTCCAATAATTGCACCTTCCCACCCCAGTGCGAATGCGATTGAGTAAAGCCTACTGCTTCCGAGGAAGGTTCATTCCACCTAACGCTAAAGTAGGGTCAGATATCAGGAAGCCGTTCCGAAAGATTCCCGGGAGGAAATCTAGTCAGCTTGCGGATAAAAGTTTGTTGTCCTCAACTGGGGAGACTGTTCGTAGGGCTGGTTTTTGGGACTTCAATCGACTGACTTCCTGAGGGAGGTTGTCATGAATGGGTATCTGTGGGTCAGATAAGATGTTATTGTATTCCCTCAGCAGGGCATCCTTCCCTCTGACCTCTTATTGTTGCACAAGGCTGGGAGCCAGGGGTTAGGGGTTACCATAAGTGTACTACTGATATCCCTCATAACATAACAATAGAATGCTCATTATTTAAATGTTAATTAACGGAACGGTCTTCATGAAATTATAAACCATCTCTTTAGGCGTCAAACTGAACAATTCAGTGCAGTGAAACTTAAAATAAAACGGTAAACAGTCAAAATTATAGCCTATATAAAAAGTTGTCCATAAAAAATATAATTATTATTCAACAATTAGTCAGGGTTTCTGGAAAAACCTTCAATAACTTATTGTTCAGTTGAAAAAACTAAGAACAAAGGTCCCATTAATGTATGTTGTAAAATGTGAATTTTTGCATAAATAATCACGTCATAGTGGATGATGAAAAGAGTTAGCAATAGCTATTTTAATTTCGTTACCATTTAGTAAAATGTTTTGCTATGCTTTATCCACATTACCTGAAGTCTCACGAGTCAGGCCTCTCTGCTTATCCAGCCAAGCGATGAATAAGGCCACAAAATAGTTGAGTCATTATTGTGAAAGTTCAAGGGCACTTTGGAGATTACTAAGAGGTTTTGATTTGTTAACCCAATAACTGACGTGAACTTTATATTTCCCCCTTTTGCATGGGACTGCAATGCTTTATCACATTTTGCAGTTTTTTTAACATGTAACGTGTGAATCAGTTGCAGAACAAGTTTTGAAACTCAGCCTATGAATTCAAAAAGTCAGTGAAAATGTTTGCTAAGAGATTTACATTGTTTGTATTCCTTTATAGCTTGGGACAGATAGAGTGGCAGGAAATAATGATAGTAAAAAGGAAATAGGCCTGGCAATAAAAAAAAAAATCAAAATTGTGCTCTTATTTAGAGTTTCTAAGAGCAGATATTTTGAGCCCAGTAACTAAAGAAATTACTTAGAAGGTGATGACAACTGGGATGATAATCTATTCTGTAAGCCTAATGTTGAATTGAATATATCTGACAGCAAGCTCTTATTGGCTACAAAGAAGATTTCTCAAATTGTGAAGTTTCATTAGAAGTTGGCAATCTTTAAAACCTTGGGTTTTCAAAACTTGTTGCCAATGAACCCGGGAGTGACTGAGACATTCAAAGGATTAATGAAAATTGATTTAAAAAAATTGTTGAATAATACATTGTTGATAAACTTTCAGGGCCGGCAAGCAATCGAGTGGGTAATCGACATCATCGACAAGGAAGTTACGGACCTGAAGCTGAGTGCGGCGAAGAGCACAGACGAGTTGAAGAAGTCACTGGAGAGTGCGCGGAGATCGATGGACGAGTTCTCGACGTCCGCCAAGAAGACGCTGGACGACATCCACAACTTCACCAGCAGTTCCAACATCCCCGAGTTTTAGCAGAACTCTGTAAGACGCTTTTTCGGCTTCGACACGATCAAGAAATTCTTAATTGTGATACATCTAAGTCATCTCTCAGTATTGATTCTGATGTTAGTTTTCCGACGATTCTAGTTCAGTTAGTATTCTATACGCTGTTTTCTTGTTAGAATAAATGATTATTTATTACTCACGCTTCTTGAATCACAGCCCACATTACGAGTGATAGTACCTGTAGAGGTGGTCCGCAATATGTTGTACAGCAATGCGCTATCTCGAATATTTCCTTTGTAAGGAGCGATCGTACGGTCTTATCCAGCTTGTCCGTGGGGACAAGGGGATTGCCTTATAGAATGTTGTGTATATAAGAGGGATTTGATATATTTTTGAGAGCCCAAGTTGTATTGGGATAAACACTTTGGAACGAGAATGGTTGTCGGTGTGAACCAAAGAGATTACTAAACTGTGAACTGTGTAACTTGTTTATCGCTTTTAAATTATCACAGATATAATATCTCTATTATTGTAGCTACTACTGCAGGGAAGGAAATCATGCCGTAAAATAAAATTTGAAGGCATATGAAAAACAGCCTTTTTAGAATTTGCTTAATATATATTTTTTGGGAAATAAACAAATTTCTTATCAAATTTTAATTTTTACCCAATTTTTCCCATAAAGTAAGGTAATTAACATACTAAAGTGTAATATCATAGTTGTAAAATAAAGTTTTATAACCAATTGTTCCTGAAGTATTACAAAATAATTAAATAATTTTCTTAAACTATTGACCGTATTGTTTTACTCTCTGACACTGTTGTCGCCTCCACGCTTCGGCCAGTCTAGGGAGGGATGACGCACGAGTGTGAATGGGTGATTCACCTCTGCTCGTTTTATCCCAGCTGATTATTTACGCTGCAAAGAGACTCACTGAGCCTGTCGTTGGAATGACTCGGCAAACATTCGGCCAGAGTGGAGGTGGCTTTACATAAAATGCATTACACGGTTCACCGGACAGAAACGCTGTGTACACTATACACATAAACTATTAAGTTCACTCAATCAAATATTTTCTTACCATCAGTAGGATGCTAATCGAGTCAAACATTAGACAACCTGTAGTTTTAAGAACTTACATTCCTGTAATCTTGATTTTGTTATGCCCCTGAAAGATCTTTGAACGTTGTAAATGTTGATGATATTATGTATTTATTTTTGTGTTTGTTATTGTAACATTTATTGCTTTATGCATCGCTCTGATTATTATGAATAATACATCTTTAAATCAATAATTGACTACAGTATCATATAAAACAACCATAGTTTTATATTCAAATCTAAATAATTAAACTTAAGAGTTATGTATTCTTAAAATTTTATTAAAAAATCGAATAGTGTTACAAAAAAAGTAAATTATAAACTGCAAATATATTTGTAATGTTTTATTATTTATATATTTATGTTAAGTAATGACTCAATTTTAACTGTTCAAGTATTAGGCTAGTAAAGATACAAATTTAAATTTATTTTATTTTCAAGTTGGATTATTTTAATTAAATAAGAGTTGTAGACTGTCAATGCAATTGTCTGTGTTTGAATAATGTTTGATTTTTAATGTTACATGATTTTTTTCGGCTTTAAAGTTTGAACTTCAACTTTTTGTTCTCTATTGGATCGACAGGACAACAATTTATGTACAAAAAATGTCCACTTGCAGCTGAGAATTGTTAAACTATTGTTATATCAGTGACGATTGGAATAATGGTTGAACAAATAACTAAAAAACAGCACTGAATAAATGTTATGTGCCATTTTTTTTTTAATAAATTCTAAATAGTTTTGGCATGTTGGAGTTACTATTTATTTCCTGACTTTAAAACTATATACACAAATTGGTTCAACTTTCCCATTTAGCGTGTGAAACTAGGCACTGTGGTAATAATTTAAAGGACATTGCATATTGTTAATGGAGTATACCAGTTAGGCTAATTAGGACACCAAATCGTGTTCAGAGAATGAATAATCAAATGTATGAATATTAAACAAATTTATGAATACTAATGTAATGTATGAGATGTAGTCAAACATACGAACTTTGATTTTAAGTAGGGATGAAGTTTTCTTAGTTACCAATAAGTTTAATTCTATTTAATCTAAGAGGAAATTCCCAAGTTTTGAAATTACTGACTTTTTTATACAATGTTCAAAAATAAACATTGTATAAAATATGAAATGCTCACATATTCGCTGTATGTTTCACCCGTTTTGTTGCTGTCAGGCGCTGTCAGATTGGTCTTATAAGTCAAATCAATGACCTGACAACAATCATGCAAAGGCATGGCAATGTACAAAGCAATGTACAAATTCTTAGGCTAGAATTAAAAAAAAATATTTCATGAGAAGTTGACTAACCCTTACATGCTTACGTTTCGGTTAGCATTGCTATTCATCACTTACAAGGGTCGTTTTTTATCAACTTCCGATAGGCCATAAATAAAAGACAAGTGGAAATAAAAAAATTATTTTACTACCAAAATTTAGGTACACTTAAGCTTACTTTTTGACATAGTCACCGCAACGATTGAGGCATTTGTCGTACCTGTGTACCAGCTTTTCAATATCCTCTTAAATAAAAATATTGCCGCCAATTGGTGTGTCATGATGTTGTCTGTATGGTCGCTGGACGAGCAGTAGGCGGGTAATGTTTACATGACGGAACAGCTCATTCCCCCATCAAGCGCTATGTCACTTTTGGGCTCAGATCTGGTGTCGAAAATTTAAAGATGGCCGCACTGATGTGCATGACAAAGGGGGTCAAAGTCGCAAATCTGTCGCTAAAGAAAACCTTGTTTAACGAGTTGATGAAGCGACTAGAGAAAACCGTAGGTTGACCTTAAGTGGTTTATCCATGCAATTTCCTGAAATTTCATCCCTATACTCTATTTTTACGGAACATTTAGGCTACAACAAATTGTGTGCTTGCTGGGTCCTGACAATTTTGTCAGAAGATCACAAAACTTGACGAATGGGCGCTGCTTTGTCATTCCTTGACCGCATTTGTCATGCACATCACTACGGCCATCTTTAAATTTTCAACACCATCACTCAAAATCTTTTCTCCGTAAACTAGGCTCATTTTGCAATGAATTTATGCTGCACTATTCCCTTCTACTTGCATGAAATGAATAACGCTTCACAATTCACACTTGGTAGGAGAATTGATTAACGCGGTCATGTTTATGCGTCCACAACTCAACTCAACATGACAACACTCAACTCAACTTCGAGTGACAATTTGAGCCCGAACGTGACAGGGTATTTGTTGGGGAATGCGCTGTTCCATCATGTAAACATTACCAGCCTACCACTTATCCAGCGTTTTCACTATGTGATTATACAGAAAACGTTATGACACACTTCAAGTCATTGGTGGCTACATTCTTTGAAGAGGGTGTTGAAAAGCTGGTACAAATGTACAGCAAATGCCTCAATCATTACGGGGACTGTCAAAAAGTAAGCATAAGTGTACCTATCTTTTGGTGATAAAATAATTTTGTTTACATACACTTGTCTTTTATTTATGGCCTATCGAAGGTTGATAAAAAAACGACCCTCGTAATTAATGACAAGTGCAAAATTGAGGTTTATAAAAATCAGTTGAAATTGATTTAAAAAGTGTTAAAGAACCCTTTTAGTAAGTTTAAAAATATGCTGTGGCAATGTCTGTAAATTCTTATGATAAAAATTGTATTATGTAATTATAGTCTAGATCGTTCCCTGATCCAAGGTAGTATGTTATAACATTGTTTAACATCCTTCAAAACTCAGAAGAAGTTTTGGTTTCTACCCCCAAAATTAGTCATTTTATAAAAGTCCCCACATGAAATAAAAATTTAGAGAAAGGAACCAAATTAAACTCATCATTATTTCGAACAAATTTAATTTAAAACAAAGTAGAAAAATAACTAACAAATCTGGATAGCATATTCAAGGAATTTTAATTTTACATATCAAAGAATGGCTTCAGGCTCCATCAACTGCAACATCGAGTTTCTTGAAGAACCAGTGGAAGATTCCGAGAATGGTAAACGACATCCCAAGAGGAAATATGGACGCTTTAGCCCAGGCCATTAAACTGGAACATAGATCAATTTTATCTGTGCATTTTGACTTTTTTAGAAAATAAGTGAGGAATATGTAATGTAACCCTTTTAACCCCAAGCTTCTGAAAGGAGTTGTAAAATCCATATTGTTTTGTTAATATTTTGGGGGCTTGAACATTTAAAATATAACAAAGTGGGCTCCCGGTGGACACACACACACACACACACACACACACACACACCCAACCCACCCACCCACCCACCCACCTAACCAACCAACCAACCAACCAACCAACCACACACACACACACACACACACACACACACACACCCAACCAACCAACCAACACCCACCCACCCAACCAACCAACCACACACACACACACACACATACACCCACCCACCCACATTGTAAGTGATGAGTCATAGACAGGAGAAGACCTGATCGGAGTAACGCACACTGGATACGTAAACAATAACAAACACCGATAACGGCACTGTAAATAAGTTGGGCTAAGAGGGGACTCGGACCATACGAGATGGGGTTGGTGCGCCTGACGCTGCAAACTACATGACATTTATATAGTGCGGGATAGTAACATGAAAATTGAAGGTGCTAAACCGTGAAGTTGCGTTTTTCGGTTTTATTTGCAACAAAAATGTTTAAAAACAAATCAAGATAATAGATCCAGATAACCGAGAGTCCGGGTAAGTGTGATCCGGATTTCTGAAAGTCCACTGTATCAGTATATAACAGTGTTTATTCTTCAATTTCCTAGTCACCTGAGTTGTGCATGTGTCCCGTATGTGTGACACAATCACAGTCTTTAATAAAAAGTGTTTTGGAAAATACTCATTATAGACCAACGTCACACATCCGTGACAGCAAAAGATCAAAATTTTCACCAAACTCGAGTCATTTTGCAACTTTTATGAGTATACAACAATACATTTTTCATACTATAAAATATATCAAAATTGAAAAAAAAATTGGGCTCTGGGTTGTGGTTGGTCACGGTGATTCGGTCTGTACTGAAGTTTTCGTGTAATGGACTTAAGACACTGGAAACACCCGGCGACCTGTTTTCGGGACTATCAGTATTTAAGGGTTAAATATTCAAAGAGTAATTAACTTTAACAACTATATTTCTGTCATAAAAGGTTTTTAATAATGACAAGTGCTTTAAGTTTTTAAATCACAAATATTTTGGATAACGGTTTACAGTTAAAAATTAAACATTTATAATTTTCTGTATAATTTTTGTATTAAAATAAACTGTGTTGAAAAACGTAATATTAAATTGATAATTTCTTAAGTAATTTCATATGTGTTGTCACTAATGCAAAAAAATAAAATAAATACCTATAAACTTGCTGTCTTTTAGGGTAACCTTTAAAACTATTTTCGCTAATAAATAAATTCATAATGTAATGATTTACAAATTTCTAATTTCACAGCATTGAATCAACAACGTTCAGGCATTGTGCAATTGAAAACAGGTATTACATAAACTATTGACAGAAAATCAGTACAGGAATATATGTAAAAACAAAATTGAAGATAGCTAAAACCACTAAAACTCACTATTTTGAAAATCGGGGTAAGCACAAAGAAACATTATAATATCTAATAAGGACTACAAGGAAAATTTTGGATGTTTGATAAATACCCCCGTAGCAGCAAACCTATATACTTAGCAAATTTCCAATCCATATACATGTATCTTAATGCCACATAAAGCCAAATACCAAATTTCATCAATAAACATTCATAAATAAACTATTTAACACATTTTGAAATTTTCTCCATAAGAATAACATGGCGGCCGAGTATGCAGGTTTGCTGAAACAAGAAACAAAAAAATGGGTTTTTATACGAATATCAATATAACTCAACTAGGTAAAGCCACATACCAAGTTTTATTAATTTATGTTCATAATTAAGGGAAATAACATTTTTCTTATTCTCCATAAGAATAACATGGGGGCTGAGTAACGCAGGTTTGCTGCTACAGGAACTATCGGCAAAAAAATTATTTTTTATGCAAATGTCAATAGGCCACAACGATATAAAGCAATATACCAAGTTTTGTCAGGATAAGTTGATAAATAAGCGAGATATACAATTTTTCTTATCCTCAATAAGAATAACATTGGACAACGTACTGTGTTTAACACTTTCAATATCCCTGTAACCAATTGACGTAGAGAAATTATATAAACATCAAATTGTTCGTTTCTTTAAGCAAAATACAATGGTGAAAAGTAAAATATGATTTACTATAATATTATATGTAAAAATCTCAAAAACCCTATTTTTGGGGTATAAAATCCCCCGAAAATACCCCTTTTGATAGAGCGATCTGGCTGGTTTTCGAACTTAAAGTTATAAATGTTGCTTTACATGTTTGTACCAAATTTCATCAAAATCGGGCCATTTTTACGAGATTTATCACACCCACGGACACATATAAACAGTTACATATACATACAGTTTTGAACGAATGGTGTTTTTGGCATCTGGGGACCTCAAAACGAAAAGTTATTATATAGGTCTTACCATGCCGACTACGGCAATAGCTTCTTACTATAGAGGAAATTCGCTAAAACAATTCATATTTAAAAATTCAAACTAATTTTACTTTTTTTAGAAACATTACTATTTTTGTACAAACACCAATTACTACAAAATTCTACCATATGATAATTTATTGTAATTTTTATGTAATATAAACAAGCCCTTAAGCTACTTAAAAAAATAATAGTTCAGATATACACAATTTTTAAATAAAAATTGAGAAGTTTTACTTGTTGGCGTCGTCATCGACGTAGAATGGCTCTGGGAGGGGAAGCAGGCCGCTTTCTACGATGTACACGTTTTTCACAGGTCGGTCATCCTCATATGTTTTCAAACCCTCAATTTTATGCACTATATCCATTCCTTCAGTGATCTAAAACATTTAACGTTTGGTTCGATGTTGGTTTTGGAGAAGAAATTTGATAAACAATATCTCGTGATTACAGGTAGTTTTGTAGAGTGTGTTTTTTAAACTCCATATATCTTAGGGTACGTCTATTGTGAATAATTGGAGTCAGGATACTAACACACTCGCAAACAAGCATGCAAGACGGGTAAAATCAGCTAATCGGAAGCAAGGATCCCGGTTGGTTGGAATAGAATCAGCAGAAGGGATCAGGTTAAATAATGCACACCTTGATTGTTCCTAGGTAAATAAACAGTATCAGGAATCAGACACATACTTTCTCCAGGTCAATCCAATTGTAATCAATAAATTACTTTATTTACTAATTATATAATATAAAGTACAGTATTATTTACAGAAAAACTCCTGATGAATGTTTTTCAGAAATATCCACCCAAATATCTTTTTTGGGGGCACTACAGAATCATTTGCCAGTGGTTTTAAGAAGGAAATGTCCCCTCCTCCCCCCCAGGGTTAGGTAGGTATTCTACATATTCAGAATATTCTCTATTGGTCAATGCTAACTTTACCTACATTTAAAGTTTTAATGAAATTGATCAGTAAATAAGAAACAAGTAATTGTTGTATCCTCTATAAGAATTACATTGGACAACGTACTATGTTTACTGCTAAATGAAAGTTTAAATTTGCTCCGCAACCAATAGTGGTATAGTATTGATTCAAAGTACTAGAACATTTAGTTTTTTGAGCTTGTTTTATCGATGATAAGTACATTTTATTTTAATTGTAGTATTTTATGAAACATTAAAAAAAAATTTATTTTGGAAAATTTTAAATCCTATAATTTATGAACCCAAATTTTACAATTCATGTGGTTGATGTCATTTTGCTTGAGGTAAAAAAACAAATCTTAATTAATATTGTTTTTTTAGGGCAATATTTGAGAAATTTGTATTTTTAATGCTTTCAGCGGTTTTTGGGCAACCAAAAATTTGGTTTTGGGTTCACCAAATGAATATATCCACCAATAACGCAAACGCAAAGATTTTGAAAAAAAATAGTTCTTCCTATATACTGTAGGGGGAGACAGTAAAACGTCAGATTTTGCATCTCCGATTTAATATATTATCAACTGAGTGATAATGTTTGAATAAATTTAAGAATATACTGTATGTTTAATTATTACTCTTTTAGAGTTGTTGGTGCTGTTAAATATGACAACAATTGGGTCAAATGTATTAATTGCATAGAAGATGACAATTACATAATCAATTGATAAAATTATGGAGTATCAATAAAAACGTTTTAATATTTCAACACAAAACAAACACAACCAAACAACTTAGTAATAATTTAGAACAACCAGAAATGATGAAACATGGTTGTTTGCTAACTCAGATGCATGTGCCGTTATATAATGTGCAATCAATAAAGTAAGGAACCCTGTCAAGTGTCACAGCTGTGTGGTCTGATTCTCTAAATAATGCACTCCCTGATGTTGCCTAGAAAAGTAAATACTTATTAAACATTAAACACAATTTATGGAAAAGTTTTGTACCCTTAAATAAATTTGATTGAATTCACTCCAATTGTCTTTATGTACTGTTAAATAAAATGTAATTTCATGTTGCACAATAGTAGAGTACCTCCATGTACATACTTGGAGCCATTTGTTAAATATGTCTTTACATTTAATACTTGTGAGGATTTTAACATCGTTTGATTGAGTTTTTGACATAGTGGTCAGGGTAACAGACAAAGACAGCAGCCATGTTGTGTTCTCGAAGGTTTTGTTGCAGCAGATTTTTGTGGGTATTGTTGTTGTGGGCTCGAGGGTTTTGTTGCAGCAGGTTTTTAGCGGGTATTGTTATCATTGTGGGCACGAGGGTTTTCTTGCAGCAGATTTTTAGCAGGTATTGTAATTGTTGTGGGCTCGAGGGTTTTGTTGCAGCAGATTTCTAGCGGGTATTGTAATTGTTGTGGCTCGAGGGTTTTGTTGCAGCAGGTTTTTAGCAGGTATTGCTATTGTTGTGGGCTCAAGGGTTTTGTTGCAGCAGGTTTTTAGCGGGTATTGTTATTGTTGTGGGCTCAAAGGTTTTGTTGCAGCAGGTTTTTAGCGGGTATTGTTATCATTGTGGGCTCGAGGGTTTTGTTGCAGTAGATTTTTAGTAGGTATTGTTATTGTTGTGGGCTCGGGGGTTTTGTTGCAGCAGGTTTTTAGAGGGTATCGTTATTGTTGTGGGCTCAAAGGTTCTGTTGCAGCAGGTTTTTAGTGGGTATTGCTATTGTTGTGGGCTGAAGGGTTTTTTGCAGCAGGTTTTTAGAGGGTATCGTTATTGTTGTGGGCTCAAAGGTTTTGTTGCAGCAGGTTTTTAGTGGGTATTGTTATCGTTTTGGGCTCGAGGGTTCTTTTGCAGGAGGTTCCTAGCAGGTATTGTTATTGTTGTGGGCTCAAGGGTTTTGTTGCAGCAGGTTTGTAGCGGTTATTGCTATTGTTGTGGGCTCAAAGGTTTTGTTGCAGCATGTTTTTAGCGGGTATTGTTATTGTTGTGGGCTCAAAGGTTCTGTTGCAGCAGGTTTTTAGTTGGTGTTGTTATTGTTGTGGGCTCAAATGTTCTGTTGCAGCAGGTTTTTAGCGGGTATTGTTATTGTTGGGGGCTCAAGGGTTTTGTTGCAGCTGGTTTTTAGCGGGTATTGTTATTGTTGTGGCTCGAGGGTTTTGCTGCAGCAGGTTTTTAGCAGGTATTGCTATTGTTATGGGCTCAAGGGTTGTGTTGCAGCATGTTGTTAGCAGGTATTGTTATCGTTGTGGGCTCGGGGGTTCTTTTGCAGGAGGATCCTAGCAGGTATTGCTATCGTTGTGGGCTCGAGGGTTATTTTGCAGGAGGTTCTAAGCAGGTATTGCTATCGTTGTGGGCTCGAGGGTTTTTTTGCAGGAGGATCCTAGCAGGTATTGCTATCGTTGTGGGCTCGAGGGTTATTTTGCAGGAGGTTCTAAGCAGGTATTGCTATCGTTGTGGGCTCGAGGGTTTTTTTGCAGGAGGATCCTAGCAGGTATTGCTATCGTTGTGGGCTCGAGGGTTCTTTTGCAGGAGGATCCTAGCAGGTATTGCTATCGTTGTGGGCTCGAGGGTTATTTTGCAGGAGGATCCTAGCAGGTATTGCTATCGTTGTGGGCTCGAGGGTTCTTTTGCAGGAGGATCCTAGCAGGTATTGCTATCGTTGTGGGCTCGAGGGTTCTTTTGCAGGAGGTTCTAAGCAGGTATTACTATCGTGGGCTCGAGGGTTCTTTTGCAGGAGGTTCTAAGCAGGTAGTGCTATCGTTGTGGGCTCGAGGGTTCTTTTGCAGGAGGATCCTAGCAGGTATTGCTATCGTTGTAGGCTCGAGGGTTCTTTTGCAGGAGGATCCTTGTAGGTATTGCTATCGTTGTGGGCTCGAGGGTTCTTTTGCAGGAGGTTCTAAGCAAGTATTGCTATCGTTGTGGGCTCTAGGGTTCTTTTGCAGGAGGTTCTAAGCAGGTATTGCTATCGTTGTAGGCTCGAGGGTTCTTTTGCAGGAGGTTCTAAGCAGGTATTGCTATCGTGGGCTCGAGGGTTATTTTGCAGGAGGTTCTAAGCAGGTATTGCTATCGTTGTGGGCTCGAGGATTCTTTTGCAGGAGGATCCTAGCAGGTATTGCTATCGTTCTGGGCTCGAGGGTTCTTTTGCAGGAGGATCCTAGCAGGTATTGCTATCGTTGTGGGCTCGAGGGTTCTTTTGCAGGAGGTTCTAAGCAGGTATTGCTATCGTTGTGGGCTCGAGGGTTCTTTTGCAGGAGGTTCTAAGCAGGTATTGCTATCGTTGTGGGCTCGAGGGTTCTTTTGCAGGAGGTTCTAAGCAGGTATTGCTATTGGTTTCTACCTGGTAAGGAGACTTGGTCAGTACTGTCCAACCTTTACTTCAATGGTCATCCACAGAACTGTGACCCAACAGTCTTACAAAGTAAGGTTACATGAGGTGACAATCCTACTACATAATTGTATAAGGAATCAATTTTAATTTGTGTCCTTGCACAGGATTTGTGAAACTTTCGTACCACCTAGAGTTCTGAAACTTGGAACACTTATAGACAATTAGATGGGGAAGAACCCAAAAAAGCCTGATTTTTGTTTGAGAATGTCGTCAATGTACAAAAAACTATGTGAAAACTGTAATATGAACTAATAATATGATCTAGGCTTCCATACTTTTTACACGTATTAACATATGTGTTCATACTTTCATATTGATATATTCCCCTCAGCATTTTAATGCTAAATACACCAAAACAAAATGTTAAAGGGGCTTTATCGCCCCTTTAAACCACGGGTCTCACATAAATAAATCAATAATCTGCTTTAAAAACAATAATTATTTGTTAACAAATTAAAATCTATTTATTGATCAACTTCTCACCCTTCCAAACACTACGTGTTTTCCATCCAACCAAGGCGTGGGTTGGGTGATGATAAAAAACTGACAGCCGTTTGTGTCTGGACCTGTAATTCAAAACCAATATTATAAAATATTATAAAGAACTTGTTTAAAAATACTTATTTTGGTTATGTATCTTTTTGTATACTCATTTTCCTTAAAACCATGGAATAAAATATTTTCCATTCAGGATTAACTAACAGTTATTTATATTATTTGTTTAATGTAAATGAATAAACAATTGGACAGTTTTGAAGAATATAATTTAAGTATAATTGCAGAATATTACGTATTTTAATTGATTTATTTTTAATAAATGAGGCCTTTCGATAGCAAGGCTATCATTGTCAGGTCCTCCACAAATAAATACAAAAGTAAGCAATATATTTGTTTGATTATATAAATACATTAAACGTATTGTGCTTTTTATACAATGATATCAATCAGCTCTTACAAAGACTGAACAAATACAGAAATTTGATTTTTACTTAATACAGTAGCTATATCATATTGGAAGCATATCCTTGTGCTAATGTCTTTATTGAATTTTGATGGCCTTAAAATAAACATGCTATAACAACTGTCTTAATCCAAATATGATTTTTAATTTAAGAATAATATTATTGAATAAAATATTTGGAGTTTTATAAATATACTCATAATTGATATTCTAAGTGCATAAACTTCAGTGAAGAAAATATCAAAAATGCTGAGCAGTCGATAACTATTGAATTTACTGCTTCTGAACTTTAGTGTTACCTTAGACAATTTTAAACATAATAGTTCCCTATCTCAACTCACCTGAGTTAGCCATGCTCACAAAACCTGACGCTGTATGTTTCACAATAAAATTCTCGTCTTTAAAGTGTTTTCCGTAGATACTAACCACTCCTAGACCATCACCTGTCACAACATCTCCGCCTGAAAAATTCAAACTTTGTATAGTAAGACAATAATATTTGTCCATAGAAAATAAATGTATATTTCTCTTTGATTGAGTTTTTATTAACTTGGTAAGTATACAAAAATGAAATTTTTACTGAAAATGATTTTTTTTTACTGAGAAAATGTAATTCCTTTCTGTTTGACTTTTTGCTGCAAAATAAAGACAAAATGAGTACAGATTATTAAAATCCCCCTGAAGAATAACGGAAAAAACTAAATAGTTTTTAAGGTTCAAAACTGTACCCAGTTGCCACTTGCCATTGGGCTATTAAGAAATGATGTTTTATGAGAACAGGTCAACATTTATTAGATAGTAACAAGGCCATGATCATAATTAGTAATTGTATTACAATGTAGTTTAATAATTCTAAATTTCTGTTTTTTGCTTAACATTGATACACACCATTTGTATTTGTTTATACCAATAAACTGTTGACAAAAGACTTCTACAGATAGGAATTTGCACCCCCCCACTCTCGACTATTCACGTCATAAAAATAGCTGTTGGTTTAGGGTCAGTGATATCGCTTCATTTGTAACAAATTTAATACAAAAATGACGAAATGGCTCAGTGGTTAGGGTGAGAGTTTGGTACGATGAAGGTTCCCAGTTCGAAACTGCACATTATAGTTACCTTGTTGAAGACGAAAAATTGTTATTTGCAATGTATCAATTGTTTGAACCACAAGAGTACAGTAATATGTTAGTTTATTTATTTTTGATTTTTTTAGTGAATTTCCCCTATAGGGAAGAAGCTATTACCGTAGTCGGCATGGTAAGACCTAGGCCCGGGACCATGATAACTTTTCGTTTTGAGGTCCCCAGACCCCAATGTGTGTCCGTGAGCACGATAACTCTCTTAAAAATAATCCGATTTTGACGAAATTTGGTATAAGCGCGTAAAGCAGCATTTATGACTTTAAGTTCGAAAACCAGACAGATCGACCTATCCGAAGGGGTATTTTGGGGGGTTTTGTACCCAAAAAATAGGTTTTTTGAGTTTTATACATATAATTTTTGAAAAAGTCAAATTTTAGTTTATTTCATCGGAATCAGCTTAAAAAGACACACAATTTGGTGTTTTGATCATTGCTCTACGTCAAATGGTTACAGAGATATTGAAAGTGCTAAACACAGTACGTTGTCCAATGTTATTCTTATGGAGAATAAGAAAAATTTTATATCTCGCTTATTTATCAACTTATCCTGATGAAACTTGGTATACTGCTTCATATCGTTGTGTTCTATTGATATTTGCACTAAAATACATTTTTTGCCAATAGTTCCCGTAGCAGCAAACCTGCGCACTCAGCCCCCATGTTATTCTTATGGGGAATAAGTAACGTGTTATCTCCCTTAATTATGAACATAAATTAATAAATTTTGGCATGTTGGTTTACCTACTTGAGTTATAGTGATATTTGTATAAAACCCCATTTTTTGTGATCCTTGCTTCAGCAAACCTGCATACTCAGCCGCCATGTTATTCTTATGGAGAGTAATTAAAATGTCATAAATCGTTTATTTATGAATGTATATTGATGAAACTTGTTATTTATAGTTTTATGTGGTATTAAGATACATATAAAGCATTGGAAATTCACTGAGTACGCAGGTTTGCTGCTACGGGGGTATTTGTATGTTTTACATTGTGTTGCAAAATGACTTTTTAAAACATTGAAAACGCTATAAAAACATATGCAGTATCGTGGGCTATTTGATCAGGTGTCATCGTCAATATTCGTAAACGTTCGGTTACGGTGGAGTGGGGGTGCGATCTCCTCTCTGTAGAGTCTTCTACTGTTGGCTGATTGAAAAAAATGAAAGAAAACGTTGTCCAAAATATAAAATACCCCGACACAGCAAACCTGCATACTCAGCGAATTTCCAATGCACGTATATGTTTCTCACTACCACATAAAGCCACTCACCAAGTTTCATAGAAATACATGAATAAACAAGTGATATATAGAATTTTATTTATTCTCCATAAGAATAATATTGAAGGGTGAGTACGCAGGGGTGCTGCAACAAGAAAGATAAGAAATGTGTTTTTATACAATTATTAATATAACTTAACCAGGTGAAGCTACATACCAAGTTTTATTAATTTATGTTCATAATAAAGGGAGATATAAAACATTACTTATTCTCCATAAGAATAACATTAGGGCTGAGTATGTGGGTTATCCCGCGGGCTACGGGGACAATCGGAAAAAATTTTTTTTGTGCAAATATCAATATAACAGTACTAGGTGAAGCCACATGTCAATTTTCATAAATATACTTTCATAAATAATCAAGATATAAAATTTTAATTATCCTCCATAAGGATAACATTGGACAACGTACTGCGTTTAGCACTTTGAATATCTCTGCAACGGTTGGACGTAGAATCACAATTTAAACACCAAAATTATTGTTTTGTAGAGCTGAACTGATTGGTAGAGCAGCAAATATGAAGTTTACAGTAAAATTAACTAAAGGAAAGTTAAAAACCTTTTTCCCATATGATTAACAAGGGAGATTTTATTAACACGTTTTATCCCTGCAACCACTTAACGTAGGTTAATGATTAAAAATACCATATTATTTATTTTTCTAAGCTCTATGAAATGGTCAAAACCAAAATTGTTTGTTTTACAAATTTTAGGATGAAAAATGCAATAAACCAATTTTTGGAAAATGTTTAAACCCCATAAATCTTTCTGGTTTTCGAACTGAAAAGCATAAATGTTGCTTTACATGTTTGTGCCAAATTTCATCGAAATCGGATGTTTTTTACTCAAGTTATCTGGTTAATGGACACATAAATATATAAATTTGAACGAATAGTGTTTTTGGCATCTGGGGACCTCAAAATGAAAAGTTATCATGGTCTCGGGCTTAAGTCTCACCATGAGGTAATAGGTTTTTCCCTATAGGGGAAATTCGCTAATAGAAAACCTGGAGGGAAAGTTGTCACAACCATCGCTATCACAACCATTGTTGTTGGCTTCACAGCAACAAAAGCAATGTTTGTTACAGCAATGGCTGCTTATAAATAGATAAACTAGCTAAAACACCTTCTTGCATGTAATATTTCCAGTACCTTGTACCATAAAATTCCTGATGACCCGGTGGAAGGGGGTGTTGTTCCCGTACTTCCGCCCTTTGACCCCATCGGAAGCCAGGGTCTTGAAGTTTTTGACAGTTTTGGGTACAACCTCTCCAAAAAGCCCTATAACCACTCTCCCCTCCACTTGACCTCCCACACTGATGTCGAAATACACCAAGTCCGTCACTTTGTATTTCTCTGCCTGGAAAACATGAAACATATTAATTTAATTATAGTACAGAATCCAAGAGGTTACTGGTTTCAAATAAACGAGACCTGACAATCATGGTTAAACCGAAAAGACAAATGAAAAGCGAAAAACATTGGTTTGTGCTTCATTCTGTGAAGAAACTGATGAACTGTTATGACCAACATACGCATGACTACTCCTACACATATATAACCTGCGAAATAAAATAATCGTCTGCCATGGATAAGTATTGAATCTTTTAAGGCTTATGGGTCGAAATCCTGAGGGAGTTTTGACTTACATTTTGATGTGCAATATGTTAGGGTTTTGTAACAATAACACTTTCAAATTTGGCTCGGTGGATTTCCCATTTCACTACATGTATTTAAAAATTTAGAAACTTAAAAATAATTAAAATATCATCAACAAGCCACTGGGTAATTATTAGGTATTTTACCGTTATTAAATTATGAATTGTACCGGCGGCTTTTTGTTATTCATGGAACCTTTGCAAATAAGCTATTTAGGTACAACAACAAAATCCACGATGGAAAAACAACAAACCCAAGGAATAGTCATTGATCACTCAGTAGTTTTACAGTCCTGTTATCGCCTTTTTCATTATAATTTATGATAAGAGGAAGCAAGGTTTCTGTATTATTATCACAATTCAAGCCATTATTAAATGAGAAATATTTCTAAATGTTTAATAGTATTAAAATTCTATGAGTTATATTCCATTCTTCTCTGACTTCTCTACGTTTATTTTTACTCCGGAAAATCTTAGTTAGGCCTTCCATTTAATTGGATTTTGTTTAGTGTAAAGTGCATATAGTTTTTGCTTTTTGATTTTCTATGATTAGAGAAGTAAATAAACGGTATCAGGAAACTGACACATACTTTCTCCCTTTTAGCCCAAGTTTAATGAATAAATTACTTTTTATTACCTAAATATAGAATACAAAGCATGGTCGAATGTACAGAAAATCTTGTAAACAAGTTGTTTTACAAAACATCCACCCAAATCCCTGCTTTGGAGGCCCTACAGAATCCATTGCTATACTCGTGGTTTTAAGAGGGGAAATGCCCCCTATTCCCCCCCAGGGTAATTAAGGGGCAACATATTTCGAATTTCCTCTGTTGGTCAATGCTAACTAGACAAGCATATCAAGTTTGAATGATATTGATCAGTAAATAAGAGAGAAATAGTAATTTTTGTATTCCCCATAAGAATAAAATTGGACAACGTACTGCGTTTACCGCAAAATTAAAATTTCAATTTTCTCCGTAACCTGCAATCGTAGAATAGTAATTCAAAATACTAAATTATTAAGTTTTTTGAGCTCTTTTTAATGGTGAATATTAAAATTTTTTATATTTATGTTTTTCTATGAAAAATTGAAAAAAAACTGAATTTTTGATGTTTTAAGTCCTGTAATTTCTGAACCCGAATTTTAACAGAAATTCGGGTGGTGTCATTTTGTTGTAGAACTAAAGTTCTACAAACGACTAAAGTTTAATCAAAATTGTTAGAGCCGTTTTTGAGAAATTTTGATTTTTCATGTTTTTTGGGGGATAATTACCCTTAAAAATCAAAAATTCAAAAAATGAAAAAAACACCTGGAGATATCGTGGATTAGTACCTACATACCAAATTTCATAAAAATCGGCCCATTGGTTAGGGCTCTAGCTCTCTACACATCCACACAGACACACACACACACACACACACACACACACACACACACACACACACACACACACACACACACACACACACACTCACGGACACACACACACACACACACACACACACACACACACATACAGACAGACATCACGTAAAAACCACTTTTTTGGGTTCAGGGAGCACCAAAACGAATATTTCCACTAACAACTCAAAATCGAAAATTTTGACGAAAACAATACTTTCTCCATATACTATGTATAGGGGGAGAAAGTAAAAACGAAACTCATCCCGAAATACGAATTCTCATACTCTTACGAATCACAATTTTTGTATGGTTTTAGACGAAAATCAATTCGTCGGGATTGTTATTGTATTCTACAGTAGAAACCAATAAACCCAATTTCACTGTCGATTGTAGTTTAATTTTAAAATGTTTACGACTCTAGTTCTAGATTGGAAAGTTGAAACCGAGTTTTCTTAATTATCGTCTTACTCACGCAGCGTCCATGGGCGCAAAACAACAACAGCAGGAGGCTTGCCCTCGCAACTCGAGTCATCGCTGCCGACTGACAGATTTAGAGGTAGAACAGTAAGAATGACATGCGCGAAGTGCATGTCCACAGACAATAGAAGTCTTTAGGTCTGCTGTGGTGTGTCGCAAACACACGCACACACGCACGGACATTTTTTTAAATGTTATCACAATCAAGGGAACTTTGCATGTAAGCGAATAAGTCTACCACCATTCGGAACAGGTAATTCAAATTCCCCGTTTCCTCCAAGTGATTATCAGTTACCACCAACAGCTGATCTACAGGGTGTTTATAAAAAACTTTACAACTTCAAACAAACATAAAACCTTAATTTTTTCACGTAAAGTTATAAAATTACAACCAAAATATAAGAAATTTTCTCTAGTTTTGTGACATATTAAGTAGTTTACCTAGTTTCAATATGTTTCCCATTATTTGCACGCAAAATAATCAAGTCTACATTTCAGATCGGCCCAATCACAACGGTAACTATGATCATCGAGTTCAGCAAACGCTCCCCTGATTCGTTCTCTCAGTTCTTCTTTGATGTTTATCTTATTGGCATACACATTATTGCAATTATTCTAATTGGGGTTTCCCAAAAAATTATTTCTTGATCGAAGTCTCCATTGAACAGCCACATCAGAATTTCTTTCAATGTGCTTCAACACATTGTACTTAGCATGAGCGTCCATTGCGATTTTAATGAGACTTTTCAATTATTTGTTTTTGTTTACCAGGCAACAATATAAACGAATCAGCTGATTAAACTGCCTGCTTATTAAAAATTTTTGAGCCACTCTTTCATGTGGTGGCATTAAGAAACTTGTATGTCCCATGGAACATGAATGGGAGAACATTAAAGTTGTAAAGTTTTTTTATAAACACCCTGTATATTAATTTTTTAGCGTTCGCATGAGACTGTGATTGCTGGTTTTTATATCTGAGGAGATTTGATTACATGTAAAACAGCTTGCGTGTTTATTATTGCCGTTATAGATTTGGTCACGTACTTTTTACATTTACGTAGATGTTTCTGCTAATATTACGATTAGTTGAAGATAAACGAGTGTAAGGATACAATACATATGTAAACTGTGCATATTATTACTTGCCTACTAGCACAAATTATTATTTGTCAGAACCCAAAAAGGCTTATAAAAAAACGGTCCGCTAGCCATTATTACGATTAAACATTATGTAGGATGTATAATCCATGTTGCCAGCCCTAACAGCTGGTGGAAGTGGGTAATGTAAGGACAATTAGGGGTATTTGGGATGGTAAGTATCCGTGAAGGGAAATCAGATGTTGAATTTCAACTGCATATTTAAAGACAACGTGTACAATATAACAGATCCTCCCTGCTACGTTTACGTTTACGTTGGGCTATAGAACTCAATAGATACTCTGTTTAAGCGTTGGGCGAACTCTGTCCTGGATTTATTTTGCTGCAATACCCGCCACACAAAAACGTATGCATATCACGTTGAGTCAAATGAAGGCGTTTTAGGCTAAGCAACAGGGCCGGGCAAATTAAAATAACGATAAATTGTAGCCATTAGACAAGTAAAACGATTATTGTTCATTAAATCTATCTGAACAAAGTAATAAGTTATTTATAAAAAATAAATTCAAATCCATCGCTATTATGAGTTTCAAAAATACATAATAAGTTATTTGTTGCAAACATTATTTCCTAGGTTATTATTACAGAAAACTAATTTCCCCATTTAAAATACGAGTTCATTCTAACAATATACGAGAGTGACAACATTTAAATTAAACAACATTTAAATTTGCCAGAAATTATATAGCTTAAAAACAAGTGTGAATGTTAGTAATAATCTTAATATAAACGAGATCACACGCAGCTTGCTGACGTGAGGGAAGTGAATTTCCGCATTAAAACCTAAATACCCCCGTCGCAGCAAACCTGCGTACTCAGCGAATTTCCAATGAATATATATGTCTCAATAATATATTAAGCCTCTTACCAGGATTCATAAGAAATATATTCATACATAAGCGATGTTTAAAATATTCATTATTCTCCATAAGAATATTAGAGATGAGTACGCAGGTTTGCTGCAACAAGGAATAAAAAATAATGGGGTTTTATGAAAATATCAATAGAACTCATCTAGGTGAAGTCACATACCAAGTTTCATCCTTATACATTCATAAATAAGCGATATATAACATTTTCATTATTCTCCATAAGAATAACATGGGGACCGAGTACCTAGGTTTGCTGCTATGAAAACCATACGCAAAAACATTTTTTTGTACAAGCAACAACAAACCACAACCAGATGAAGCGATATACCAAGTTTTGTCAGTTTATGTTCATAAATAACTGAGATATAAAATTTTTCTTTTTCTCTATAAGAATAACATTGGACAACGGACTGTGTTTAGCACTTTCAATATCTCAGTAACCTATTAACGTAGAGAAATGATCAAAATACCAAATTGTTTTCTTTTAAACTGAATTCAATGGTATGAATTGAAATTTTATTTAAATACAAATTGCATGTGAAAACCCCAAAAAAAACCATTTTTGGGGTACAAAACCCCCTTTCGGATGGGGTGATTTGTCTGGTTTTCGAACTAGTTCAAATAAATGGTACTTTACATATTCGTTTCAAATTTTATTAAGATCGGACCTTTTTTACGAGAGTTATCGTGCTTACGGACACATATATATATATACATATTATACATATATAAAAATTTGAACGAATGGTGTTTTTGGCATCTGGGGACCTCAAAAAGAAAAGTTATCATGGTCTCGGGCTTAAGTCTTACCATGAGACCTACGGTAATAGCTTCTTCCCTATAGGGGAAATTCGCTAAAAAGATCAAATAAAGGGTTTAAACCAACACCGGTTAAATTTTTTGAAAATTGAAAAATTTTATTTTTTGGTTGTTTTGGGTACTCCTGGTTATATTTAAATTCACTAATAGGATGCCAATGTGCTAGAATGCTGAGGGAGGGCTTAAAATCTTTGGCTCTTTACATACAATAACTTAATGTGCAATAAGTGTCCATTTGGGGTTTTCTGACCTTTTTTGGACCCAAAATGTCAAAATTTGAAAACTTAAAATCCCAAAAAAAGGGGGTTAAAGTTTTCCGATTGTTTTGCCCAACGAACTTGTCCAACTGATTATAAAACGGAATGTTTCTACCAAATTTGAAGTAAATCGGGCAAAAAGTTCGACCGCTAGAGTGCGAACACACACACACATATATATAAATATATATATATATATATATATATATATACAGTTTTTAGAGACCCCTAAAAACGTGTTCAGGGGGTCACGTTAGGAACTTCTATGGTGGTCCCGGGGTTAAGTCTCACCGTGCGGGTCATGCATGCTAATAGTTCACTTTTCCATAGGAAATTCACTAAAAACACAACACCCTGTGTTGGTGTTTATAACAAGTTCCCCAACTTCTTGGTACGCTGGAAGGGTGAAATGTATTACTCAAATGTGGACTCAACTGTCCTGTATGTATGTATTACCATTGACTATAAATACTGAAGGAGACATCCCATCCATATGGCCCAGCTGTCCCACTTTTAGTGTATGCTAGAATTTAAAATTGAAGTAGTTCGATTGGGTCACCGACAGATTGTGCTGGTGTCAACTTTTTATTTTAGTTATTTACGTTAACTTTTAAAATATCTCCACCCCAAAAAGCAAGTGATAATCAACTTATGTTTGCTTCCTGACACACCAACTGTTGTATTATCCCGTCCTTGAGAGGATAAGTAATAGTTGACAGCAGTACACTCTGTTGGTGATTGGTGTAAACTACGACCTCTTTCAATCCTGGCATACACAAAACTAGGGACACATTTTATAATGGCAGTGAGAAGTCTACTTCAGTATTTATAGTCAATGGTATTACCCTAAGGAGTATGCTTAATCTATGGTATTACTCAACTGATCCTTTGACTATAGGGCTTTGCCCTACTGGTCGTCAAAGTTTCAACCTTGTTCTTATGAACATTCAATTTATCTGACCAGACGATAATAGGGCTTTGCCCTACTGGTCGTCAAAGTTTCATCCTTGTTCTTATGAACATTCAATTTATCTGACCAGTCGATAATAGGGCTTTGCCCTACTGGTCGTCAAAGTTTCAACCTTGTTCTTATGAACATTCGATTTATCTGACCAGACGATAGCATGTTACTCTTTCAATATAGTTCAAAAGTTAAACCACACAACTATTGTATTCCCGGGTGAAGCCAGGTAGGCAGGCATACAGTGGCGGCTAGTATATTAGCGAATTTCCCCTATAGGGAAGAAGCTATTACCGTAGGTCTCATGGTAAGACTTAAGCCCGAGACCATGATAACTTTTCATTTTGAGGTCCCCAGATGCCAAAAACACCATTCGTTCAAATTTTTATATATGTATATATATATATATATTTATATATATATATATATTTATATATATATATATATATATATATATGTGTCCGTAAGCACGATAACTCTCGTAAAAAAGGTCCGATCTTAATGAAATTTGGTACAAATGTTTAAAGTACCATTTATTTGAACGAGTTCGAAAACCAGATGAATCGCACCATCCGAAGGGGGGTTTTTGGGGGGTTTTGTACCCCAAAAATGTGTTTTTTGGGGTTTTCACATGTAATTTTAATTTAAATCAAACTTTATTTTATACCATTGAATTCAGCTTAAAAAAACAAACAATTTGGTATTTTGATCATTGCTCTACGTCAATTGGTTACCGAGATATTGAAAGTGCTAAACACAGTACGTTGTCTAATGTTATTCTTATAGAGAAAAAGAAAAATTGCATATCTCGTTTATTTATGAACATAAACTGGCGAAATTTGGTATATGGCTTAATCTGGTTGTGGCTTATTGTTGTTAGTACAAAAAATTTTTTTTCGCTTATGGCTCCTGTAGCAGCAAACCTAGGTACTTGGTCCCCATGTTATTCTTATGGAAAATGTTTAAAATGTTATATATCGCTTATTTATGAATGTATATGGATGAAACTTGGTATGTGACTTCACTAAGATGACTTCTATTGATATTTTCATAAAAACCCATAATTTTGTGTGCCTTGTTGCAGCAAACCTGCGTACTCATCCCCAATGTTATTCTTATGGAGAATAATTAATATTTTAAATATCGCTTGTTTGTGAATACATTTCTTATGAATCCTGTTAAGTTTTTTATTGTGTTATGTTATATATTCATTGGAAATTCGCTGAGTATGCAGGTTTGCTGCAACGGGGGTATTTTAAAATTGTACTGATAAATTACCATATTATCGAATGAATGACTGGTTATTCATTGTACTGATAAATTACCATATTACCGAATGAATGACTGGTTATTCATTGAGTCGCTAACATTTATTACGTTTACGTTAACCAAATAATTCATTATTTTTATAACTAGCATTTCTGATCCCTTAGAATAATTGCTAATGGATTTCTCTATAAAGGTGTTTGTTTAATCCATTAAACTGTACTTCAAGATTAAACACATTAAAATAGCAAATTATCACATACGTAAACTGTTTCTTTACAATCGTTTCGGTACTTCGGTATTATACGAATGCCACTATTTTTGGAGGTTAAATTTTTACCGGATACAAAGAATAACTACATAATTCGAAAAAACTTACTTTTATTGACTTACTGTACAAATTTTACATCATTCTGATGAGCGGTCTTTGTGTTGTGCCTCCCAAAAGGCAGCGATGTCCGCTAGGATCGTGTTGAATGCGTCGCCGCCGCTAGCAGCCACACCCGATCGCCACATGTACTCCGCCAAATATACCTCGCACTGCAGCAGTTATGTTAGGATGGGTTATCATAAAAATACGTACGGTTTCCTCTTCATTTCGAGGTAAATCCCACACCAAAAGGACGTCACTCATTATGAAAACAAATGTATCGTAGTACACGGCAATAAATCACTCATTACACTGACCCAGATACAGGCGGTGACAGGTGATGCGCGCGCTCCGGTCAACGACCTGACCTTGGCCTATTTGGAGGGGGTTTGGCGGCCGGAAGTATGACTCATCAGGTATCATTCGATTCGTAACGAAACAAGGAAAGTCCTACAATCATTTTTATGATAACCCATCCTAACATAACTGCCGCAGTGCGCTGCATAAGGGTGGCATCCGTATAATACCAAAGTACCATAGTTTCAGTTTAGAGACTCGACAAAAAATTCAAACAGAATATTGCATAGCTTAGACAGATTCAGATGAACTTGCTATAAACCAAATTGGCTGATTGACGGAGATAAGAACGAAGTAATGGCATGTGTCCCTTCTTCCGTGGTGACTATCGGTGACGCGTAACCTTCTCACGTATGAAAGCTACCTCCGACGACTCCTCGGACGCTGTGCTAGCACGAGTCATCCCCTCAGGGCTTCTCACATCGGTCGCCAATCAATTACCCAGCCTCACGAGGCATTACTGTGTGAAGATCTCCCGCCATCTGATAACAGATAGCAGCAGTGGCTCACGCCTGCGCCTATTACCTTCCTGCTCTATCTCGCTATTGGGAAACGCAACAGAAAGATTACATATAATATGTAATTATAACAACATGATCACTCTGTAACAAATGTGTGACATGTTTTTAAAATTTGTATTTATTTGGAAATCGGAACTAAAACGTTCTCAAACTTTAACATGTTTAGAAAATCACTTTGCAATTTGAATGTAACTCAGGAGTTTCACGGATTATAGTAAGAAGTTTAAGCACAAAATATTTTTAATACTCCTTTGGTTAAATTGAAATAAATTAATCATGAAGATTTCGTCCTTGTGAAAATGTTGATCTCTTTAGGACGGTTTAACAGGATTCAATGTGCAAATGTGTTGATAACAATGTTTGTGTTGAATTTAAATCAACGCTTAACATATACCATTTGAAATTTAAAAGCGGCCATTTCAATTTAAATCATCAACTGAGGCGATAACCAACCCATCAGATACCCGTTCTCGTTTCCATAGTATTATATAAAATTATGATATAGACAAAGCCAGTAACTATTTTCTTCTTCTTTACACAGCTTGAGGAAGATCTGCTTGTGAAGAAGTTGCACTATGCAAACTTTTAATTTAATCTAACGAAAATCATTTGTGGGTATCAGTACTTTAATAGACTTTAAAATATTCTTCTATAGCACGTCAAAGTATAACGTCTGAAAATACGCCTCCGATACACAAGTTTGAAAACCTTGAAATGAGTTAAAAATCCAAGAATTTATTTATAGCGTTTTTAATTTGCGTTAAACGCAATTTGGGTTGAAAATAGATTTCCTCGGCTAAAATGTAAACCAATTAGGCTCGCATTTGCGTTTTTGAAACCACCCATGTTTCGTTGGTGTAGCAGTAGACGAGGCCAGACTGAAATTCGGTTCCTTAATATTCGCGTCTTTGAGTTTGGTCTCGCAAAGTTAAGAGTGGGGTCCAGTTAAGAAACATTTCGCGTTTCTACCTGCTCCCTTCATGAGACTAAAATAATGCCAATTTTCAAAGCCCGCCACCTCCTCAACGGATTATCCGATATCGGTGATTTAAGGTTAATATTAAAGAGCAACAAGATACCTAGCGATGTCAGTGAGCAAAATATCGACAAATTCAAAAATGTAAAAATACGATTTTTTATAAGTGAACAATTTGTGGTTTAGAAATTCTGCTCACTGAAATCGCCAGGTAATTTGCTGCTCTTTAATATGAACCATAAATCATCGATTTCGGATGATCTGTTGAGGAGGGGCCGAGCTTTGCAAGTTGACATTGACCTTATGGGAGAAGTGGGTAGACCCCTCCTTGGTATGGGTAATCTATGGTAAAAGCCAGTGACTGGAGCCACAGCCCGTTGCACAAGTGAAACACCAGCATAAAACTATAATTGTACAATTATTCATGTTTACAGGCAAATTTCTATAGAATTTCTAGAAATTACAATCATTACAGTAGTTGCATAAAAAGTATGAGTAGACCTGTCAAACCACCAGTCAAACTTGCAATTTTACCGGTGGATTTTAACAAAGATTCGGATGAATTCAATTGTATACTTACAATAAAACTTCTACAAAGTTACAAGTACCTGTAAATTGTCAGTATTATTTTACATACCATGCGTTGCCTGTAAAATTGTAGGAACTATTGTTGTTGGGGCTTCGTAGTTTTGTCACCCCCTCATCCATCAAAGATATCTGTCAAAATTTCAAAAAAATATCTTTGCAAACGAAGGTCAAAATTTAGCTGGAGCCGTATATGGAGGGTAATAACAAATGTTATATATCGCTTATTTGTAAATATCATTTTATGAATCTTGCTGGTAAGTGGCTTTATGAGGCATGAAGACATATAAGTAGATACATATATGCCGATCCTGGCTCACTTTGGATACCAACAGAAAACCAATGTAAAATCTGTGTTAAACTAACATAAACGTGAATATGTTTGTGTTATTTGACAACCGTGAACGTGTATTTGGCAATAATGAACATGAATTTGTCAACAATGAACGTGAATTTGACAACAAATAACACAAACATAATCACGTTTATGTTAGTTTAACCACAGAATTTATTCTATGGTTTAACACAGATTTTACATTGGTTTTCTGTTGGTATCCAAAGTGAGCCAGGATCGGCATATATGTATCTACTCATATTGGGAATTCGCTGAGTACGCATGTTTGCTGCGACACGGGTATTTTATTTAGTTGTAAAACTGTACTGAATGTTTATAACTTATATATTTTTGACAAGTTTACAGATTATTCTAGCAACACCTGTAGTTGTAAAATTGTAGTTACATGAACTTGTAGTTGTAAGTTTGTAAAATTGTACTTGCAGTTTTATGCAATGGGCCCCTGGCCGTCCGTAACACTAATGTTACTAGTGCACACCTGTTGGTGAGCACATAAGAAGACAGTTATGGTTGCGGTATAGCGGTGTAAGGTGGTGGTGACGTCACGGAGCGGTATCCTCACAGGGCACGGGCGTGAGGCGGCGACGGCCTTAGGCCAGCACGACGGTGTCAAGCGGACGACCTAAGTGATTGCCGCTTCACCGACCCCTCATATGGTCTTCTACTGAGGATGTGGCAGTTGAAAATATAAACAGTATGTGTTAGTGAGTTGCGGGAAGCTATGTACATAAGTGACTTGATGGCTAGTAAATAAGGTAAGGCGGGAGAAAAGTTATACCACCGTATGTCATCGGACGAAGTAATTTGATTCGGATTTATTGCAATGTTTTTCAACACTTTATTGATAGTTTAATGGTTGGATCCGTGAAAGGACTGTTTGGACAGTGGAGGGGGGAACTTATTCTGAACACTTTATTTATAGCAGGCCATCAATCCGTCTCCTTGCAACAGGTATCCTGTAATATGAAGGTTGCAAACCATGAAACAAGATATAATCTAAGAGTTGAGGAGTGACAGTAATAAGAGCTTTTAGCGAATTTCCCCAATAGGGAAGAAGCTATTGCCGTAGGTAGCATGGTCAGACTTAAACCCGAGACCTTGTTAACTTTTTGTTTTGAGGTCCCCAGATGCCAAAACACTATTCGTTCAAATTTATATATATATAAAATTTTTATATATATATGTGTCCGTTACCGCGATAACTTTTGAAAGAAACGCTCGGTTTTGATGAAATTTGGCAATCATGTGTTGAGTAATATTTATGACTTTAAGTTCGAAAACCAGAGCGCTCGGACTTTGGGAAGGGGATTATGGGGTTTTAAATTTTCCAAAAATCGGTTTTTTGAATTTTCCCCCTTACAATTTTTATTTTGGTTATAGCCATTTTATAGAGATTAAAAAACAAACAATTTGGTATTTTGAATCAACCTAGGTTAAGTGGTTGTAGAGAAAAGTAAAAAAACGCGTCCATAAAATTTCCCATGTTATAACCTTATGGGGAAAAGGTTTTCGGATTTTCCTCAGATAATTTTACTAAAAACTTCACATTTATTTTTACCAATCAGTTTAGCTCTACAAAACAATCATTTTGGTGTTTTAATTGTTGTCCTACGTCCAAACGTTGCAGAGATATTCAAAGTGCTAAACACAGTACGTTGTACAATGTCATCCTTATGGAGGATAAATAAAATTTGATTTCTTGCTTATTTATTAATGTATATTGATGAAACTGGTATGTGGCTTCAACTAGTTGTGGCATATTGATATTTGCACAACATTTTTATTTTCCCCGTAGCAGCAAACCTGCATACTCGGCCCCCATCTTATTCATATGGAGAATAAAAAGTTGTACATCTCCCTTAGTTATGAACCTAAATTAATAAAACTTAGTATGTAGCTTCACCTGGTTAAGTTATATTGATAATTTCAAAAATGCACATTTTTATCTCCCTCGTTGCAGCAAACCTGCGTATTCAGCCCTAATGTTATTCTTATGGAGTATAAATAAAATTATATATATCACTTATTTATGAATGTATTTTTGTGAAACTTGGTAAGTGGCTCTATGTCGTATTGAGACACATTTATATGCATTGGAAATTCGCTGAGTACGCAGGTTTGCTGCCACGGGGGTATTAAATATTGTTGTTCATGAACACGTCTGGTGAAAACAATATTATAAAACATACATAAGTACTCTCTCCCATACACTTTGAAATAGGTTGTAAGAATAGCTGTATTTAGGTGGTGTAGTTTGTATGGGACTAGAACAATTTCTATGTGAATCATGCATAATAACAATGTTTATGCAATATAAATATTTCTCAAAGTTTTGGTGATTGAGGAGTGAAATGATTACAAACTCACTAAAACTCTCCAAATTTTAAACCAGTAAAGGTAAAGGTAAAGTGATAGGTTATCCTATACTCTAATATGAGTAAGGTTTGCTTGCTTGCTTGCTTGCTTGCGTGCTTGCTTGCGACACAGATCTCAAAAACGGCTCCAACGATTTCCTTCAAATGTTCGAAATAACTAATTTCTGGGATAAAAATAAGTTATAGACAGGCCTCATCCCCAGGAAAAATCAAATAACGTAAAAAAACTAAAATGAAAAGTTAAAAAAATTAACATTGGGCTTATGGAGTTTCAAATCAAAACAAAAGAATTGTAACAGCTGTTCATAATCAACCAGGGAACTGTCAAAGTAATACTCATGATGTTTATGATTATTAACATGTGGTTTCCTGAGAGCAGAGATTAAAAGATTTGAGTAAAGATTACATATATAGAGTAGTAAAATAAATCAACGGAACATTGAGCTATAAATAACAACTGGAGGGACCTTAAAAATGTAGGAAAGAGGCAAATGAATAATACAAATCTGATTATCAGTAGGGGGAAGTGGTGAAATATTACTCCGAGTCATCTAAACAAACTGACTGGCCTTCCCCGAGCAAAGCTCGGCACCCCAGGTACTAAATATTTCAATGGTGGAAACAAAATCGGTTCAGGTAAAAAAACGTACAGAGGATTAAGTAAAGTTAAATTTAGATGACGCATGAAATCGAGTTTTTCCACATAAGTATCAGGTTGTAAATAAAACTATACTTCAAAATGGAGTGAAATACTTTACGTGTTGGTTAAAAGTGCCACAAACTACATGTGAGTTCATGGGAGACTATACAATTTAAAACCTAAAATCCCTCGACCCTTACCGTTTTATAACCAGCGTCGCCTCGCCTCCCATCTACCATTCAAATCTCGACGCCCGGCTCGCTGTCCCATTACAGGCAGATGCCCCGGGCCCGGAGTGGGTGGCGATCGGTGATTAGTGATTACCGACAGGTGTGAACCCCGGAGGAAACCGATTCCAAACGTGCCAGTCCGCTCCGGTTGGCCCCAGTATAAACAATGTGTCTGCCGCGTAATCGGTCACCTCCTACTTTATTGACGCCCGCCAAATTACCGGTTCCTTCCCATTCCCACTCTTGCTTTCTTTGGGGGGATCGACCGGCCGAAAGTGAAATTGGGAAGGTCCCTAAGAGTCTTGTAGGGTGTTGGTATTATTAAGTTCTCGTTGTAGGACAGAGCTTTGCTCGAGGAAGGTTTGTTTATTAGATAACTTTGAATAATCTGTCACCAAGACACCAAAAATCGTAACACTAAAATTCAAAATTCAAATCAAAATTAATTAGTTATACAGAACAAAATACATAATTCATAAATACATAATGAATTTAGTCATGGGTTAGTTCTTTGTTATTTTGTGATGTGGGTGGGTGATTAATGTTTTTTTCTGACGAGCAGATTTTCACAGCCCATTTAGCTCTTTTCTTCACGTTTAAGGTCAGTTCGCTTCAGTTGTTATATTATAGCTAAATGTCCCTTCAGGTAGTATTTTGATTATAAGCTCATTTGATTCATTTTGGATATAACCACTCTATATGTAAATCTACGTTCAATGGATTTAGTCACGGATTTCAGGAAACTAAATGTTAATACTTAAATTGACAGTTCACTGATTGATTATAAACAGCTGTTATGATTCTTAGGTTTTGCTTATAAACTCCATAAGCCCAGTAAAAAATGTTAATGAGTTTTTCTACAAAGTTAGATTCATCCTGGGGATGAGACCTGTTTACAAGACGTTTTCAATTAAGAAAAAAGTTAATTCCAGCATTTGAAAAAAATCTTTGGAGCAGTTTTAGCGAATTTCCCCTATAGGGAAGAAGCTATTACCGTAGGTCTCATGGTAAGACTTAAGCCCGAGACCATGATAACTTTTCATTTTGAGGTCCCCAGATGCCAAAAACACCATTCGTTCAAATTTTTATATATGTATGTATATATATATATATATATATATATATATATATATATATATATATATGTCCGTAAGCACGATAACTCTCGTAAAAAAGGTCCGATCTTAATGAAATTTTGTACAAATGTGTAAAGTACCATTTATTTGAACGAGTTCGAAAACCAGATGAATCGCACCATCCGAAGGGGGGTTTTTGGGGGGTTTTGTACCCCAAAAATGTGTATTTTGGGGTTTTCACATGTAATTTTAATTTAAATCAAATTTTAATTTATACCATTAAATTCAGCTTAAAAAAACAAACAATTTGGTATTTTGATCATTGCTCTACGTCAATTGGTTACCGAGATATTGAAAGTGCTAAACACAGTACGTTGTCTAATGTTATTCTTATGGAGAAAAAGAAAAATTGTATATCTCGCTTATTTATGAACAGAAACTGGGGAATTTTTTATATGGCTTGATCTGGTTGTGGTTTATTGTTGTTTGCACAAAAAAACAATTTTTCGCCTATGGTTCCTGTAGCAGCAAACCTAGGTACTTGGTCCCCATGTTATTCTTATGGAAAATACTTAAAATGTTATATATCGGTTATTTATGAATTTATATGGATGAAACTTGTATGTGACTTTACTTAGATGAGTTCTAATGATATTTGCATAAAAACCCATTATTTTGTGTTTCTTGTTGCAGCAAACCTGCGTACTCATCCCCAATGTTATTCTTATGGAGAATAATTAATATTTTTAATATCGCTTGTTTGTGAATATATTTCTTATGAATCCCGTTAAGTGTTAATGTGTTATGTTATATATCCATTGGAAATTCGCTGAGTATGCAGGTTTGCTGCGACGGGGGTATTTGTTATCAGAGCTCCAAACAACGAACCGACTAAGCAAACGAAACTTAATGCAACTATTTCTTGAGAATTCCCTCCATTTAGTGTTAGTCTGTATGTGGTTTTTTCTAAATACATTACATTTCCAGGACCAAAAAGGATATTGATTTAAAAATTGGCATTATGTTGAAGTATACTGATGTTACAAACATATTTTTGTACATATATGCTAATTTGGTATTAGATTTTAAATTCATAACTTCTACCGTTTCACAATTTAATTTTTGTTTTTGGAAACTAAATAAATTTAAAACAATAAATTGTTAAACCATGCAAGGCCAAAACCTAAATACAGTATTTTATCCAATAAGAACGATGTAACGATTTAAAATACAAAATTATAAATAACTAAGAAATTGTGATTTATAAGAAATTGTGACTTGCTATTTTTGAACAATAAAGTCACAGTTTCTCAGTTATCTGTGACCCGATGTTTAAAACCTTTACACCGTTATTTTGGGGGCAACAATATTGCATTCAATTAAGATAGCCAATTTTAAACCAATATTTTTTTGATTCTGAAGATTAATTGTATTTTGTAAAAACACATACAGATAGACTAACGCTAAACAGAGCGTTAATTTTGATTGCACCAGTGTTTTCAGAAAAAAAGGCAGTGTTAAACGATAGGCCATAGGCAGCTTCTCATTAAAACCTTTAACTCGAATCATGCATCTTACACCTACTGATTTCTTGGAAACAGTTCAACCCTTTTGAATGTTGATTGCACCACTGTTTCCAGCGAAAGAAATCAATGTTAAACGCATGACTATCTTCTAATAAAGAAATCGGTAGACTCCTACATCTTAGACCTCAGGTCACCCTCAATGCCCTCAATATTTTAGAATACCACTACAGTTAGTGTATTCTTCCTATATACTAAATTTATATAAGTAGATGGCATAATGGAAAAAAAACTTTAAATGTAAACTGTAGCAAAATATTAAGGGGAGGGACTTTTACCCTGTATTCACAACGATATAAGGACACTAAGGAAGAAGCCGCTTTGAGTCGTGGTCCAACCGTCCTCCAGATGGACAATCCTCTCCGGGGCCCGTCGCCGTCGACCCGTGTCCACCCCGTCTCCGCCCGTTGGCCGCGGTGACGGATCGCGGCCGCGCATGCGCGTGTGGGAGTTGGCGCCACCTAACATATGGTCGGTCTGCGCTCTGAGGTTAATCTGGTTATTTATACGTTATTCAATGTGCGCCACAGTGCGCTTACCGGTGTGCTACAATTCTACAATCACTTGATATTGTCAGGGCCCTCGCACCACCTTCTCACCACCGCCTCACCGCCTCACCGCCGCGCCGCCGGGAGTTATTCCTGTTCGCGGGTTCACTGTTTAAAAATTAATTGTCCCTGACCTTTCCCCCGGGACTTCCTGGTGCGCGTGCGTGGGACTCCGTGATGTTATCGCGGTAAATCAATGGTTTCCGTGTAATCTACTACGCCTTCCAGCAGGACAGATTATGATATCCGGTGTGTGTACTCAAGTCTTATCCAGCAAAGTTACAGTTTTCAATGAGTTTCTAATCCGGGTATTTTTTGTTTGTTTGTTTGTTTAAGAAAAGTTCTATTCGTTCAAACTTTTTTGTCCCGTCACCGTTCTTGCCACATAAATCTTGCAAACTTAAGGTGCAATTGAATAGTCAAAATGTAAATTAACACAGTGATAGCTATATAGTCTGTAGTTAAGGCGGCCCCACACTTCTCGCGAACACGCCCGAACATTCAGCCAAACTCCGAATGTTCGGAGTATTCGAGAGAAGTGTGGGAGCTGCACGAACTTTTGAATACATACGGGACGGAATGTTCAGTGAACATTCGGGAGAATGTTTGGCCTGTTCGCGAGAAGTGAGGGACCTTCTTTAGAAATATTCCGTTTAGTAGTTTTTTATTTTAAGTACCTGGGGGCCGATCTTTGCTCGGGGAAGGCCAATCAGTTTGTTTAGATGACTTGGAGTAATATTTCACCACTTCCCCCTACTGATAATCAGATTTTATAGCTCATTTGCCTCTTTTCTGAATTTTTAAGGTCACTCCAGTTATTATTTATAGCTCAATGTCCCTTTGCTTTATTTAGGATATGACCATCATATATATGCAATCTTCACTCAACAATTTTTGTCACTGCTCTCAAAAAACCACATGTTAACAATAATTATATTCAACACGAGTATTACTTTCACAGTTCCCTAGTTGTTTATGAACAGCTATTACAATTTGTTTGTTTTGATTTTAATCTCCATATGCCCAATGTTAATTTTTTTAACTTTTAATTTTCGTTTTAGCGAATTTCCCCTATAGGGAAGAAGCTATTACCGTAGGTCTCATGGTAAGACTTAAGCCCGAGACCATGATAACTTTTCGTTTTGAGGTCCCCAGATGCCAAAAACACCATTCGTTCAAATTTATATATATGTATATATATATATATATATATGTGTGTGTCCGTAAGCACGATAACTCTCGTAAAAGAGGTCCGATCTTAATGAAATTTGGTACAAACGTGTAAAGTACCATTTATTTGAACGAGTTTGAAAACCAGACAAATCGCACCATCCGAAGGGGGGTTTTGGGGGGGTTTTGTACCCCAAAAATGGGTTATTTGGAGTTTTCACATGTAATAATCATTTAAAACAAATTTTAATTTATACCATTGGATTCAGCTTAAAAAAACAAACAATTTGGTATTTTTATCATTGCTCTACGTCAATTGGTTACTGAGATGTTGAAAGTGCTAAACACAGTACGTTGTCCAATGTTATTCTTATGGAGAAAAAGAAAAATTTTATATCTCGGTTGTTTATGAACATAAACTGACGAAACTTGGTATATTGCTTCATCTGGTTGTGGTTTGTTGTTGTTTAAACAAAAAACTACTTTTTCGCCTATGGTTCCCGTAGCAGCAAACCTAGGTATTCGGTCCCCATGTCATTCTTATGGAGAATAATAAATATGTTATATATCGCTTATTTATGAATGTATATGGATGAAACTTGGTATGTGACTTCACTTAGATGATTTCTATTGATATTTGCATAAAAACCCATTATTTTGTGTTCCTTGTTGCAGCAAACCTGCGTACTCATCCCTAATGTTATTCTAATGGAGAATAATGAATATTTTAAATATGGTTTATTTATGAATATATTTCTTATGAATTCTGGTAAGAGGCATAATGTGTTATTAAGACATATATATTCATTGGAAATTCGCCGAGTACGCAGGTTTGCTGCGACGGGGGTATTTTTATATTTTTTAATTTTTCCTGGTGATGAGACCTATTTAGAACTTATTTTTATCCCAGAAATTAGTTATTTCCAGCATTTGAAGGAAATCTTTGGAGCCGTTTTTGAGATCCGAGTTACAAGCAAGCAAGCAAACTTTACTCATATTATAGGATAATTACCTGGGGGCCGAGCATTGCTTGGGGGAAGGCCAGGCAGTTTGTTTAGATGACTCGGAGTAATATTTCCTCACTTCCCCCCTACTGATAAACAGGGGATAAACTTGTATAACTCATTTGCCTCTTTTCTACATGGGCACTCCAGTTGTTATTTATAGCTCAATGTCCTTTTGATTTTAATTACTACTCTATATATGTAATCTTCACTCAAATATTTCCCTGCTCTCAGGGAACCACATGTTAATAATCATAAACAACATGAGTATTACTTTGACAGTTCCCTGGTTGATTATGAACAGCTGTTACAATTCTTTTGTTTTGATTTGAAACTCCAAAGCCCAATGTTAAATTTTTTAACTTTTCATCTTAGTTTTTTTACATAAATTGATTTTTCCTGGGGATGAGTCCTGTCTAGAACTAATTTTTATCCCAGAAATTAGTTTTTTCGAACATTTGAAGGAAATCGTTGGAGCCGTTTTTGAGATCAGTGTCGCAAACAAGCAAGCAAGCAAGGAAGCAAGCAAACATACAAGCAAACCTTACTCATATTAGAGTATAGGATAAAATGAATGAAGATAAAACATATGTAACATAAACGCAATCAAATATTTCTTCCATACAACCATAACATGGATACTTTGACAGCCAGTGGGGCAGAGTCGTAAGTCCAAAAAAAATTTCGCATCATCGGGTCGAAAACCTCTTAAAATTTGACACTTCAATCGTCATGGAATACAGACGTAGTTGGTTGGACAAAGATTTAAAGTGAATGGATGAAACTTAGATAATTCCGACTATGGAAGCAAATAAGTTTAGTTATGTGTTTATATTTCAATCATTACAAGTATTTTAGTAGAATTAAACATCCATAAACTATTTCCACTGCGACACTTTCTCGAACCCTTTACCCGGAAATCCGCCCAAGTCCCTCTACGTACCCGTTCACCGACCACAAATATTATGACCGAGCCCAAAAACCCGTAAATCGGATGTAGGGTAGGGCTCAGTCCGGTAGCGGGTGCCGAAAACGGTGACGTAGACCGCGGGTGGAGCATAACGCACGCGATAAATCGACATCGGACGATAAGATCGCGTCTACCGCGGCGCGTGCGCCAACAAATTGGCCGCCACAGATAACGTTGCTATTTGCAATAAATCCTGCATAGGTCAGTCCGAGCACTAGCACTTGCTTCCGCCTGTTTTGCTTTCCCCTGGACGGAGATGGATGGTCTGTTTGAGTGCGGGAGATGCAATGTACAGATAGAGCTAGCTAGGATGAACCGAACCGTGGGGAGGGAGAGGGCGAATCAGTTATTATACTACCACTACGGGGATGTGTATCACATGGAATCGGTAGAGGACAGGCAGAAAACCTTTTTAGTAACCTCCCCGAGAGCATAGTAGGCATGATGCGGACAGGACATCTTGATCTCCCGTTCTGCTCTCTGCACTTCAACCGAGTTGGCTTTACCTGTACTTGTAGGGCGTGGACGAGTTTTTGTTCACTATATGTTCCACTACTAAATTCCCTTGGTGTAAGGAAAAATAATGACTGTTCAAAAAATCCCGAAAAAATATTTGCTTTAAAGTTTTACTAGTAGTACCTAATAGTCGAACTCCAACAAGGATCTTCTCGTACTTCTGAATTTACATCACCCCTCATAATGTATTGTGCATACTGCGTTGCTATTCCAGTAGTAATTCTTGCTCTTTTAACAAAGAGTAGTGACTCCAAGTTACATAGAGCTCATTGTTCGAAGGCCCGTGGGGAGTAGCTCTATAATGGCGAACGTAAATTATAAGGATATTCCTAGAATCTACAAATTGATTTATTTTAGTTTCACAATGTATAAAAAAGCTCTTCCTAAAAAAATAACCCCATCGCAGCAAACCTGCGTACTCAGCGAATTTGCAATGCATAATATATGTCTTAATACCACATAAAGCCGCATACCAAGTTTCATAAAAATATATTCACAAATAAGCGATATATACAATTTTAATTATTCTACATAAGAACAACATTGGCGATGAGTACGTAGGTTTGCTGGAACAAGGAATGCAAACAATTTGTGTTTATGCAAATATAAATATAATTTAACTAGGTGAAGCCACATAACAAGTTTCATCAATATTCATTCATAAATAAGCGATATATAATATTTTTATTATTCTCCGTAAGAATAACATGGGGGCTGTGTAAGCAGGTTTGCTGCAACAAGGAACACAACATATGGGTTTTCATGCAAATATCAATATAACTCAACTAGGTGAAGTCACATACCAAGTTTTTTTTTATTTATGTGCATAATAAAGGGAGACATCAAATTTTACTTTTTATCCATAAGAATAACATGGGGGCTCAGTACGCAGGAATGCTGCTACGGGAATAATCGGTAAACAATTTTTTTGTGTAGAAATAACAATAGAACACAAACAGATGAAGCCGTATACCAAGTTTCGTTAGTATACGTCCATGAATAAGCGAGATATAACAATTGTATTATCCTCCATAAGAATAAAATTGGGCTATGTACTGTGTTTATCACTTTTAATCCTCTTTAACCAATTGACGTAGAGAAATGATCAAAAAACCAAATTGTGTGTTTTTTAAAGCTGAATCCAGTGGTGAAAATTAAAATTTGACTTTTTAAAATATTACAAGTAAAAACTTCAAATAACCCATTTTTGGGGTACAAAACCCCCCAAAATACAACTTCGGATGGTTCGATCTGTCTGGTTTTCGAACTTATAGTCATAAATGCTGCTTTACACGTTTGTACAGATTTCATCAAAATCTAACCTTTTTTACGAGAGTTATCGCACCCACGGACATATATATATATGTAATTTTCAGTAAAGTAATGTCTAAAATGGTTAAAGTAATAAACATATATACACAGTTTCGAACGAATGGTGTTTATGGAGTCTGGGGACCCCAACACGAAAAGTTATCATGGTCCCGGGCCTAGGTCTTACCATGCTGACTACGGTAATAGCTTCTTCCCTATAGAATAAATTCGCTAACAATAAAAACAGCTAGTATATATGTATGTAGGAGGATATAGCCATAATAAGGCCCAGGATAGAAAACGTTACGAATTGATACCCCCTCCACTGTCCAGTCACTGTTAGTTGACACAGTCCGGACACCAAGAAACTCCAACCAAGAAACTGTGATAGAATCTTGCAGTAGAAAACAAGGCAACGCACTTTGTCCAATGGTATAAGGAATGGAGGTTAATTTCCCCTTACACCAATCTTCACTAACAAATGAAGACATGTGAAAAATATTTCCGAAGATCGAGTCTTCAGAGTAAGAACCATAAAAAAAGATGCTCAATGCTTAAGGTTGCTAGGTGTATAGCGATCTTTAAAAGTGCAAATAATACTCAGATGTTACACACCAATTCCCCTCATGTTTTTTTAACTAATTGCATAATATAAAAACAGTTTATAACAAAACAGAACTGCTGGAATGGCGACACAATAAATACAATTGTGAGGAAGGAGGCCGAGGATAAGGCTAAAAGGGCGGAGCCCGAGGTGAAATACGACATGAGCGAGTTTACGCGTAGTAAAACGTTGTATACACTTGAGTTTACAACACCTATTTGATGAAGACTGTAGATGTAAGTAGCTCGAGTCATGAGGCACATTAATTTAAAATCCTTATAAGTTGGGTAACAACGAATGTCTGCCAATGAGTTGTTCGAGCTAATATCTGTTAGATTTAAACCACAAAGAACCATAGTTATATTGAAATTTTGGTCACACTGATTATTTTACGCTGTGGTAAATGATACAGTGTGAATTTATGGCACGAACACTAAAAAAGGTTCTCCAGGTATTTCAGTTACCTGGTTTTACTTGTCTAAGTGACAATCCTCGAAAGTCGTAGACTCACTAGTCTACCAGGTCTACTAGTATACCACTGTATAGATGATATAAAAGGAAAATCCTTCAGAACAAGTCGAAACAAAAATTAGAGATTCCCTTTGATACTCCCGGAATGGCTGGTAAAAGCTAGATTTCAAATTTGAACAGGAGACACCACAATCGTGTTCGTCACCGGATCACAATAGAAAACGCGTGGTCTTTATGTGCCAATAACAATTAAAACCAAGGTTCGTCTCGTCAACGTTCAACAGTAGGCGACACTAGCGGCGCCACGCCGGACTTTACGACCTACGATGTAGGAAGAATGAAGGAGGAGTGGCCCAAAAAGCGCTTATGTATATTAATGGCTTTTCGGGTGATCCAAAACAAATGGGAGTGCGTTTGTAGAAAGAGGCGTACAATGGGCTTTCTGGGCGGCCGCTGAAACAGGGGACGAAGGACCAAGGACAGTATGAGGCGGTGACACTCGTTTTGGCTTCGCCTCTGTGGTAATCCAGCGGAGAAACATTGTTGGGTGGAACTAAATTTAAAATGCCCATTGCTACAGTAAAATACACGGGTTAAATTAGCGTGGAAGTCCGTGTGACTTTTGAAACGCAGACTATCACCGTGCTTCGAAATGTACCCGAAAATCCCAGCTACATAAGCAGTCGTCTGATCATGTCAGAGGCACAATTGCTACCTATAACCTCTGACAATAGACATTTGTCAGAAGGTTACACAAACTTAACTTACTGATACCAATATTCATATTCCTAAAAAAAGACAAGTCGCGAACGTTGTAGGGTGCGCAATACGGAGATAGTGGCGCTACAGACTTGATCATGGTTGCCTATTCCCTTAGTGGCCAGGACATTACAGTACAGTACCCAAGAATTGACCATGGGTCTTCAAGAACGGTTACGTTAAAAACTCATAAAACGAAAGCGATATTGTTACTTCTTTGGATTAGTATCTACAGAGGGGTTATATCTCCACAAAAACAAATCGATAACAAGTCAATTTCGAAGGGTGCCAGAGGAACCATATCAACATTTGTTTTTGGTTACTTTTGGACACGATTTAATCAAACAAAAAAAGCTTTAAAGTATATATTTGATAAATGTTAGATATTTAGTTAGCATAATTAACAAATAACTTACACCTACGAGAAAAAGTTGTTGAACACTGGGACTCTTTGCTTTTACCTATTTTTATTTGTAAAAAATACGTTAATTTTAACCATCAAAACTTCTTTATACAAATGATCAGAATAATTTAAACTAGTTCGCACGCAGCACGCTGACGTGAGGAAAGTGAATTTCCACGTAACAACTTAAAAAAAAATTAGTGTAAAAACATACATTTATTCCAAGTTTTATTGAAATCTGAAACCATTGATTTTTTTGCTGTTCTGATTCTCCTGGTGTATTTACCTGCAATGCCGGGAATAAAATTTTGCGCATCATAAATTTTAGGAGAAGGTCCAGTCAGGCTTTAAAGTAGGCGTGAGGTTGCTGGGGATTATAAAAGTACACCAACAAATGAATAACAGGCTTTTCTAATGTAAAACCCCCATAAGACAACGTACTGTGTTTGGTCGATACATATTTTCTTTAATAAATCGGTAAATATTTGTGCTAGAATAACGAGAGAGGGCTTAACAGTTTCGCCTCACTAATTCCCATCTTTCTACATGTATCACTTTTACATCCGGGGCTTTTCTGACCCTTTTTGGGCCCAAAAACTCAAAATTTGAAAGATTAATCCCCAAAAAAGGGTTTAGAGTTTTCCGATTGTTTTGCCCAACGAACTTGTCCAACTGGTTATAGAAAGGAACATCCCTGCCAAATTTGAAGTAAATCGGACAAAAAATCCAACCGCTAGAGTGCAAACACACACGGGCGCGCGCGCACACACACACACATACACACACACACACACACACACACACACACACACACACACACCACACACACACACACACACACACACACACACACACACACACACACACACACACACACACACACACACACACACACACACACACACACACATATACATATATATATATGTAATTTTCAGTCGGTCTTGAAATAAAATAACTGAAACCAGGGTACTGTGTTTAAAATGTTTAAAGTAATATATATATAATTTTGAACGACCCTCCAAAGCGTGTTCACGGGGTCACGTTAGGAACTTCTATGGTGGTCCCGGGCTTAAGTTTCACCGTGCGGGACATGCTAATAGTTCACTTTCCATAGGAAAGTCACTAATAATTTTGGTAAGTGATTTTTGGTGTGATGATATCAGTGTCATGAAAGTTGAGGATAATCCCAATTATATTTCAAGCTTAGCAGAGGGCCGTATAGGGTAATCAACCAATCAACTTTACGGAAAAATTAGAGTACTTAAAAGAACAAGGGACAAATATAAACTCCTTCATGTAGATCGGAACTCACCACATGGTTTGTGAAATCTACTTTTCCTGCTTTCCGCCTATAATTAGTTGAAATTATACAAAATGGCAACCAATGTACCAATGTCGACCTATTCAAAGAATCCCTATCGCTAAAAAAGAGATTACCCAAAGTTGTACAAACTGTACTCGTATTTGTAAGATTGCACTTTTCCAAAACGTCCTATCACTCAATTATCCACCACCGCTCAAAGAAGCCGCCCACCCCTGCATGTGCCCGGCTCAGGCCACATCCCCGTGATTGTTGTATCCGAAAGTCGGACACGACATCCAATCGTACCCGAGGTCCCCTGCTGCGGTACGATGTTGATACCGGACCTCACGGCGACGCGCCGGACCGTAGCGGAGTGGAGCAGTCAGACGAAATGCATGACCGATACCGGACAACAATTAGCCGATGAAAGGGGCCGTCCGCCGATATCGGGTCAATAGTTTCAATTATTGCCGACGTCGCCGATCGAGCTCGTGCCGGTGTAGATAGATAAACAACAAGGGAACTGGATACGGTGAATGTCAAGGGACCGAGTATCGTGTTGGGTTTAAAAACACCGTGGGTTAAAGGGCGGATAAAGAAAATACTCATGGAGACTTACCATGGTATAAATTAATCAATGGGTGCAAACAAATACAAATATTGCTACCTATTTATTAAAATAATTAGCCGATTGTCGGTGAAACTATTATGGCTTTCTTAAGTGGACATATACGTGATATTTGAAATCCTTTACAGTCTAAATGAGCCTTTTGTGGCTTCGCCCCTTTCAAAGTTTCAATGTTATATCTTATTGAAGAATACCAATGTGTGCAGAAACTTGCTCTGTGCTGTCTTGTCTAATTTGTATTGTTATTCTTTCTGAAAGTATGAACACATTCTTTGTTTGAAATTCATTATTGGGGTAATGGTGAATTTATCTGATTTAAGAAATCATTATGTAAATTTTCCACCACTGATTGATAAAACAAAGTTTCACGACATTTGGGGTACTGGAATCACGTTTCACCTGGAAGACAGGATCAGATTCCAGATCCCAAAAAATTGTGAGACTTGTTTTACTAATCAGTGATGGAAAATTTCCGCAAGTTTCTTAAATAATATGACATGTTAATACGTTAACAAAGCGGACACTAAAATCACATGTGGGATTGAAAAGAAAGCAGATGCCTTACAGTCCTGTGATTTTCTTTGGGGAGGGGGGGAATTTGTCCAAATGTTTTAATGACCTATTACATCAGTAAAATAAAATATAATCGTCTAGAAGGCAACGCAAAGTCTGCTAGAAAATTCGCACACTGTCAAGAATAAACCTACAAAATAGGCCTAATTCTAATTTTGGCGATGGGTGACTAAGGATGACGAATAATGTATTGCTAAAAACAATCTGACGATGATTTCCTTATCGCAAATGTTTAAAAAGGGACTCCAGTCAGCGACTTGTACCTTCTTCTCACATAAGACCAATGTTCTTTCAAATAGCGTTGATTTATGGTTCATTTTACAATAGAATAAGTATCATTTAAGTGAGCAGGATTTCACTATCACAAACAGTTTACCCATACAAAGTCGTAAATATTAAACATTTTATAATTTTATTGAACGATTATTAGTGAATTTCCTATGGTAAAGTGAACTATTAGCATGACCCGCACAGTGAGACTTAAGCCCGGGACCACCATTGAAGTTCCTAACGTGACCCCCTGAACACGTTTTGAGGGGTCCCTACAACTTTATATATGTGTGTTCGCACTCCAGCGGTCGCAATTTTTGTCCGATTTACTTCAAATTTGGTAGAGACATCCTTTTTAAAACAAGTTGGACAAGTTCGTTAGGAAAAACAATCAGAAAACTCTAACCCCCTTTTTTGGGGATTTTAAGTTTTTAAATTGTGAGTTTTTGGGCCCAATAAGGGTCAGAAAAGCCCCAAACGAACACTTATTGAACATTAACTTATTGTACGTAAATAGCCAAAGATTTTAAGCCCTCCCTCATCATTCTAGCATGCATAAGTACTTACCGAGTTATTAAAGAAAATGTTAATTGTCAAAATAAAGTAAGTTGTCTTATGGGGATTTTACACTGGGAAAGGCTGTTTTTCATATCTTAATATCGTTTTATCACCCCCAAACCCCCATACCCGACAATACCTCCTTCTAACTTTATAATGTACAACATTGGCATCCTATTAGTGAAATTCAATATAAATTCTAATCATACCCAAAAACACAAAGTGTTGACGGGTTGCCAAGTCCTAAAATTATATGATATCAAAATGTATTCCAAGTCAAAGATAGCACCTTTGATCTGAGATTGTTTATCACCACAAATTACTTAAATATGTTAAAATAACAATGCTCGAAAGATTGTTGGTTATTTTCTATCTGTTCTTGGCCAGCAGATAATAAATTTTTATAATATTCAATTATAATATTTAACTATACTTTATTTAGATTTTTAAATTTCAAAATAAAGATTTTGCATCAGTGAAGCTGCTGGCCAAGAACAGATAGAAAATAACCAACAATCTTTCGAGCTTTGTTATTTTAACATATTTAAGTAATTTGTGGTGATAAACAATCTCAGATCAAAGGTGCTATCTTTGACTTGGAATACATTTTGATATCATATAATTTTAGGACTTGGCAACCCGTCAACACTTTGTGTTTTTGGGTATGATATCATTTGTTTTTTATATAATTGTTTATTAAAAATTTTTATAAATGAGATTTCAAGTAGAAATAAAACAAAATATATATCAAGGATAAAATATTATAATATATTGAACATTAATTAAGACTAATTTACCTTAATATTACCTAGATAGTTTTTAGAATTTTCTGGCAGTTTTTTAAACATTATAATATAATTTTTTTGCACCATATGGGCATTTCTTGACGTTCACTTTCTCATCATCTGCATCTATCCACTTATTTTTGTTTTGAATGTAAGCTATGTAATGCCCTGATGCTGAACTGTTTCCTAAATGGAACACCGCATTTTTTAATTTGTACAGAACTCCATTAATTTTGATTTTTGCAATTTGTAGACTGGGTATTATTAGACTTGAAATTTTGTTATCATGTGTTTGCCAAAGTTGTAGTTAAAAAATTATGAAGTTACTTGTAACTGAGATGGATGTTTTTGATTAGTACCTGGGGGCCGAGCTTTGCTCGGGGAAGGCCAGTCAGATTGTTTAGATAACTTGGAATAATGTTTCACCACTATCCCCTACTGATAATTGGATTTTTTTTTAAACTCATTTGCCTCTTTTCTAAATTTTTAGATCCCTCCAGTTGTTATTTATAGCTCAATGTCCCTTTGTTTTATTTTAATACTCTATATTCTACTCTTCACTCAACAGTTTTAATCACTGCTCTCAGGAAAATACATGTTAATAATCATAAACAAGTGAGTATTACCATAGAAAAATAAACCGGTATTACTTTGACAGTTCATTGATTGATTATAAACAGCTGTTACAATTCTTTTGTTTTGATTTTAAACTCCATAAGCCCAATGATAATTTTTTAAAATTTCTATTTTTGTTTAGTGAATTTATCCTATAGGGAAGAAAGCTATTACCGTAGGTGGCATAGTAAGAGTTAAGCCCAAGACCATGATAACTTTTCATTTAGAGGTCCCCAGATGCCAAAAACACCATTCGGTAAAATTTGTATGTGTGTGTGTTCGTGTGTCCGTAAGCACGATAACTCGTAAAAAAGGTATGATCTTAATGAAATTTGGCACAAATGTGTAAAGTCCCATTTATTTGAATAAGTTCGAAAACCAGACGAATCGCACCATCCGAAGGGGGGGTTTGGAGTTTTCACATTTAATTTTCATTTTAATCAAATTTTAATTTTTACTATTGAATCCAGCTTAAAAAAACATACAATTTGATTATTTCTCTACGTCAATTGGTTACCGAAATATTGTGTCCAATGTTAATGTTATGGCGGATAAGCAAAATTTTATATATCGCTTATTAATGAGCATATATTAATGAAACTCGGTATGTGGCTTCATATGGTTGGGATTTACTGATATTTGCATACAAAATCCATTTTTTTGTCCCCATGGCAGCAAACTTGCGTACTCAGCAGCTATGTTATTCTTATGAAGAATAAGAAACATGTGATATATTGCTTGTTTATGAATATAAATTGGTAAAACTTGGTATGTTGCTTCATCTAGTGGTGATCCATTGGTATTTGAAAAAAAACAGATTTTCTTGGTCCTTGATGCAGCAAACCTGCATACTCAGCCCTAATTTGTTTCTTATGGAGGATAAATACAATGTCATATCTTATTTATGAATACGCTTTGATGAAAGTTGGTAAGTGGGTTCATAACTTAGTGAAGTACCATTTTAAATTCGCTGAGTATGCAGGTTTGCTGCAACGGGTGTATTTTTACATTATTTGATTTTTCCTGGAGATGAGAACTGTCTAGAACTTATTTTTATCCCAGAAATTATTTATTTCCTTCATTTTAAGTAAATCGTTGCTGCCATTATTGAGATCAGTGTCGCAAGCAAACACGGACGCACGCACGCAAACCTTACTCAATGAGTGCTTGATAGTGATCATTTTCACAAGTTGTGCATATAGAGTCAGTAAGAGGGAACCAGGCGATAAATTGACTGCAGAGTAGTTAATCTAAATTGGCTTTTCTTTTAAGATGATTAGGATGAAAATATGGAATATAAATTTACTGTCGTAGCTGGTTGTTCTGTGGTTGCAGTTTGAACATTTGTGGTTAATTTTATTGAGTGCCTGAATTGAAATTCCAGGGGTTGATGATTCGAAATAAGGCAATTTAAAAATTCCGCACAGTCTTGTTGTTCAATTGTATTACATTGTGGTCCCAGTTGATTTATAATATCTATAGAATTTAAAATCTGGTAATTATCATTCGGTAGGATATTACCATTTTTTAGTGGAGCATTGGTGTCGTAATTGTTTGTTAACGTCACGATTGGTGGGCAGTTGAAAATACATTATAAAACTACATTTGCATAGCATGACACGCCATAAACCTCTTTGAAACCGAGATTTCCCAGTTCGTCTATATTGTTAGTAATGTCTTGAATGGCTCCTAATTTAGTATTATGAATTTGCCAGATTTGACCAGGGATTTTTTCTTGAGATTTTATTCAAATTTTTAATTGTTTTAATTCTGGTCGGTACTCACTCCTTGAACCTATTATTTTCAGATATAGCTGATGCTTGTGCCTTAACATTTTGAGAGTCAAGTTTAGAATTAATAGACCAGAGAGTGAAGTCACGCGATATAAAGACTACGTATGTTTGGCCACATGAAAATACTGCATAACCAGCATCAACAATACAACTGTTAAGCGTTAATCCCTGACTTTTGTGAATTGTAATTGCATATTATGCTACTCCAATAGGAAACTGCTTTCGGAAAACGAATGCTCCAGGAATTACTTCAAATTTTGTGGACGATCTTTGAATTTCAATACCTCTGTCTTTAAAAGTTATAATAATGTTTTTGATTGCATCGTGAGCATCTTTAGTAAAGTCTTTTACAACACCCACTGAACCATTAATAACAATACCCTGACTTATTTATTAAAAATTATGCCAATTTTGGTGACAAGTCTATTTAGGCGAAACTATTATGTATTATATTATCGTTTGTATGTTATTTGAAACCCCTTAACGACTAGATGTGACTTTTGTGGTTTTAGAAAACGTCCTCCTTCAGGTCTTAGCCTCCTAAGCTCTCAAAGTTACAATGTTAAAATTATGGCAAAATTAAAATAAATTTAAATTGAACATATAACAGCTGTTAATACTGACAAAACACAGTAAAGAAGCAAGAACACAGTTTTAAAGCTAACCTCTAGAATGGACTTTTAAATTATTGAAAATGTGCTTATTGAGTAATTTTATTTAGTGAGAATATGCTCGTTCATTTTGAAGATGAACTTATTCGCTTGGCTCACTCGCCTCCAGGTTGAGCTCGTTCGCTACACTCACTCGCCTATATATATAAATATATATATATATATATATTTATATATATACAGAACTAACTTCGGCATCGACAAAAGAACTTGAAATGCCATTCAAGTAGATTTTGTATTTCCATAATGAACATATGTTTATGCCTTTTAAGTATGTTTAGATATAATCTATATAACAGCTGTTTGGTGAAACTAACTTATATAACTAAATAACATACTAACCCGACTTTGTTTTTAGATTTGATATTATGTTTATTGCATATTATGTTATGTTCGATGTATTATAGTATGTATAGCTTAAACGAATTAAAATATTTTCATTACCTCTATACCTTTTGTTTGGTTAAATTCACTCAATGATTAATTTGAATTTACAAGCCAGCTGATCAGATTTGTTTTGGAACACATGCGATACTTGGATTTTTGTTTACGTAGTAAATGTAAACAAAGCAGACATCAAATTCAGTAACAATTTTGAAAGTGGAATTTAATATAATTTGTTTTAAAATATTGCGTTTGCAAACTTACAATTTAGTATCAAAAGTGTAATATGTGAGTAAAAACAGAAGTCTGTGCGAAATTTCGTTCAAGTTTGATGAGAAATAAAGTTCTTAGGCTTAATGAACAAAATGAAGTGGACAATTTGTGAAAAGTGCCAAAACTACAAGATTTAGGCTACTTTTATACGTTAATTTCTCGCTTCTCAGACTTTTCTTAAACCAACTGTTGTGATTTTTCGTGTTTAGTGAAGGGGTTTAGCATATAAATGCACTGCCAGATTCACTTAAGGCTATAATACGCTAATTTGAGAAGTGAAAAATCGTCTCATTCTGCTTCGTGTTAGTATAGCACGGGTCGTGTGGTGGACTTGGCGACGTGACACGACCGTGCCACTAGATAGCTAAAGGATCATCAAAACAGCCAAAAAATAAAAATATTCAATTATCAAAAAAATGCAACCAATGTTGGTTTAAACCCTTTATTTGATCTTTTTAAGGTTTTAATGCGGAAATTCTCTTCCCTCACGACAGCGTGCTGCGTGCGATCTCGTTATTTGTAATACGGGCATTTTGCTTACTGAAATCGCTATTGATTTTTGTTTTAAAATTGACATAAATTAACGATATCGGATAATCCGTCGAGGACGGGCTTTGAAAGTTAACATTGACCTTATGGTGGAAGCAGGTAGAAACACCAAAATAAGCTTAGTGACTATAGCTCTCTAGTTCTCATTAAGGTGAGTTTAATATCTACTTTTGCTTGGTCCCACATAATTTTATAAGACGTGGAACTAAAGATGAGAAACATCTCTATCCAATATTTTCAAACAAAACAAATTTTAAAACCGCCACAACTCGACCAAATGAATCAGTTCCGACTTCCTCTTGTGAGCTTTCACATCCCGCTGTTCCGCTGTTGCTACTGCCGGCCGTCGTAACTATTGTTCACCCTAGATCCCGGATTAGCGGATTTACGGCCAGAGATGGAGCTGTTCTTTTGTAGCCGCTGGCCAAGTGTACGAGCTGAGTGAAACGTCGATACCCAAGTGAATGTTCACACTTTACACTCGACTCGCGCAGTAGCTTCCAGCGGGGATGAAGGAGTGTTGTAGTGTTGTCTTTGGGCACCCAAGTCTCCCATTAAATTACCCTTCTAACGTTCAATTGTTGTTGGAGGCGAGTAGAGGATTGATTTATTTTAATAGGGGTCCAAAATTATGCAATCTCATTCAATGAAAAAGGTTCCAGATAAAAGTATAGTGATGTGATGGCGAAGAGAAGGGGGTGGACTTGCAAGTTATGTAACTTAAAAAATAATAGGAATATAAACAAATTGCAACATTTCAATTAGGGAGAAAACCCCTGCTATATTGAAAAAAGTGCCAGCAAGTTGCCGTTTGATCAGGCATCTAACATCTTACCTAATTGATCAAAGATTATGAGTACCGTAATACACTGAACAAATGTAATATTTAGAAGTTTTAGTGTTACTTATGCATACTAATAGTGTGTTTATACATCATGATACTTCGAGGAAACATATCTAAATGAAAATACTTCGGTATTAACTACTGACGAAAAACAGTTTTACAGAGTTAACGTCAGTTTTAATCTGGGTAATAGTAGTTTTCATTACTTGTCTCGAAAGTGACTTATTGCGGGGAGAGATTGCATTTACGCGCGAGGCAATATTGATGCAATAAATTGCATTTATTCCCGAGCGTGGAAAAAGCTATCGAGCCCGGCAATGGAACTTTTGAGACGAGTATTGAACATTATTTTTCATTACGATATCGAAAAACTTGTAAACAACATGAATATTTTTGTTTATTCAACTTAGTATCAAGAAAAAAAACCGAACTCATAACGCTGAGTTTCCGTGCTTATGTCGAGGTACATACGCACGGAAACTCAGCGTTATGAGTTATTACCGTGCACTTATTAATAACTGCATGCCCAATAGTTTGATGAAAAAAACAGGATTTTGGATGAATAAAAAGTAACTTTATTAACTTAACTATATAACAAGATGATGAATAAATAAACAAAGAAACCTCTGATGACTACATAGCAACGACAGTTAATCAGGCAGTAATTCGTTAGTTACACTTACCGCTCTGTTCATCAAAGTTTCAGGAATATTATTAATATTAGTACACATAACTCAAACAATCCGTCACAACGACTATAACCTAACTGACAATGTCAGTATTTACTAAGCTATGAAACGCTTTGTTTTGAACAACAATGCAACAGCAAATAATGCAGCAGCTGATCGGCCTAATGCAACAGCTGATCGATCTGCACCGCAAAATCCCATAACGGTTACTTTCCGTGCACCACAAATGCACAGAAAGTTAACGTTATGTAATTTTGCCGTGCAGTGGCGGGAATAACCTATTTTCTTAGCTCATTTTACGTTTAGAAAGTGTACTTTCGTGTGTAGAGTAATGAAAAAGTAGTTTGCTGAGGCCATAAAGGCAAAGAGTGATTCTCATGAATTACTTCATTAGAACATTTGCCTATTCAGATAATCTTTCAAACCTATGACCTAGATGCCAAATAAATAATCAACTCCGTATTACATTGGTTGCTGGCATATCTCCTCTTCCGGGTTTCATTCGTGTGTCAATCCCGGATAAATAATATCCTCTACTGGGGAAATGCAAAATTGTGGACGATATCGTCTGGCTGGTGGGTGTCCCGACGCCGGCGCTAGGCTAGGCGTGGCCGCCTACAACGCTATCTATCCATCAAGCGGGAAACAAGAGCGCATGCGTAGTACATCCTGGCGCCGCGCCGCCGCGCCACCGCCGCACTGTATGTCACCACAGAGTATACAAGGATTTACATTTACATATAATGGATGCCGGATAGAGCAATTTCGGCCTAACGACTCAATCAACTAGGTTATGATGATAGGGTACTCAAAATGGCCTCGTTAAATTAGTATTTAAATAATACATTACTTCGAATTAACAACAATCTTCCTTATACGGAACATTGTTCCGCATAAGGAACAGTGTGTTAACATATAGCGTCGGTTGACTAAACCTAAACGTAATATAGAATGGTGTATATAAACATATTTTCGAAATTAATTTGGCTTTCACACGTTTTTTGATGAGTTCAAAGTTCGATGTTGACCAACCATTACACAAACATTAACCTACCATGTATTGTTATTACGGTAATAAAGAGAGATTTGACCATCTATCTGATACAAGATTTGACTAGCTGTTATCTGCAGCTTCGCTCGTGAGACTGTCAAAAATCTTAACTACAGACGGTAATTGTATAAACGAATCCTACCATAAGATTGGATTGGAACTTACAAGACCCGTGGGGTGGAGCCCTAAGTTGTAGTCGTGCTCAGGTATATATGTCAATCTGATATGTAAGCTATGCTCATGCAACATTTTAACTTAATCGGTCCAGTAGTTTTTGCGTGACTGAAGTCTAAACATCCATACATCCGTCTAAACTTTCACGTTTGTACTAGGTGTCCGCTCATACTTCCCGTAAGAGGATGAACGAAGAATTTATTTTAAAATTATTTCCCTCAATACGTATTTAACTTGTCAGATAATTAATTTAAAAGTGATTATTAATGTACGACAGAGTTCATATGTACAATGTCCTTATGTACATACGACAGAGTCACAATCTGCCAAACATGTTCAGATTATCATAACACACTGCTACGGTTAACCCAGTAGTTTTTGTGTGACAAAAGTCCAAACATCCATACATCCGTCCAAACCTTCAAGTTTATAATATTAGTAGGATAACTATAACTCATATTCTTAATTTAATCACGTTAAATGTTAAAACAATTCACCGTTACGGGAGAAGAAGAATTTCGAATAAACAAACGCTAGAAGCTAAGACCGAGTTAAGAAGGATCAACAAAAGATCGTAGAACGCACGACGAAATAAATCCAGAGATGATCCCGAAAGTAACTGGAAGCTGGTAATTCCTCGCTTGACAAATAAATGAAGGGAAATGTTTAATCCGCTGAGACACTGACGACAGGTGGCTGGCTAATGTTACGGTTTGGGGCGAAGGTGGACGGAGCGCGCAGGCATTAGAGGACCACTGTCCAACGCTGTCTAAATACAACTGGGCTTAATCTCTTTATTTCGACCGACCTGCCGACAGGTTTTAAGCTTCCCAAGCTTACCCCAAGTCACGCAAGCTTAGTAGGATTTACAAGTGATATGTCATTTTCAAGAGAAGGGCGTGTTGGTCGGAACGATTAGCTTATTTTGAAACCGTTGCTTCGCCACCTGAATTTATGCAATCATTGAAATAGGTGTCTTACAACTGCTACAGATAATGAGGTCAATCAATTATTTATTCGTATGCTTTAAGCGAGAACATTTGGTTTATGGTTGTATGTGCTCAATATGATCTAATTTTTAGAAGATTTTGAAAAAAAATTTTGAAAACCACATTGGCAGTTTGGAACTCGAGTGAATAAAGTCCTGGTTAATTGAAAACACTTATATATTTTAACACTGACTGAAAACAACGCACAGCCTAAACCGGTGGGACTGGAAGCATGACATTTTGCACAGGAATTACTTTTGCAAACGTAGATGCGAGCACTAAGAAAGGATTTTTAAATCTGATCCTAGGACTCCCCCTCATGGGTGGTAAAAGTTAAAATATTATTCCTTTGGGCACTTGATTTATCTGGCCAGACGATAGCATAAACAAATCTTATTCAAAGCGTTAACTAAAGAATGCATCACTCACAAATGCTTTACACCCAGGTGAACCGAATACACAGCTTGTAAAGTCCACAGATTTAATCAGGCGCGGATCCACGGGGGGGAAATGGGGGAAATTCCCCCCCCAAGGCAAAAGGTTGGAGTTGCGCGCGCACCCCCGCACCAGCGCCAGTGCTACGTCTGCCCGGATTTAATACATTTATTTTGAAAGTATTCGATTACGTTATCGGTATATTCGGTGGTATATTGATTTTTTAAAATAAAATAAGTACCAAAGCCATAAATGGTCCATTTATAATATCGTTTTGTAGGAAACTAAAATTTGCAGAGGTTCGTAGATTAAAGATTCCTCAATATGTCTTATAATCTAAGATAAATACAAGTCATATTTACCTTTGTCTTATCTATATTTTTAATACGCTAGGCATATTTTTGTCATAATTGTTTTGGAGCGGTGGTGCTACCGATCACCATGTCCAAGGTGTCGTTAGAAAGGTCTTAGCATGTAGTTTTGCCATCAATTAAAAAAATTTATAAAAGTCACCATGGACATGGGAAAATATGGAGTCAAAGTCGCGATTTTCCCCATAGACATAATATGCAGTTACAAACCAACGATCGAGAAATCAGCGGTTTATTTAAGGAAGTGGTTAAACAAATAAAATCTGATCCTTAAAAATGGTTATTGAACGTACAGCTGGCAACAAAACACCAGTTTTTATTTGCACAAAATCAAAACATAACCAAAAAACGTTCGACATAATGGAGACTATAAGACGTCGACCAGGACGGCCAAGAGGAGGAGGCCGACGAACTTTAACTGACGAACTCTTTCCTTGGGTAAAAGCTTGCTCGGATTCGAGCAACAGGACCACTAGTAAAAGGTAAATACATGAACCATTCACGTGTTTCTTTAAAGATCTTTTAATGAATAACTCAAAGTTACTTGAATAAAAAAAGCTGGATATTGATGTGTGAGTCGGCTACAATTCGTAAAATCAATTTCTCCTACAACCACGCCTAAAGTTCATCTTTACGATCTAAAAACACGTAAAACAGCTGTTTTCTGTTCAGCGAGCGAAAAAGTAATTTTTACTCGCTGCGCCTTACTTTTCCGCTTGCTGAAGTAATAAATAGCTGATTGATTGTTGGTTTTGACTCGGTGTTTTTAACCTCAATCTCGTGAATTCAGCCAAACTGAGTGAAAGTGAATTTTAGTGTGTTGGGTGGTAAAATTGCCAAAATTGCAGATAGGCAAAATTGTGTATTCGTAACTCGAGTGTAAAGAAACCTTATCCTCTTAATACATACTAGTTATTTATGCATTAAGAGATAAAGTAGGTCTTTATCGCTTGAGAGAAATAACTGCCAACAGTTTAACTGCCAACAGTTTAACTGCCAACAGTTTAACTGCCAACAGTTTAACTGCCAACAGTTTAACTGCCAACAGTTTAACTGCCAACAGTTTAACTGCCAACAGTTTAACTGCCAACAGTTTAACTCCGCTACGCTTCACGCGGCAATTGTCTCATTAGAATAATGACACTTTACACTCAAGTAAATATGCAATTTCTCTTAACACTGCAATTTTGAATACCACATAACAAAAATTATTACGATGGTGCCCTCTGAAGTTAACTTATATAGTTTTATTCTCTTCCTCGTATTTAATTTGAAATCTGTCTCTGAATCTGACATCAAGCCGTGTCGTAACTATAACGTTTAAAGCCGCAACTTCATATACATAATTATAACAAGTTACATATTTTTAATCAATATTGAATCTAAAAGGTCACAGATCTCGAATGACATTTAAATTCGGGTCTTACACAAGTAATTCATAACTCTACAGCTTTTACGGCGTATAACCGATACATTTAATTTACAACGGCCGATATAATTTGATTTTTATCGTTTAAAACCGGCCACCCCCAAATACGACGACGCTGTTTGCGCAACAAGCTCGAATAATTATCGAAGGAATCGGGTGTCGGTTCGGCTCGTTGGTTGGGATTTACGAGTAGTCGATTAAAGTTCGATTCGCCACGGTCGATAGGATCGGCGCGTTTTGAAACGGATTATTCCGTCTTCGCATCCGATTACTGTACCAGATGAATCCGATACGATGCGAGACTTAGGTGAGAATGTATGAGGTACGAGTGTGGAATGAGGGAGGTAATTGTCGAGTGTTTCGATACCTATCCGATTTCTGAAAAGTAGTCGTAATTGTTATATGGGTTTTAATAGTCAGCATTTAACTACGTTCGTTGCGACTCCTATCAATTGCATAACATATCCACGAAAGCTTCTGCACTCCGTTTACCTTCAAAACTCCATAACAAATGTAACGGTTACTAGACTTTTTAGATTCGGATAATTATTCAGTCATGTTCTCAATGGACCACAACGCCGTTTTCATAGGGGAGGCAAATAAAATAAAACACATCTGTCTCCGTACAAAGCTTCTTAGAGAGGAAGGGTGAGTCATCTGTGAGAACAGTCATCACTACTTTGTCCATCTTTGGAATTATAATTATTTCTGGACAACCTTTCAGTAACAAAACTCTAGATGTAATTTTTGATCCAACTACATCCAAGATTCGAATTTTTGATACAAATTAAGTTGTAAGAGTTAATTATTTAAAGAGTAAACGTAGCTAACAATAGCTAACCACTGAGTAAGTCCAGTAAAGATACGTTGTGCCACACATAGACAACTGGCCAGGATCTATTTTCTCGCCGAGCAAGAGAGAAAACAGTTAAGGTTTACAGGGCTATCAACTATGACCAACAATAGTAGACGTGCTGCATTGCCAAACTGCAAACCAGCTGGTCGGCATAGTTTCTATAGGAAAATCGCAATAGTGACAGAGTGAAGCCTATTGGCTGGAGCCCAACTGTCATCTTTCCTGATCATTACTCACCCATTTTATGCAACATGATAAGTCTCCTCCAGTTGTTTCACCTCCGTGTATTGGGTTAGCCCCTGCCCAAATTTCGTTAACAATTGTAGGTTGGGTCAAATACCTTTTTTCCCCATAAAGTTCTTCTGATATTCGTTCACCTCAGTTTACGTTGCGGTGCGATGAGCCAGCTCCAGTTGACAATCAAGTCACTCGCCTCTATCACGCCAGTCACTCGCCCCTGACACCCCGATCAGTCAGTTACCAGACACCGACGTTCCCACAGCCCGTGTTGCGACACGAGCTAAGTGTGGGCGCTGTGGGGCACAGCGTTATAGCGTTAGTCGTCGGATATTGAAAACGCCGCGGTGCTGTAAACAACGGTAACAACGGGCTTTGGGCGAGTCGTGCGGCGCAACAGCCAGCGACTGGCGCGCTTCCTTCGCGACAATCCCTTCGCCGTGGACCCGGGGATCGTCAATAGCTGGGGAGTGATACGATCTCCGACATTAGCAGAAGAGATTAGACTAAATCCAGCCTCCCTTGAAGGGCCTTGCTTGAAGGGGTATAAAGTAGAAGTAAAAGTATATTTGGTAAGGTCTTTATTTTAAAGAGAAGGAGAATCATAGTTTTTACACTTTTAGGATGAATTACATTTAACATCCATGCTTTTTAGATAGCTTTACTCAATTTTCCAACAATTTTAAAATGTCCTGGGTCAAAATAGATTTCTTTGATCAATCTTTATAGATTCTGTAAAATAATCCACCTTCCATTAAAAGTGCTTCTTTCAGGATTAAGGAGGATTATGTTCAGTCCACATCGTTCCATTTTATCCATCTTCGATTTATGCTCCAAGACGAATTTTCTTTTGAGCACATCAGGATTTGTCTAATCCTTGCTCCAGATTAGTAATAATTAAAACAATACCATGTTTAAATGTTCAATAAAATGTGCTTCTTTTGCAGAAGAAAGGATAGTCTCGTTCAAAAGTGTTGGAGAAAATAACTCTAAGTTGACACCCTGACCGAGGTAGGGGAGGTTAGCGAACAGAATGTGAACAGGATAAGTAAATCGTACGAAGAATGAACAGCTGGCTACAGTTTGAGAACGTTTTGAAATCGTATAGCCGTACACAATGAATGAATCGATTCAGGACAAATTATCTATATCAATAACTTACCTCGTGCATTTACGTTGGTGGATGAGACAGGTTCGTTATCACCACAGGAATGTGTTAGTGTTAACACCAGTTACTTCTGTTCTGAAAAATCAACCTAAAATATTCTTTCATTTAAATCCCACCCACAGATTGAGTTATCTGGCAATCTGACTCCATTCATATCGAATATCAGTTACCACAGATAAGAACGATTCATTATCAACCGCTATCAGATATGCAAATGTCTCCGATTTGTCAGAACATATTGATAACGATCTCAGATAATTGAATCATCCCCGGGACAAGTGCTCCCGTTAGTAATTGTTTCTATAATGGTGGCACACCTGCTGCGAGGCGAACAGGGGATTGGCTATCCTGTTTCCACCGAGATTAGCATTTCGATTACATATCTAAAATGAAATCGACACCTTGTTTTAATTTAGGCCACTTCTAATGGGTGGGATGAGTAAACAGGTGGGATTTATAGGCGATAAATAAATCAAAGAGTTACAATCGAATTTATTGCTGATTACTGCTCCGGTTTAATTTAAATTAATTGGGGCTCGAGCGATCCACGGTACACGGCCGATCTGTAAAGCTCTAATGGGTTCTGCGGTGATCCGCGCCGACACAGGGCGTAATCGGGTCTGATGGCTTGATCAGTTTAATGGACTCAATCTCACACTCTGGTTTTTTATTATTTTTCAATAAAATCATCCCATTGGCTTTCGTTGAAAAAAGCCATTGTCAAATTCTCAACTATCTATGTGTGAGATACATTTGATGGGGAAAATAAAAGAGAGTGACGGTGTTACCACAGTTGCATAGGCTATGTAATTAGACGGATATACATATCTCTTTATTAATTCAAAATAAATAGAATATGACTATTTTTCAGATAATTTTGTGTACAGGTCCCGAAAATTTATTCATCTTATTCCAAGTAAGAAGGTTTTTGTAAACAGACTACCGGCAAAACTGCTATTTGTTATTTGAAAGCCCTTAACGTCTAGATGTGCCTTTTAGGGGGTTGGAAAAAATCTACATTTAGATCTCTTCCCCCTGGGCTTTCAAAATTCCAATGTTAATCTTATGGAAGAACAGAAATAAACTTCATTTAACATTTAACAGCACCTGTTGATAGTAACAAAGTACAGTACAGAAGCAAGAGGAGCTGTTCCAAGCTGACTCTTGGAATGGCATCACAATATTAACCAATATGACTGGATATGAGCCGGATAATCAGCAAATAAAAAGAAAAAGAAAGCCCTTAAGGTCTAGATGTGCCTTTTGGGGTTTTGGAAAACATCTACATTTAGAGCTTCACCCATTGGGTGTTCAAAGTTCCAATGTTAATCTTGTGGAAGAGTAGAAATAAATTTAGTTAAACTTTCAACATCTGTTCAACATCTGATAACACAACAAAGTAAAGAAGGAAGAACTGCTGTTTCAAGCTAACTTTTGGAATGGTATAATAACATACACTAATAGAACCGTATATGAGCTTTGCAATTGTGTTAAATTAAAATTGGAATCACGCCAAAATTTGTTACTTGGATTCTAATTTCGTCAATGTTATATCTACAATGTACGAATTCTACTCTTGTGTATACTTATCTTCATATATTACTTATCCTCTTCTTCTAATTTATTATTCCTGATTCCTGTATTCATGTTGATGTATTTCTTTAACTATCTACCATTTTAACCATGAACGAAAATTTTGCTCTACAGAAGTGCGCGTTGTAGTATAAACTATAAAATTTGACATTATATAGTCTTTATTCTTTGAGTGGAGATTATAAATAACTGAAACATCGAACTGTTAGATTGATGGACTAAGGACCACCGGTAGAGTTTCTAGGTGTATCTTCCACGTGGGAATTTTGCGCATGTCTCCTGAAGGAAATGAACTATCAGGGATAGAAACTATGGGGGTGGAACCTTTTTAGAGGGCACACTTCTGTAACTCCTGCGATGGCGATTTATCAGTCCTTAAACAGGCATTTTTTCTGTTCTCCCAGGATAACTGACAAGGTACATGTTCATCAGTTAGGGTCCACGGTCTTTGGAAAGACGTTCCGTACCCTGCTGTTTATACAGACATGCAGGTGACCTAAGATGAAAGGGAAGCATGGCAATAATGGATAACCAAAGGACTACCCACATTCTATGACATCTTAATTAGCCGTATCTCAATGTCGACATCCAAGCTGGTATAGGCCAGTTTGAAACTCGTCCTGGGACTAATCTTCAATATTTATGTAATAAGCAGCCGAGTTAACAAAACTTCCTGTAGGAAACTTCAACACTTTCCAGTGAATGACCTACAGTCAACCCATTCGTCAAGGGTGATTTACAAACGCCATCCTTCAATCTGAAGCTAAACGCCGAAATTACGGTGCTTAACAGCTGAAATGTGGCATAGTTTATGTCCGGACGTGCGGGGTGGTCGGTTATTACCTAGTACTAATGGAATCAAATAAGAGTATAACCAGGGATGAAGTCGCACCTGCCGATCGGACACGCACACACATACACACACGCGGGTTTGAAGAATGAAAGGCATGTCTGCATCACAGGTCTTTGGATCACTTCATCTAACTTCTCATAAATCAACTATCACTACATCGAAGCCAATATGTACCGCGGGATGTATATCAAACGATTGTATCACTATGACAACAAGATTTTTAGTAAAACTATTTTGATAATACCCCCGTCGCAGCAAACCTGCATACTCAGCGAATTTCCAATGAATATATAACATAACACATTATAACACTTAACAGGATTCATAAGAAATGTATTCACAAACAAGCGATATTTAAAATATTAATTATCCTCCATAAGAATAACATTGGGGATGAGTACGCAGGTTTGTTGCAACAAGGCACACAAAATAATGGGTTTTTATGCAAATATCAATAGAACTCATCTTAGTGAAGTCACATACCAAGTTTCATCCATATACATTCATAAATAAGCGATATATAACATTTTAAGTATTTTCCATAAGAATAACATGGGGACCAAGTACCTAGGTTTGCTGCTACAGGAGCCATAGGCGAAAAGTTTTTTTTGTGCAAACAACAATAAACCATAACCAGATCAAGCCATATTTCAAATTTCGCCAGTTTATGTTCATAAATAAGCGAGATATACAATTTTTCTTTTTCTCCATAAGAATAACATTAGACAACGTACTGTGTTTAGCACTTTCAATATCTCGGTAACCAATTGACGTAGAGCAATGATCAAAATACCAAATTGTTTGTTTTTTTAAGCTAAATTCAATGGTATAAATTAAAATTTGATTTAAATTAAAATTAAATGTGAAAACTCCAAAAAACACATTTTTGGGGTACAAAACCCCCTCAAAAACCCTCCTTCGGATGGTGCGATTCATCTGGTTTTCGAACTCGTTCAAATAAATGGTACTTTACACATTTGTACAAAATTTCATTAAGATCGGACCTTTTTTACGAGAGTTATCGTGCTTACGGACACACACACACACACACACACACACACACACACACACACACACACACACACACACACACATATATATATATATATATAAAAAAAAAATATATATATATATATATATATAAATACATATATCAAAATTTGAACGAATGGTGTTTTTGGCATCTGGGGACCTCAAAATGAAAAGTTATCATGGTCTCGGGCTTAAGTCTTACCATGAGACCTACGGTAATAGCTTCTTTCCTATAGGGGAAATTCGCTCAAAAGCGAGTTCGCACGCCGCACGCTGACATGAGGGAAGTGAATTGTCACATGCAAACTTTTAAAACTCAAAATCTGTGTAAAAACATACATGTATTCAAATTTTTATTGAAATCTGAAAACATTGATTTTTTGGCCTTTCTGATGCTCCTGGTTTCATTTACCTGCAAAGCTGGGAATACAATTTTGCGCATTATAATGTTAGGAGAAGGTCCAGGCAGGCTTGAAAGTAGGCGTGAGTTGCTGGGGATGATAAAAGTACTCTAACAAAGGAATAACAGGCTTTTCCAACGTAAAACCCCCATAAGACAACGTACTGTGTTTAGTCGAAACACATTTTCTTGAATAACTCGGTAAATATTTATAATAGAATGACGAGAGAGGGCTTAAAACTGATGCCTCAATAATTCCCATCTTATTACATCCATAATTTTACATCCGGGGCTTTTCTGACCCTTTTTGGGCCCAACAACTCGAAATTTGAAAGATTAAATCCCAAAAAAGGGGTTTAGAGTTTTCCGATTGTTTTGCCCAACGAACTTCCCTTACTTTCCTTCAACTGATTACAGAAACGTCCCTACCAAATTTGAAGTTAATCGGACAAAAAATACGACCACTAGAGTGCAAACACACACACACACACACACACACACACACACACACACACATATATATATATTTATATATATATAATTTTGAACGACCCCCCAAAACGTTTTCAGGGGGTCACGTTAAGAACTTCTATGGTGATCCCGGGCTTAAGTTTCACCATGCGGGTCATGCTAATAGTTCACTTTCCAAACGAAATTCACTAAAAACGTTCAAAGCAGTTAAAAAAAAACCTTTAAAATATCTTATTAGATTTGTAATTGAAGAGATCCGATCCAGAAATTTGCTTAAGGTCAGTATTGAGCTAAAAAATGTCCTTGAAGGCCTAAAGTCATACATTTTTTAAAATGTTCACTACTCATGTAACGCAGCATAATACACTATATTAAACCTCTCATAAACACAACAGTTGTACAAGTTGTAAAAATCAGTTTAAAGGATACGGAAAAAATCAGTTTAATTTATGTATCGTATTGTATACCTATTGAACTGTAAAATTACGACCATAATAATTATGCCGAGAGCGAAATTGCGAGAGATGTTTAAAATTCTAACACTACCTACTATAATCGTTTATAAGTTCAAAAGTGGTGCCATTCGACTCAATGTTAGAGGATAAACCCGCTAAACATCAACCTAGGTGACTTTAAATCTGATATCGCGAGCAGCACAGAGTAAATCCGCAATTCCACCCCATAATCTCCAACAGGCAGGCAACAGACATGCGCTGATCATTGACGCGTGGTCAGTAACCGCGCATGCGCACCTGCGCCTGGCTCTTAGCGCGCACTCCGCGTCTGTCATCGCGCACCCCCACCACAGCCGCGGTGTGACTCACGCATGCGCTGTCTGCATCCGAGGAATCCGGCTGCCGATAACGCCTGTGATCCATTTAAACACGATTGGCTATTTTGAATTGCAAATTTACAGTCAATCCAACGCCGTGTTATTTAAAAAAGATTGTAATTGGAGAAGTATTAAGATCATCGTGTAGATGGAGCGGCATTGGAGAGTAACACAGTTAAATCAAGCCTAAATTCTCCATGAGTTAGGGCTTTGTTGTGAAATTTTGGCTTACGCTGAAATCACAAAAAGAATACAAGTTATAATAGTAAAATACCAGGAACTAGGTTTTATTGGAACAAATATATTTTTTAATTTATGATTCTTGTTGGGCTCTTTCTAATCAGGATCAAGTTATTTATTCTTGGTCATTCCGTCCAATCGCACTTCTCTTGCTATATTTACTATAGTTGATAGGTAAGGTGTCCAAGTTGTATCATAGACAACAGGGGTAATGAACTGTTATATGACATAACCAACAAACAAACGTACTGTACAACGCCTAGTCAGAGATTTTTGCGATTTGTGAAGTTTGGTTGGGCGATTAAACGAAGAAACAGCAAACTAAACGTCAATTGGTCCAATATAATATAACTAGACAAGTTGGCAGGTGGAAGCGAATTCGTCCAAAAAGGAATTTAGTATTTAGTCTGCACGTGCACAGTTTACAACAAATACTCCAAAGACTGCTTCAGGAGGGATGGCGTATAATTCTTCAGAATTTAAAGTTAGCTGGGTGTTTGGTTACATGTTTACTACGCCCGGGACTTTAAAGTTCGATTGCAAGACAAGAAATCAGATTATACTTGTAAGACCGTTAGCATCGTCCTGCTAATAGTGTTCTACTTGCAAATTGCAAGAATTGCCGTAAATGGCAGGTATCGTGCCGCAATTATCGTATGGCTAGGATTGGTCGTGGATATATCAACCTTCAACTAACGTCCGGTAGAAGGTAAGGCACGCAATACAACAATTTAGTCATAGCAAACGCTCAGGATGTGGAAAACGCCTTCATAATCAAGTGAAACAGTTTACGCGGGTTATTTGCATCTCCTTGAATTTTAAGCTGATTTGGTTTAGATCAGACCTCAGAGTCTTCAGAGATAGTTCGAAATATGCACAGCCTAGACGATGTACTTTTGTGTTTGTGGTACTATACAGGGTGTCTCTGAACTCTCTACCAACCTTTTCAGGTATTATTCCTGGACCATAGACAAGCCAAAATATCATATTCAAAATTTCGAAAGCTCAAAAGTTACTCGGATAGCCGCCATTTTGTTTTTTTCACATAGGAAATTTTAATTCGAGAACGGCTAGTTATAATTAAATGAAATTTGGTATTTAGCTTTATTCCCTAAAGACCTAATTACAGAAAAAAACAAATTTTTTACAATCATCAACTTCTAAATGGCGGCTGCCTAAAAGTTTCAAACGTAAATATCTTAAAAACCGCTCATAGTAAAAAAATTACATTAATTACGTTTTATTTAAAAAATGTAATTGCAAATCTAATGACACCAAATTTACGGAAATCGGTTCATAAATAACGGAGAAAATTCATGTTTAGTGGAATTATACTTGAAACAGCTGATCGACGTGGCTCACTAGCAGCGATGTCACATGATAACAGTTGATATTGACAAGAATGCAATATTTTAAAATTGGATTTTCTCCGTTATTTATGAACCAATGTCGTATATGAACCGATGTCCGTAAATTTGGTGTTATTAGATTTTAAATTAAATTCCCTAAATAAAATGTAATTAATATATCTTTTTTACTATGAGCGTTTTTTAAGATATTTACGTTTGAAACTTTTAGGCAGCCGCCATTTTGAAATTAATGATTTTTAAAAAATAAATTTTTTTCTGTAATTAGGTATTTAGAGAATAAAGCTAAATACCAAATTTCATTTAATTATAACTAGCCGTTCTCGAATTAAAATTTCCTATGTGAAAAAACAAAATGGCGGCTATACGAGTAACTTTTGAGTTTTCGAAATTTTGAATATGATATCTTGGCTTGTCTATGGTCCAGGAATAATACCTGAAAACGTTGGTAGAGAGTTCAGAGACACCCTGTATAGTTCATGAATAGGGTTAACAGTATCCATGGCTCTTAAAAGTAAAATTTAACTTTGACTGGAAAGTTTTGAATTTTCAAAAAGCATATTTTCCTTAATATCGGTCAGTTGATTTCCGTCGCTTCTTTACCGTTTTAAACAACGAGTCCTTTTACGGGTTTCCACAGATTCATTTATGTATGGATTGCTGTTCTAATAAACATAGTGGCAACTTTTTTACTAAAAGCGATATCATAAAATTTGATTATATATTGTCATTTATCATAACAATTTCCTCAGCAAGCTTCCAAATGTATGTGCAAATCGTTTAAAAGGGAGAACGAAGTTTAGAGAGAGTGAGGAAATATTGAGAAATATGAGATTGACAGAGAAAGAAAAAAGCGCCCATAAAGTCCAGGCGACATCAGTGATCTCATAGCCGTGGCGGAACCGCTATAATATACGAGCCGCGTAATGGACGATGTATTTGTCTCAAAACTGGATCGCTCGGCGCGCCCGTGCTTGAATTAATTTCGAATAGCGATTGACGCGCGGCGGCGAGCAATTTAAAATGTAAATAATCGAGAGCGCGTCGCTTCGTTCACGCTGATTCTAACCTCGTCTCCCGCGGCCGCGCCGCTCGTTGCCCGAGGTTTACGACTACGACTCTCCTCCTAAATGTGTTTAATTGTCCGTTTTGTTAATTGACTGCATTCTTGTGTCTTGTTTATAAACATATTTTGCGCCACTTTGCATTGTTTATGTGACTGGTCGAAAGATTTAAAAGTCTAGGGGTTTCATTTACAGATTTTCCATAGGTTTTATTCAATTATTGTGATGTGTGTGCTGTTACTTGTTACTCGTTACTTGATGGTGAGCTAGTAAGCAAGAGGGGTAGGGGAAAGACTACCACAATCCTTCTTTACTTATGCCATTAGACAAACATAATTGAAATTCTTTCAATACAAGATTTGGTTACTTCTGATATTTGAACACCATTACGTTTCATTGAAGGTTTCTTGGGTGGCTTTGTCAACGAACAGCGTATGAGCAATGTGGGGGTAACCGTCTAACTGGCCATCAAGTCGTTACAGTTTACATCCACCCAAAAAATTCAAAATCTCATAAATATGTTTTATGTACAGTAAATATGTAAATATGTACCTGTCTTTACCCGTGGAATTCACTGCTTTTTCTATACTATTTTAGATCTAAAGAATTGTCTATGTGTACAACATTTCATCTCTCAGGATGTTAGAGAGGTGATCAGTCACTTGGGAAATACAATGGTTATCTGTGAATGTTATATGATCAACCATTTAGACCACTCCGAATAATTATTAACAGTATATCATATGATCAAATAAAAGTGAATAAGTCCAAAAAATACCATGGTGACTATGAAGGCCCTTGAAGTATGAAGGCCTATGAGTGTCCTGATAAGTACTAGGGTAAAATTTGAAAAACATCCTTTACTTTTTTATTTTAGACCTAAAGAATCAGCGTAGAATTGTTAGCTGTCAGAAAGCTAAATAAATAAACTGTTACATTTTACTTTTCTTCTTGAGAAAATATTTGACCAGATGGTAAACAAACATGGATAGGGAAAATTCTGTTATATTTTATGATATTTATTGAATAGTCCACCTTTTTAAAAAATTAAGTACCTCGTACTCTACGAAATGTCACCTCTCTAACAAACAGGGAAGTTGGAGAATCAATGATAAGTCATTATGGACTTTGGATTCTACATAATAAAAATACAGAAGAAGAGGAATATGTTGTTTACACTTATGAGCGCAAGGGACATTACCATGTCTATGACATTTTGGTAAACATGCCATTTTCTTATTTATTAGCACCACCAACATATAACGGGTTAACTCTATTAAAACACTTATATAGAGGAAAGTTTAGACTGAGTTGTTGGTTAATTTGCTATACGTGAGATTTCAGATTTTCCACTCTCAAAATAAAATTAACCCCAGATCCGACAAATATAAACCATTCCTATAGCTTATTATCCTTATAACCTCATAATTATTAACGCTTTATATATTAATTATAGCGTAATTATAACCTAAAGCTTACTAACCTTATAATCCTCTTACTTAGCCTATTTCTAATTAAAGAAAAACTAATTTATTCCCGGTAAAACATTTAATTTCATTACATAGTGTTACAAGATTTTATATAAGAAAATTACTGACATAAATCTTAAAACCTATGGGTGAGCTGGACACTTTGAAAGATTCTAGCATCACTGCCCGTGGGAACTTTACAGAATGTTTATAACTAGAGTAGACTTTAAACTTTAAAATATGAAATATAAATTATAACTAGAACTTAATGCAGTAGAATTACCGTTATTGAAATTACAGGACACAATGAACTTAGAATAAAATTTAGAAAGCTGTGTGAATATCAATTGAAAATTACAAAAGAATATAAATTTAACTGAATGACAAATAACATTATGTGATTATATTTTTCCCAGGCAACACTTGGCAAAATCGACAGACTTTGGATAACTAGATGGTTGAATAAAGTTGTGACTGGGTTGATTGCCAGTTGTGATCTAGAATAGGACTCCTATTACACTAGTCAATCGTTGCACTACAAATAAATTTGCTTAGAATGACAGACACCTTGCAACTGACATTAGGTCATTGTTGTCAGCCTGGCCAAGAAATAGTCTGTCGACTGTTGAATGCAACTGCAACAATTGTTTAGGAGTATAATAGCTGTAATTTTGAACAATACCACGTGCATTGCACAGGTGACAGTTGCAGTGCGACAATTGATAACAGAGGCATTGAATTGTAAACGTTCAGAGATTATCCGAAGTTATAAGATTCTATAAGTACTTAAACTTCACCAGTCAATGACACTTCCAAAGACCAGGTCGTTAAACAATTTTATATTCACTATTATATAAACAACAATAGATTCAAGATTCAAGATTCAAGATTCAAGATGTTTATTTTCCATGAGATACATTTGTTTGTACATTGGAAATTGTCAGAAATTGTTTATACGTTAGAAACATTTGTCAATATAGTCTTAAATAGTTACAGATAAATTGCAATTAACTACAAGTTAGTCATGGAAGTGGATTATATGGGCGGACTTTGGAGAGAATGACAAAAACAAAGAAACAATGGAAATGTGAGAAAGGGACAGATTAGTCGGGTCTGTTTTAAAGAATCTTAATTTCAGAGGTGGTTAGTTCAAGAAACTCTGTTAGAGAATAGAACGGGTTTAAAGTTAACCACTTATAAATAACATTTTTAAATTTAACATAATTCATTGTGAGCAAATTTCCAGGCAGTTTATTAAGACATTTCATCCCAAGCGTTCTATGGCTTGATTTAGTTCTTTCCAGTCTAACATACGGAATGTCTAGCTTATTTTTGAACCGTGTATTCCTGCTGTGTACATCAGCTCTAAGTGCATATGATTGGTAATTCTTAAAACTAAATAACAAAATATTGTAGATATATAAATTAATAACAGTCAAAATTTCATAGTTAATAAAAATGGGTTTACAGTGTTCTTGTTGGTTAACATTAGCAATTATTCTTAATACTTTCTTTTGAATGACTAGAACTCTTTTTACATGTGCACTGTTACCCCAGAAAATTATTCCATAACTTAGTGTCGATTGGAAAAGCCCAAAGTACGCAGATTTCAGGTAGCCAATGGGTATGAGGTCTCTTAGTCTCCGGAACAGGTAAGTCAGCCTACTTAGTTTTTTACATAGATGGTCAATGTGCTGCGACCATGATAAATTTTGGTCAATAGTTACCCCTAAGAATTTGACCTCTTGGCATGGATTCAAGTCAACCAACTCCGGTACCTTTCTAAGTCCCAAGATCATAGTTTGGGTTTTGTCTTGGTTGAGCAGGAGGCTATTGGCCGAGAACCAATCTGAGGCAACTGAAATTGCTTCCGACGCCATCTGCTCTAGTTGCTGAAAATTATTGTGACAGGAAAGGAGGGTGGTGTCGTCAGCATAAAGATAGGAGTGACTATTTAGACAAAGGGGCAGGTCATTTATGACAATCAAAAAAAGAAGTGGACCAAGGACTGATCCTTGTGGGACACCACAGTTGCTTATGGCAACTGAAGAAAATTCACCTCCTGCACAGACTACCTGCCTCCGGTTTTCAAGGTAAGTTTTAAAGAAATTTAAGGCTGAGTCTTTAATTCCATAAAACTCCAACTTGTGTAGCAGTATGTCATGGTCGACACAATCAAACGCCTTACTTAAATCGATGAAGGTTGCCCAGGCAACAATAGATCACTTAAGGTGAGACTTCCATATGCAAATATGCTGCATTTAAAAATAATTGTTAAGGTTTTTTTCGCCATTGTAACCTCTTGTTAATTATTTGTTTATGTAAAACACTATTTTATATATTTTTATTTCTTTAAAAGTAGCAGGAAATGTAAGAAAAAGTTACTTATAAGATTGTAAGATAAAGCAAGACAGTTTGGAAAAATCGCAGTGAATTAGAACAGATTTGGTCACATTTCGGCACCGTACCCGCTGGGTTCACGACAGTCGGCGCTCACACTATCTTGGAATCAGGCGCATATCATTAGCACAGGCGCAGATTTATTGCCGAGATCCCCCTGCTGATACGGCCCTTCTCTTTCTATTAGGAACAATAATATACTATCATTCACCCAATATGAATATTCAGTTTGTAATTGTCGGTTGGCAGAATCAAAGAGATAAGCCGTGGGCTTCGGTTTTGTAATTTGTCTCCTTAGTGCAACGAGGCGGCAGGTGGCGGGTTCGCGACAACTGGGTACGAGAATGGTGGTGTCACGATAACTGAGTATGCTGACAACGGGGTACGAGAACGTTGGTGTCACCATAACAGGGTATGCTGACATCTGGGTACGAAAACGGTGGTGTCATGATTACTGACTATGCTGACAAAAGGGTACGAGAACGGTGGTGTCGCGATAACTGGGTATGCTGACAATGGAGTACGAGAACGGTTCTTGTCGCGATAACTGGGTATGCTGACATCTGGGTACGAGAATTGTGGTGTCGCGACAACTGAGTATGCTGAAAACTGGGTACGAGAACGGTGGTGTCACGATAACTGGGTATGCTGACATCTGGATACGAGAATTGTGGTGTCGTGGCAACTGGGTCATGCTTTTATCTGGGTTTACCGAAAACTGGGTACGAGACCAGAGTGGTCGCGACAACTGGGCATGAGAAGGGTTGACGAGGAAATGAGTTGGTGGCCAAAAAACGTCTTAATATGATTTATTATTTACTGTGGTCATTTATTATGTTGCACAGCAGGTCTCAAGCTGGAAGGACGATGGCGCCGCCATGTGCCGTGACGCGACGCGTGCGGTGGGCCACAGACTTGGTCAAGATGGTCTGCGGTCATCAAAATATGACTTAGTTGTCCGAGACTGGTAACATTTTGGAGATAAGTCGTTAATAGACATATTTCATAAACTAAAACATCTATAACCAGTTGCTATCTCATACCTAGCTTATTCTTGAGTTATCAATTTATGCCACTCTTCGCCCGACGTGAGGAGATAGGATGAGCGAAGCGGTTCAACTAGCAAAGAATGGTGATTGAAGAAACCTTGCACATGAGCAAAACGAGGGGAACTACCGCCAAGCATATTAAGAAACATCTGAGGTTTTCAAACTGCTAAGATCGTTAGGAAGGATTGGTGTTAGCTCGAAATGTCCGAAATAGGTCCGGACGCCCAGACATCCATCGCGTAAACTTATCGGAAAACACGGAATTTCGTATGCCCGGCCATCATCGGTAGTCATACAAAAATCTAAAAAGACGTGCGACATTTTGTAACAGTGAGAAAAGAGGATGAACGAATCGGATAGCCTTCTCATGTTGATGTGCTTTGGCGAAAAACCAACTAGGCCGTTGCATTGAACTAAAGAGGAAATTTTCTCCAAGCAAAGCTGTATCTTATGACGTTGTTTTCTAAACAATAAGAAAATCCTCACCATTCTTCTGGAGTGATACCGTTATTTGAATAAAAGCAATGGTTACTGTGTAGTGCCGTACTTTTAATTGCCACACTAAACAAAACTTGATATTTTAGAGAAATATCCTTATGAATATCTTTCAAAACTACAATTCTCTTTGCGGGGTTTCCAGTAAAAACATATCTTTAACGATTCGTCGCAGTGGAACATCGGTTGTAGCAAACGACAACAGTGACAAAAACACGTTTCTCCCGACCCAACCCGTTCTGCCACTGTTGCCGGCAACAAATTAGCGAACAAGAAGGGTAAAAAGCGAATCGCCAAAAAACGTGGAGGCGCGTCTGAGACGGATTGTAACACATGTCGGGGCCAGATCCACCTCATTACTGGGTGGGTGTAAGCCCTAAACACCTGCTAAGCTGCGCCCACGCTGCCGCCTCAATAGGTCATTATTGCCCAGATTATACATGAATTTGGCAACGTTTTTCTCCAAACAGGTTTTATGCTGTGGGCGTAGGTGGCTCAATCTGTGAGGTGGTTTTTGTGAAGTTTTAGAAGTGGTCACAGATTTTTCTAATTTTGTGGACATTGATTGAGAGGACGTTTGCCAACTTTGGATGAGGATATTATTGATTACACTTTTAATTTAGACAGTTTGTTGGAAAAAACTCTAATATAGAGCAAATAGGCCTACTATTTTTGAATGGTTTTGTTAACAATAACTATTATAGGTATTAAGAAGGGTGAGTTACTTCAGTTTGGTGAAAACCGTAGGCACATTTATTTACAATCAACTACCTTTGTATAAATGTATAAGCTTAGATACCAAACAAAACTTTTGAGCGAGCTAACATTTGATGTTTTTTTTAGCGAATTTCCCCTATAGGGAAGAAGCTATTACCGTATTCGGCATGGTAAGACCTAGGCCCGGGACCATGATAACTTTTAGTTTTGAGGTCCCCAGACCCCAAAAACACAGTTCGTTCGAAACGGTATATATATATATATATATATATATATATATATATATATATATATATATATATATATATATATATATATATATGTGTGTGTGTGTGTCCGTGAGCACGATAACTCTCGTAAAAATTATCCGATTTTGATGAAATTTGGTATAAACGTGTAAAGCAACATTTATGACTTTAAGTTCGAAAACCAGCCAGATCGCTCTATCCGAAGGGGTATTTTGGGGGGGTTTTGAACCCCAAAAATGGGTTTTTTGAATTTTTTACATATAATTTTGAAAATGGTCAAATTTTAGTTTTTCCCATTGGATTCAGCTTAAAAAAACACACAATTTGGTATTTTGATCATTTCTCTACGTCAATTGGTAACCGAGATATTGAAAGTGCTAAACACAGTACGTTGTCTAATGTTATTCTTATGGAGAAAAATAAAAATTTTATATCTCGCTTATTTATGAACGTATACTGACGAAACTTGGTATACGGCTTCATCTGGTTGTGGAACATTGATATTTGCTCAAAAAAGCAATTTTTTGCCAAAGGCTCCCGTAGCAGCAAACCTGCGTACTCAGCCCCTTGTTATTCTTATGGAGAATAAGTAACGTGTTATCTCCCTTAGTTATGAAAATAAATTAATTAAATTTGGTATGTGACTTCACCTAGTTGAGTTATATTGATATTAGCATAAAACCCCATTTTTTGTGTTTCTTGCTTCAGCAAACCTGCATACTCAGCCGCCATGTTATTCTTATGGAGAATAATTAAAATGTCATTAATCGTTTATTTATGAATGTATATTGATGAAACTTGGTATGTAGCTTTATGTGGTATTAAGCTACATATGCATACATTAAGCATGTATATGCATTGGAAATCCGCTGAGTACGCAGGTTTGCTGCTACGGGGGTATTAATGTTTAAATGAGAAAGTATATATTCAATCTCAAAACATAGGAATACTTTGTTAGTCTATGATTCATATTGGTTTCAGAGGTTTGCATTTTCACGCGAGGTAATCTAAGAAGATTAGTTGAACTATTTTTAAGACTGACCAGATTCGACCATTTATCATTCGTATTTGTTTTGTCTATGCCTGTTTTGTGACAGAAACTCGTGTCGGATACTGCCTAAATTTTGCTCATGTCTTTTTAGATAGGCTTGTTGAATTATTATTATACATTTTCCAATTTTTAAGTGGTCAGCTATTTCTAGAAAAAATATTCAAGCCAGCAAACTTGGTTTGGCTTATAAAAAAACTCGTGTTTGTTATTCCAAACTTCTTGTATTTCGCTGGCGTTATTATACTGTAAACGTTAGACAATACAAAACTTTAAAAATTGCACTTTAATAATCACTGAACTAAATTCCTTAATATTTATGTTAAAAAAATGGGTCTGAAACACGGTTTGTCTTTTTCGTATTCTGTAGTTTGAAAGGGGTTGAATATGAATGATAACCTCACACCCCAATGACAATACACAGTCTTTGTTTTAAACTCCTAACACCAATTTCCAATATATGAGTAAATCAACTTACATCTTCTCATTCGGAGGTAACCAGCGTCTGTTAGTCCCTAAACTGCAACACGCAATACTTACTTCCCTTAAAATATAAATAATTTTCCCACCAATCCAATATATTTCCCAAGAGTGTTTATGAGAGCAGAAATGACAAAGAATAAACATGATTTGTTGGCGTTAAATTCAGTAAGGTGGTCGTAAAACACTCGACTTCAGTTTTAGTAGTAAATGAACCGCTAAACTTGATTTCAAATGAACCGTTTGGAACAGACTTTATTTTGCGATTTCGATGACGAACAACCCATATTTCTTCTTGCCGCCATTTCAGACTGATTTATGCGGTTTTCATGCCAAATCACCTATGTCTAGTGACCATCAAACTGGTTGATTGTGGACCATATCCTTCAGTCGTGAGTGTAGGTAGCACAGTAACAGCGCAGTCTCTCCCACAACAAAACACAAGCTTTCAAGATTTTATTAGAAAATGTATACAATATTTAGTTAGTATGTATTCGTACTATCTTACAATCCATACCGATAATAAGTTTTGCACATGACATGAATTTAATAACTTATACTGGCAAAAAAATAGATCCAAAAAAGTATAGGGTTTAAATCAATATTTTATCATATATAAATGATTTGGAGCTCTTATTACTTTTTTAAACGGTCGGAAAAATACTTATAATAGCGGACAAATAAATTGCCAGTTGAGGGCGTGGTTTGGCAGGCTATCAACCAGGATCAGCCAATAGTAGACGTGTTGCATTGACAAAACTTCACACCAGCTGATCGGAATAACATTCGGGTGATATTTTTCATGTGTAACAGAAATTATAACCTAATTATAAATAAATTTGCTCTTGAATTTCGAAATTGTTATATTTAGGTAAATTAAATACCATTCTACAGACATAACGTTGCCTTTGCTGTATTCTGTGGTTAAACTTTTGGACAATAGTTTGAAATATTTTGTTAGTGTTTGAAATATAAAATACTAACATGGATTAAAAAATTCTTAAAGTTATAATTTGAGCAAATAAATTGAAGATCCCTACCAATAAAATTGAGACTTTCAACACCCATGAGGTGAAACCATACGGTGAAATCAGAATCAAAAACCATTTAGTTTTCTTAGTTGTATCTATATAATCAGTATACCAATACCTCTTTACCGCTTTTTTGTTCTAGTGCTTAAGGGAACAAACAGGTGTTTTGAATCCAATTTCATTACAATCGATATTTTTAAGGGTGAAAAAAATCGAACTTCGAGGTTGGCCTGTGCCTTTTCTGAATGGAGATACATCTATTCTGATAGAGGTAACGAAATTTGAAGATGACTTAGCACAACCGATCAAGACAATATCTGTTGACACCTCAATAGTCTAAATCAGTTCAGAAATAACGGAGCAGATCTATTTACATCATCTGTCTTAGCGTATCATAGATATCGATTTTCTTATACAATTTATTAAGCTAAATCGGATAAAACACTTATAACACTCTAGAAACAGTTTATACGATACTATCTTGGTGACAAGCATCCAATATATCATCTTGAATATCCACCAAGCAGTTTGCTTGGTATATATTCAAAGACAGTTTTTCTAATGATCCCATTTTTAATTTTTAATATTAACTTGATCACACTGACCATTAAATAGTTTAAATTCCCCTGCTAATCTTTTGAATTTATTTTATTCAAATACAGTAAGAGAATTACTTCAAACTCTACGATATTGAATGATGTTGTGGTAATGCAGTTGAACAGTGTTCTTATCTTCTTCTTCTTAATATATAACAATTAATCCCTTTTTCCCTTCGTCATTCCATAACTTGAGAGTGAGTGCATCAAATTGAATAATTCCTTTTTTGTTGTGTTCGTTAATGTCAGGACAAGGTTCCTATAAAAGAAAATTTTTAATCCGAACTAAGGGCTCTGTCCCACTGGCCTTCAAAATTCCCATGGATTTGATCAAAGTTCAGTTAGTTAAACCAAACAGCTGTTAAAAAGATTATATCTAAACATACTTGAAAGGTATAGTGATATGTTTGTTATAGAATAAAAAAACTACTTGAATGGCAACTCTCATTATAGAAATAAAAAAATACTTGAATGGCAACTAAAACTTTTTTTCAAAAGGCGCGAGAGCGAAGTGAACGAGCTCATCTTGAAAATGAACGAGTATTTGACATAAAATAAATTCAATGACATTAGGACAGGACAACGTCTGTTGGGCCAGCTAGTAGCTTTATAAAGATCAAAGTTGTTTAATCTTAAAATCTAGTCATACCTCCGATTATATTCATAGATTATATTTAACCTCTTTGGTGTTTTCTTTGTCTAAGTAAACATAACCATTCAGATCGGCAGGTCATGAACGAAGGCATAAAGAACGCTGTTATATCTACTGTAAAAACCAGGAACTCCGGCGACTCATCACATGCGAGGGGCACTGATGTGTGATATCACCATTATCACACTGCGATGATATTCGTGATGTATCACCACCGTCTGACACTGCTTGCCTTGACAAGAGAGTTGACCAGCAGCCAAGACTTGGTCACGTGGATGCAGATGGATTAGCATTGCTAGTTTCTACATCTGTCATCAGTATGTCAATATGAAGCTGATATATGACTCGTGTCAATATACTGACTAATGAGAAGTTTCAGGGTCAAAATTGTTTTATTTCATGGAGTAAGTATCAAAATAGTAGGTATAAGCTTTCATAGAATGCACTGGTAAAATTCTAACACCCTGAGTTGGGCAATAGGTTGTGAATGTTGGTTCCACACTTTGAGTACAACTATCCTTTTTTATCAACAAGACATAAATGCTGAGCTTCTGAGCTTCATAAATGGAGAGCTTCTGGTGTTAGTTTGGTGTTACGCGGGAAATTTGAACCAAAACGACAACTTCTAAGTATTTTCATAGTTTTTTTCTTATACTGAGTAAAAGAATCACATATTTGGTTTGGATAGGGAGTGGTTACTAGTGGTTACAGGGGCGTGGTTGGTAGCTTTGTCCTTAGAGCAGAAGGAAGCTACATACTTCGCCAGTTTGTTGGTTGGTCCTCTGAGATCCCCCAGAATTACCTTTTAACAGACTGCAATTAGATTGCTCTACCAAAAAATTTAATTAAATGAACGTAAAGTGTTATTAACGACCTCTTTGTAACAATGTCTTCGTTAAAATCCCTACCTATGTAGAGCTTCCTGTTTGGTTAAGTATCTTAAGCTGTATCTAAAACTGTTGAATAAACTGCAAATATTTTGTTACAAATTGAAATAGATTGAGTATTGGAATTTAACTGTGTAGATGGCATAATTTTTCCCAAAATAAATACTCTGGTGTCCAGTAACTATTCATACTATACTACAATACTATTCATACTATACTACAATACTATTCATACTATACTATTCATACTATAGCATACGATACTATTCATACAAAGCAGTGCCAATGTAGTCGTCCCTCAGGGATGTCCGCAGGTCTTCTCCTGTTCCTGATACTTTGAAGACGTCGATTTCCAACTCCACCACGGAAGACATAAATAATCGCTAACGAAGCGAATTGAGTACAATATAACTTAGATTTTCGATTACTGTGTACAACTTTCCAACTACTATCAAAGGAGTTTATTTATTTTGCCTTAACAATAAAGAAGATATCTACCTTGGTGTATCTATACTTTAGAAATACAAAAGCACTAATTCAACATTAAACTACATTTGTTTTAAAGTTCACTCTACTCCTCAGTCAAACTTTGTAATGCATTTTTCCAACACCTCAAAACGGATCTAAATGTCTATAGATTTAAAACTACAATGATTTTTAATCGCAAATTATTTTTTCAGCGTCTGGGAAAACCTAGTAGAAAAGAACAAAGCTTGATTTTGCTATAAAAAAATTGAGTACAGCCAAGTAAATTTTCTTTGGTTGTGTTTCAGTAATTTTTTCACTTCTTGTTAAACACTGGACATACAGTTTCCTTTTAAAAGTGTAACTGCGACAATTTATCAATACAGTAAACAATTAATGACAAACAACTCTTTGTTCCTGATTCTCAATTGCTCTTCAACGTTCACCATGCATTTGCAGGATGGCATATCTTTACACAAATGGTCACAATAGTTTATGGATTTAATTCAATACAAAAACAGTCGATTTCTCCGGTAAACCGCGCCGACGGAGGACAGTACAAGCACCGCACATCTGGTCGTGGGAGGTGCTCAGGGTGTCCCGGCGCCTGCGCTGCCCACACCTCCAGTGTCCCCTGGCTCTAATTAAACGGTAATCAGCACAACCTCGAGATCTGGCTGATTATGACGATGGGGCGAGTTGGGGGGCCGATGGAGGCTGGGGCGATCAACAAAGCGATTAGTTGCCCTTGGATTATAGCTGAGGTCCCGGTTCCACCCAATAGTCCATGTTAGGTTAGATAATGCTCAAGATTGTTTGACAATTGTTTTATAGTTACTGAAAAAGGTTTAGGTTGTGGAAACATTCCTAGTTTTCAGGAAAGAGATATTTTTCCGGTGATCAGCGTTTTGGATTATGTTATTTAAGAAATTAATGCGGACATTTTCATGCACATTAGTAAAAACGATCTCACAAAGTTTCGGGATCTGGAATCTGATCCCGTCTTCAGGTGAAAAGAATACGTAGAACATAAGAAAATTAGTGGAAAAATCCAGGCGAAGCTGAACAAATCACAGAAAACATAAAACAGAAACCTGTAACAGTAGTCAAAATACCCCCGTTGCAGCAAACCTGCGTACTCAGCGAATTTCCTATGCATGAATATATTTCTTACTACCACATAAAACCACTTACCAAGTTTCATAAAAATACATAAAAAACTAAGTGATATATAGCATTTTATTTATTCTCCATAAGAATAACATTAGGGATGAGATCGCAGGTTTGCTGCAACAAGGAAGATGAAAATATGTTTTTTTTTGCAATTATCAATATAACTCAACCAGGTGAAGCTACATACCAAGTTTTAATGATTTATGTTCATAATTAAGGGAGATATAAAGCTTTACGGATTCTCCATAAGAATAACATTAGGGATGAGGATGCAGGTTTGCTGCTAAGAGGATAATCAACAAAAAATCAATTTTTTGTGCAAATATCAATATACCAGTACTAGTTGAAGCCACATACCAAGTTTCATCAATATTCATTCATTAATAATAGAGATATAAAATTTTAAATATTCTCCATAAGGATAACTTTGGACAACGTACTGTGTTTAGCACTTTGAATTACTCGGCAACGGTTGGACGTAGAATCACAATTTAAACACCAAAATGATTGTTTTGTAGAGCTAAACTGATTGGTAAAAGTAAATGTGAAGTTTGCAGAAAAATTAATTGAGGAAAAGTTAAAAAACATTTTCCCATAAGATTAACATGGGAGATTTTATGAACACGTTTTTTGGATTTTCTCCGCAACTACTTAACCTAGGTTAATGATTCAAAATACCAAACTATTTGTTTTTTTTAAGCTCTATAAAATGGCTGAAACTAAAATTGAGTGTTTTTAAAACTGTAGGGGGAAAAATTCAAAAAAAGAGATTTTTGAAAAATTTAAAACCCCCTTCCCATAGCCCGATCAATCTGGTTTTCGAACTTAAAGTCATAAATGTTACTCTACACATTTGTGCCAAATTTCATCAAAATCGGGTGTTTCTTTCAAAAGTTATCGTGGTAACGGACACACACACACACACACACACACACACACACACACACACACACACACACACACACACATATATATATATATATATATATATATATATATATATACACATATATATATATATAAATTTGAACGAATGGTGTTTTAGGCATCTGGGGACCTCAAAACAAAAAGTTATCATGGTCTTGGGCTTAAGTCTTACCATGCCACCTACGGTAATAGCTTCTTCCCTATAGGGGAAATTCGCTAACAAAATAAAATAAAATTAAACACACAAATCACACACAAAATATGACTCGGTTCTTCTCACCAATACGGGGTCAGATACCAGATCCCGAAACGTCGAATCAGTAATGAAAAATATCCAGTTTCAAATAATCCAAAACGCTGATTACCGGGACAAAACACCTCTTGCCCGAACAGGTTACGAAACGCCAAGACAAGCTCGTAAAGACGCAATAATTCAGTACATTAAATTAAATTTACAAGTGGACACCCACGTGACAATTAAAGCGTAATGTCGTGTCCGACTCGCATTCCACTCCTAATTAGTCTTCACTATAAACGGCAGGTTGGACACGGGTTGGGTTTTATTGGCCGTAAACTGTGCACTTACTTCGGGAGTGGAGTGAAGTGGTGGCGATTGATCGGTTGGCTATCTGCATGGAGAGCGCGTCGCGGCGTGAGTCGGTTATCAGTAACGTTATCAGTTCGTGAGGACACCTCCAAGGCGACGCTGGTAGTCCTCCAGCGGCTGAGGTGGTGATGTAACGGTGAGAGAGGTATGCTAGTTAAAGTAACATATTGTAGTAAGTTAGTGTTGTAAAGTTACAAAGAATAAGTTATACGTGTAAACACTTAATTTAATTAGCTGATATATTCTTCAGAATTGAGGAACCACACGTGTTTTTCCTGTCTCGAGACTATAATCCCTTTTATTGTTAATAATTTTTGAATATAATTGACGGATTATATAAACGGGATGTAACTGAACCTCCTAACTTCTTCATGCACAACAAAATCATACTCTCATTAAAGATAATATAAACTAGTAAACCTGCTGCTCTAAATCGAGCAATATTTCGATTTGAAGAGCATGGATTTTATCAGTAGTACCATCTGTATCGCTAATTCTGTCCTTATTGTCTCGGACTATTAACATATGGGCGTGAGGCAACTCAGGTTTTGGAAATTCCGATTGTGTCGAATATTTTCCAAATATACAGTAAATTTTCTTTTCCAAAACTAATTTTAAATTTGTTTACTTGATATTGGCTATTTTGCTTTGCTGTAAATACTCAGGACTACATGTGCCATCTCTCTAAGTTCGAGGTTTTGAACAATTTTAACACATTTTGGGTAAAATGCCATTGTGAATAAGGAAGGTTTAATACAATTCTGAACAAAATTCATGGCATGTTAATTTTGGTTCACATTTTATGGAGACTGAAAATAAGGATGGGAAGATTAATTGTCTTCCAAGACCTTAATTTTGATTATCAACTTGTTACTTACATCTGACAGACACATTCTGATAAAGAATCTTTTGAAGGATGGTACCTTCTTTGGTGGTTTTTTAGTAACCTAATTCCCTTAATTCTAATATTCAATCAAAATCCTGCTAATTACGAATTATTTGTTTTAATTTACTCTACCCATTTAAAATAAATGCTTTCGTGATCGATGGCTTCCCCATCCCCGTTCCTTAGGCTTATGTAGTCAGAAATAATTTGTATTCCCCTGTTCCGCAGATGTTTTAGGGCTCTGCTCTTTTGACCTTCTATATGCTTATTCCAAGCATCTTGTACCTACTACTTGACTAACGAAGCTAAAATTTAGTAGAAAGATAGCTGATAGCTACACTGATAAAGGCAGATAAAGGACTACCACTGGTAAAAATATGCTTTAGGACTTCGCCCCCTGGCCTTTAATATACCCAATTAATCATTATACACCAAGACTGGAACGATTGAGCTGAAATTTGGTAGGGAAATAAATAATACACCAAAATCATAGTAGACGTTCCTCAGTCCAAAGACTCTTTTGGACCCCACCCCACTGGCATTTATGTTATGTTTACCATCTCGCACCTACTACTTGAGCGATAGGGCTGAAGTTTGGTAGGAAGATGACTATTTACCTCAAATCAGAATAGGCGTACAACTGATCAAAATATTGTTTACGGGTCCGCACAGCAGAACTTTATTATTCCCATGTTAATAAACAAATGTATTATTGCCTAAACTAGTTTAAATTAATTATGCTATTATCTATTTTATGATTTAATTTTGCAGTTACGCTAACCCAAAATGTAAAAAGTCATCGTATGCGAGTCTGATGCTGACAACACTCTGATTAAAGTAATGCTTATTTAACTTAGTGCAATGCGAGGAGAATATATGTGAGGAAAAGGAGAGGGACAGCATCGTGCGTAGTGCGCCTTCCGGTTATCATAGCAGCCGCCAGTGATAACACCTTAAACGTTATCAGTGTGATTGTCAACAACCAAAGCCATTGGCAACAATGCGGCAACCTGGCCCCTATCCATCCACCACTTCTCCGCGCCACGCACCAGGTTAAGAGAACCCTTCTGTAGTAATCTGATGGCAATTACTCCTTACAAATCAGTTTCAATATTTTACACATCTGACAACTATGAAATACCTATGTCTTTAATGCGATCCCGATTAAATTAACACCCACAAGAAACTAAAGGATCCGCGTCCTGCAGGATAGACATAACCTGATCAGGAATGAACGTCAACGTCAGGGAGCGTTCCGATCAGCATTATCTCTTCACCTGAAAGAAATTCTCGATGAGCTTTCTCACGTGCTAGTCGCAGAATGATTTAAATCCTCCCAAGCACGCTCGAGCTCGCGTACAACACACGTCGCTGGGAACACATGATATAATTTGTGCGTTTACTGCGTTTTCATTAAGCAGACCAATTTCGAGAGACTCGTAACTCAGGAACGCATGCGCAACTTACAATCCAATTACCCTCGCACCTGCTTATTTTATTAATCTACCTCTGTGCCCCGAGATTCAATTTGTGTGTTGTAAATGGGCGTGGGTTCGATGGCTTAGCCCCCTCCCTTCCCCTCCCACGTCAAGAGGTGGCCAATTATGCGTGTTTGTTTTGGAGAATTAATTAGGAAGTGGAATCTATTACAATTGTTTTATTTGACACCCAATTGATTACAATTGGCTATTAGTTGTCAAAAAGCGGTGGTTAGAATTTGATTTACAATGCTGGGTCGTACAATTACTTTTTTTAACGTCTGGTTTACGATTTTTAATTCTTAAACCTCAATGCATGTTTTAAACGTCAGACATTGCACTTTTATAATTGGTTAAGTGATTTTCCAGAAACCCTTCCATTTTCCGCGTGAGTTGGATAGTTAAAGTAGAGTCTTTATTTTAAATTGAAGTTAAACATGGTCTGAACTCATGTAAAGTCGGAGAGGAAAACTCATTATATTTAATATATGAAGAATCGTAAATTGTACTACTGAACTAATACCTCACAGCCAATTAACTAAAGCCTAAAATGTCTATAAGGAGAGTTTGACTAAAATTATTCAACCGGTATTTTCAATAAAGTCTTGCTAGAAAGGCAAAGAATAGTATGAACGTTTAAGTAAGTATATGCAACCAAAGAGAAGTAAAAATACAACTCATATTAAATTTTAAAACATTCAAACCAAATTAATTAATCAACTTAATTAAATTATTTTGTTATGATTAAATGGTTATATTTAATAATTCTTCACTTGCTAGATTTTATAATACTGGTTTAACAAACTCATTTTTAATAACGTTAAACTATTTTTGTGAAACATCTACTGTTACGATTGAAGAATTAATCATGCACGCAGTGACAAAGGGCTCGCTGCTGTATAGATGTGATTACCACGCTCAGGTGGGCGCCGCATTTCCTGGTGTTGCGGTCATTTCCTCCCCCTCACAAGAGCATGTTTATTGTTCAAATGCACAATACCTGCTGAATACATTTATTATACATTCAACTCTCATTCTCCCACTATTTGTTTAGTAATAGGTAATACATGAGGGATAATTACGCGTTTGTGCGAGTGCGTGTGAGCGTGTAAATAGTCAAGTAACATATTCTGTTGATAATTAAACTGGATTAAGTGGCTGATTTTTGTTCTACATAAAATAACTAATGCAGTTTTGTTTTTGGATTTTATAGTAATATCCGTCGTTTAGAGAAGGCCTCTCATAAAAGCGGACAATTAAATTGCCAGTTAAGGGCGGAGTGGTTTGCCAAGCTATCAACCAAAATCAGCTAAACGTGCTGCATTGTCAAAACTCCACACCAGCTGATCGGAACAACATTCGAGTGATATTTTTATATGGCAAAATGGCAACATTGACAGCGTACAGCCATGCTATTGGCTTCAGCCCAATGTCAATTTCATTGTCCGCTGTTAGTTTTCCTCCTAATAAACTTTAACGGGTTTCTTGACCCTTTAGGTGAAATTAAATGTTGTGATTATAATGAGGACGAATCTCTCATTGAACAAAGCTAAGTTGTTCTACTGAGGAATGCCATATTTCTTTAGCTCGGTCCAGATTTTAAAGTTTTGGTAGAATATTTTTCAATGAACCTTCGCATGGCCTAGAATCCATGTTTACGCAGTTGTTCCAAGTTGCAAATCAATGTTACAATTTCACTTGCGCAAGTTGATCTTGAATGGAAGCTCTTAAAGAAATGTTCTCTTAGCCATTTTCACCTAAACATTGCAAGACAGTGAAGAGTGATAGAGTGAAACTATAATATCATTACAATAGTTACTGAGTAGTGCCATTTATAGTCAGTCAATGGTAGTGCCTACATGCATCCACGACTGAATAAGAGAACGATCAGTATGCACCCCCAGTATGAACTCTGCAGCAGAGAACTTACGTTTCAGAAAATTGTAAATACAATTTAATTAAGAAATTGATTAAACTCCTAATAAAGTACGGTGCTCTACTCCACTTCATCATATTTAAAATCAAAGCGCAGGCAGGGACATGGAAAAATCTGAAGACTACATTACACATTACATTAATTACACATTACACATTAATTAATTTAGTTAATTGGTTTCTTAACTAGTTAAGAGAATGGAATAGAATATGTAATTGCTACATAAAGGGAGTAAGATGGTTTTTGCCATATCATATCATGTAGCTCAGTTTGGCAGCAACATTTCAAATACAAATTGTGTATGTGTTTTGGCATTTTTTTGGTTAAGAAATTAAGTAATTTCACTTTAAATAACAAACAAATACCTTGCGATTTCAGTGAGGATAATTTTGATTCCACAAATATTTCACCAGTAAAAAAAATTGTAAATCGTCAATATTGAATATTTTGTAATTATATTGAATACTTTTAGCGAATTTCCCCTATAGGGAAGAAGCTATTACAGTAGGTGGCATGGTAAGACTTAAGCCCGAGACCATGATAACTTTTCGTTTTGAGGTCCCCAGATGCCAAAAACACTATTCGTTCAAATTTATATATATATATGTATATATGTATATATTTATATATATATATATAAATTTGCATATATATATATGTGTCCGTTACCGCGATAACTTTTGAAAGAAAAACCCGATTTTGATTAAATTTGGCACAAATGTGGAGAGTAGCATCTATGACTTTAAGTTCGAAAACCAGATCGATCGCACCATGGAAAGGGGGTTTTATGGGGGTTTACAATTTTCCAAAAATCTGTTTTTTGCAAATTTGACCCCAAAATGTTAAAAACACTCAATTTTGGTTATAGCCATTTTATAGAGCTTAAAAAAACAAATAATTTAGTATTTTGAATCATTAACCTAGGTTAAGTGGTTGCGGAGAAAATCCAAAAAAAACGTGTCCCATGTTAATCTTATGGGAAAAAGGTTTTTAGATTGTTCTCAGATAGTTTTACTAAAAACTTCACATTTCTGTGTATTAATGTGTTTAGCTCAACAAAACAAACATTTTGGTGTTTTAATCATTGTTCTACGTCCAACCGTCGCAGAGATATTCAAAGTGCTAAACACAGTACGTTGTCCAATGTTATCCTTATGGAGAATAAATAAAATTCTATATCTCGATTATTTATGAATGTATATTGATGAAACTTGGTATGTGGCTTCAAATAGTTGTGGTATATTGATATTAGCACAAAAAACAAGTTTTTTACTTATTTATTAGTTTTTTTGCTTATTTTATTAATCTACCTCTGTGCCCCGAGATTCAATTTGTGTGTTGTAAATGGGCGTGGGTTCGATGGCTTAGCCCCCCTCTATTCCCCTCCCACGTCAAGAGGTGGCCAATTATGCGTGTTTGTTTTGGAGAATTAATTAGGAAGTGGAATCTATTACAATTGTTTTATTTGACACCCAATTGATTACAATTGGCTATTAGTTGTCAAAAAGCGGTGGTTAGAATTTGATTTACAATGCTGGGTCGTACAATTACTTTTTTTAACGTCTGGTTTACGATTTTTAATTCTTAAACCTCAATGCATGTTTTAAACGTCAGACATTGCACTTTTATAATTGGTTAAGTGATTTTCCAGAAACCCTTCCATTTTCCGCGTGAGTTGGATAGTTAAAGTAGAGTCTTTATTTTAAATTGAAGTTAAACATGGTCTGAACTCATGTAAAGTCGGAGAGGAAAACTCATTATATTTAATATATGAAGAATCGTAAATTGTACTACTGAACTAATACCTCACAGCCAATTAACTAAAGCCTAAAATGTCTATAAGGAGAGTTTGACTAAAATTATTCAACCGGTATTTTCAATAAAGTCTTGCTAGAAAGGCAAAGAATAGTATGAACGTTTAAGTAAGTATATGCAACCAAAGAGAAGTAAAAATACAACTCATATTAAATTTTAAAACATTCAAACCAAATTAATTAATCAACTTAATTAAATTATTTTGTTATGATTAAATGGTTATATTTAATAATTCTTCACTTGCTAGATTTTATAATACTGGTTTAACAAACTCATTTTTAATAACGTTAAACTATTTTTGTGAAACATCTACTGTTACGATTGAAGAATTAATCATGCACGCAGTGACAAAGGGCTCGCTGCTGTATAGATGTGATTACCACGCTCAGGTGGGCGCCGCATTTCCTGGTGTTGCGGTCATTTCCTCCCCCTCACAAGAGCATGTTTATTGTTCAAATGCACAATACCTGCTGAATACATTTATTATACATTCAACTCTCATTCTCCCACTATTTGTTTAGTAATAGGTAATACATGAGGGATAATTACGCGTTTGTGCGAGTGCGTGTGAGCGTGTAAATAGTCAAGTAACATATTCTGTTGATAATTAAACTGGATTAAGTGGCTGATTTTTGTTCTACATAAAATAACTAATGCAGTTTTGTTTTTGGATTTTATAGTAATATCCGTCGTTTAGAGAAGGCCTCTCATAAAAGCGGACAATTAAATTGCCAGTTAAGGGCGGAGTGGTTTGCCAAGCTATCAACCAAAATCAGCTAAACGTGCTGCATTGTCAAAACTCCACACCAGCTGATCGGAACAACATTCGAGTGATATTTTTATATGGCAAAATGGCAACATTGACAGCGTACAGCCATGCTATTGGCTTCAGCCCAATGTCAATTTCATTGTCCGCTGTTAGTTTTCCTCCTAATAAACTTTAACGGGTTTCTTGACCCTTTAGGTGAAATTAAATGTTGTGATTATAATGAGGACGAATCTCTCATTGAACAAAGCTAAGTTGTTCTACTGAGGAATGCCATATTTCTTTAGCTCGGTCCAGATTTTAAAGTTTTGGTAGAATATTTTTCAATGAACCTTCGCATGGTCTAGAATCCATGTTTACGCAGTTGTTCCAAGTTGCAAATCAATGTTACAATTTCACTTGCGCAAGTTGATCTTGACTGGAAGCTCTTAAAGAAATGTTCTCTTAGCCATTTTCACCTAAACATTGCAAGACAGTGAAGAGTAATAGAGTGAAACTATAATATCATTACAATAGTTACTGAGTAGTGCCATTGACTATTATAGTCAATGGTAGTGCCTACATGCATCCACGACTGAATAAGAGAACGATCAGTATGCACCCCCAGTATGAACTCTGCAGCAGAGAACTTACGTTTCAGAAAATTGTAAATACAATTTAATTAAGAAATTGATTAAACTCCTAATAAAGTACGGTGCTCTACTCCACTTCATCATATTTCAAATCAAAGCGCAGGCAGGGACACGGAAAAATCTGAAGACTAAACACACATTAATTAATTTAGTTCTTTGGTTTCTTAACAAGTTAAGAGAATAGAATATGTCATTGCTACATAAAGGGAGTAAGATGGTTTTTGCCATATCATATCATGTAGCTCAGTTTGGCAGCAACATTTCAAATACAAATTGTGTATGTGTTTTGACATCGTTTTGGTTAAGAAATTAAGTAATTTCACTTTAAATAACAAACAAATACCTTGCGATTTCAGTGAGGATAATTTTGATTCCACAAATATTTCACCAGTAAAAAAAAATTGTAAATCGTCAATATTGAATATTTTGTAATTATATTGAATACTTTTAGCGAATTTCCCCTATGGGGAAGAAGCTATTACAGTAGGTGGCATGGTAAGACTTAAGCCCGAGACCATGATAACTTTTCGTTTTGAGGTCCCCAGATGCCAAAAACACTATTCGTTCAAATTTATATATATATGTATATATTTATATATATATAAATTTGCATATATATATGTGTCCGTTACCGCGATAACTTTTGAAAGAAAAACCCGATTTTGATTAAATTTGGCACAAATGTGGAGAGTAGCATCTATGACTTTAAGTTCGAAAACCAGATCGATCGCACCATGGAAAGGGGGTTTTATAGGGGTTTACAATTTTCCAAAAATCGGTTTTTTGCAAATTTGACCCCAAAATGTTAAAAACACTCAATTTTGGTTATAGCCATTTTATAGAGCTTAAAAAAACAAATAATTAAGTATTTTGAATCATTAACCTAGGTTAAGTGGTTGCGGAGAAAATCCAAAAAAAACGTGTCCCATGTTAATCTTATGGGAAAAAAGTTTTTAGATTTTTCCCAGATAGTTTTACTAAAAACTTCACATTTCTGTTTATTAATGTGTTTAGCTCAACAAAACAAACATTTTGGTGTTTTAATCATTGTTCTACGTCCAACCGTTGCAGAGATATTCGAAGTGCTAAACACAGTACGTTGTCCAATGTTATCCTTATGGAGAATAAAAAAATTCTATATCTCGATTATTTATGAATGTATATTGATGAAACTTGGTATGTGGCTTCAACTAGTTGTGGTATATTGATATTAGCACAAAAAACAAGTTTTTTGTTGATAGTCCCCGTAGCAGCAAACCTGCATACTCGGCCCCCATGATATTCATATGGAGAATAAGTAAAGTTGTATATCTCCCTTAATTATGAACCTAAATTAAGAGAACTTGGTATGTAGCTTCACCTGGTTCAGTTGTATTGATAAATGCAAAAAAAACGCATTACTTATCTTCCTCGTTGCAGCAAACCTGCGTCCTCAACCCTAATGTTATTCTTATGGAGAATAAATAAAATGCTATATATCACTTATTTATGTATGTTTTTTTGTGAAACTTGGTAAATAGCTCTATGTAGTATTGAGTCACATGTATATGCATTAGAAATTCGCTGAGTACGCAGGTTTGCTGCAACGGGGGTATTTATTTAAATTATCACTCGCACATCGGAAAATCCATTAAAGTCTTAGGTTACCGAGTTAGTCTATTTTCATACATTCATTCAGAGTACATTATTTAAATTACCGATACTGTCTGTTGAATTTTCAAATCTCAAACTTTGAAAATAAAATAAATATTACGTTCATTACTGACAGGTTGTTATACAGTTACAGTACTATAATTAATTGAGTTACATTACTTAGAGCGGCGCCTGGTTTCAATCTGAACTAATAAAGTAGAATAATATTAATCATCCACCGTCGCATTTTGTCCGATTATGAAGAAGATATGCCAGGAAATTCACACCTAGAATTGAATATTATGATATATTTCAAAAACGCGCCAGTAAAACATTGCCACGCCCAACAGTCGGTAAAGCAGTACAGGGGAGGCAGTGTTTCGTACCGTCCTCACCAGGCTTCGCTAATGTCGGGACTGCTAAAGGTGAAATACATATTTATAACTTAAATTACTAACAATACATTTTAATACGGTTGGAAAATATATTAAAAGATTTACATACTTATAATATCGCTTATTACGTTGGGTTTGGTAAGTTTAATACGTTCACAGTGAATAAAAAGCTATTTACTAGTGTACGTTCTCGCATTTAACTTTCTCATAGCGCTTTTTAAATAGATTAATTTTCATTCATCAGTAGAAGGAAGGTACTATAATGTATTAAATTACAAATTTACCGTGTGAATCACGTTGGAATTTAATTTTTAAGTCCTGAAAAGGACTGATAATAAGTGCACTGTGATCTCTAAATTGAGCAAAATACTGAAATTAAATAAACTAGTATAGAAGGTGTTACATTCTATTGTCCAATCGAATACAAATTACTGTATATTCATAGGTAAGAGTAAATCACATTTTTATTCCATTATTTGCACTTTTGTCTCCCTGTATAATTGCTACTCAGATTCCATTCAATCTGGGTAATGTTAATAATATTCTACGTCTAAATAATGGATGGCCAACCAAAACGTGTTTAAAATTTCCCTCTTTTTGGCTATTTGTCAGGTACCATCATCATCATCATCATTGTTGCGGATTAGAAAACCCCAGGATAGCTGCTAGGCACATCTTCCACAAGCGGGAATATTGCGCAGGTTACCGAAGGATAGGATATAGCTTGAAAGGAAAGGGTGGGTTGGGACGGCAGCCAAATAGACTCTTCAGAGGGCCAACTCCCGTGCCCCTGTGACAGCTGGGGTCAGGCTCTCAAACAGGGGGCCCGCATTCTGCCCTCCAAACAGGTTTTAGTGAATTTCCCCTGTAGGGAATAAACTATTACCGTAGGTATCATGGTAAGACTTGAGCCCGAAACCAAGACAACTTTTAGTTTTCAGGCCCCCAGATGCCAAAAACACCATTCATTCAAATTTGTATATTATTGTACATATTTGTCCGTAAGCCTGATAACTCTCGTAAAAAGGTCCAATGTTAATGAATTTTGCTACATATTTGTAAAGTAGCATTTTATATTTGAACGAGTTCGAACCCCAGACGAGTCACACCATCCTAAGGGTTTAGGGTGTTTTGTACCACAACAATTTTTATTTTTATTCTTCACTTGCAATTTTTATTGAAATCAAATTTTAGTTTGAACCGTTGAATTCAGCTTAGAAAAACAATTTGGTGCTTTGATCAATTGATCTACGGCAATTGGTTACCGAGATATTTAAATTGCTAAACACAGTACGTTGTCCAATTTTACATAGATACATAAGCATATTTTTTATTCCGAAACATATATACATAGGTAGGATACAATCATATGTTTTTTAAAATAAATAAAGGTACACTTACAAATATTTTTCATTTATAATAATTATTTGTTATAATTTCAGTAAGGAGGATTAGTAAACTGTATGTCTTCCTTATTTGTAAACATTGGTACATCTTGAGTATGTGGCTTCATATTGTTGGGGTCTATTGATATTTACAATAAAAACCCCTTTTTTTGTCCCTTTGGCAGCAAAACTGCGTTATCAGATTTAATGTTTTTTATGGACAATAGAAAGATTACTATATTTATTTTGTTTATGAATGTATTTTTATGACACTGGGTAAGTGGTTTATATGGTAATGAAATGCATGTTTATGCATTGGATATTCACTTAGTAAACAGGTTTGCTGTGGCGGGCGGGGGGGGGGGGGGCAGGCCTTTATATACAAATTTAAACAATCTCCCACCACAGTAAACATATCACAGTGCAGTTTCAAGGAAACTTCTATGTAATTTGACGAAGAAAGGGATGAAGTCTTTGAAAAAAAAAATTGCATACTTTTTTCTTAACGTGGTATAAATTATCCAAGTTCTTCCAGTGTGAACAGACAAAAAAGGTTTTAATTTTAAACTCGAAACATATTTGTAAAAATAACTGGATAAGGAAAATTATAGTTTTGACCTTCCCGTCTACCTAAAATTAAATTTCCTTCAATGAAAATCTGTCTAGTGGTCAACTCATAATCTTGGGATGAAAAACGTAAGTTCTCTTAATAAGTAGGATTAAAGGTTTGTCAGCTGACCGGCATGTAACTTGAGAAGAGAGGATTTGATTGGTTACCATGTTGGTTGTCAAGTGAGCAGAGTAAACAGAGGGGCAAAATGGCGGTCGTCCATGCAAACTACACTTGTTTACACGAACCGAGACCTCTAGACATAATAACCTCGTTGGTTGACCTAGGCTGAAGATGAGTTCAGAGTGTAACTCGAAATATATCTTTTGTAATAAAATTCGTATATTATCACAAAATAGTAAGTCACAAAATAAGTTTTGCAAATAAAAAAATTAAGTAAAAAAATCGGGAAATCTTAAACATTCGTGGCAAAACTTAATTACTTACTTAACTTCTCCATATAACTTAAAAGAGGGTGGATTGAAGCGGTAGGTGGGAAAAGATAAGTCAAACATGACCATCCGTGGCGCCGCCTGTATTAATTAATTGGCACTTTCACTTTAGCTAAGGTTAATTGGTGAGTCGCCCCCGCTCATGGGGGTAACGAGCAGTACGACCTGCCCTCATATAAGGCAATCCTAGCGCTCGAACAGGTGGTTCACACGATCACACGGTGTTGGAGTACCTGTTATCGATATAAGGCACTCACAAACCGGTTTAGAGATGCATTTCAATTAGAAATTATCCTAGATTTTATTAGAGCAACTATAAGCTGTATGAAGTACCTTGTAGTTGTAGGTAGTGTTGGTTTAATTAATTACTTGTGCGGTCATGATATTATGGATATATCTTCAATACAAAAAATTGCTCACTGAAATCAATAGGATTTTTTAAAATTTGAAATGAGTCATAAGCAATTGATTTTGTAAATTCCGTTTAAGAGGTAGAGCAAGCAACAGGTAACATTGGCTGTATGACACAATGGTAAAGATACGATTTATACTTTCTGATTTGAGCTCCCTCTAAAATGAATCTTATTTATTTTACCGTAAAACCAGTTTTAAACAAAACGTTTAAGGCCACGCTCCCCCGTCGGTCATATTGGATTGATTCTCCATAAGCGCAATGCTCACTAAACATCTATTTAGGACCTACATTTTTATTTAATTTTCAATCTGATTTAGGTAATTTTGTTGACTACCTGCTCAAAATAAAGTAAAGAGTGATTTTTGCAAGTAAAAATTCGTATAAGTGTTACAGATTACCAGAAAACAATTGTCAAACCTAACAAAAAATTACATTTGTCATTAAATATTATAATTAATTTTCAAAATATCTTCCACAATAAACACCCGCGATAAGAATATCTTTCAATTGACACCAAAATAAAAATATTATCTCAAGAGATAAGCAAAAAATTGTGGTCTGAACTTAACATTACTCCAATGAGCGATAAAACCAACATGGCTGACAAGGTAGCCGGCTCTTAAAAGGTTTTTCTTTTTAAATATACAAGCAATTACCAATCACCACCGTTGTCGATGATTAAACATCGATGTTTATTTTGAATAATAAATATCCACAGGCCGCATTCTAAGTATTTCCAATTTATTCATTCCAACGGCTGAGCAAATTTACAGTTTTTAAATTAAGTATCTTATATGCAATATGAAACAAGTAAAAACAATAAAACAATATGCAATAAATAACAACGAAACAATTGCTTTGGTTATACATATACACATTGATCAACAATAACAAATACTAACTAAAGTAATGACATTTTTTTCTGCAAAAACACAAAGACGAGTAAACATTTAAATAGCAATGACAATATTTAACAGTAACAATCAAAAATTACAACTAAATAACACAATATATAACAAATGATAGAGTTCTGTCGAATACTGATTACAAGGGCTCAGCCAGGACTGCGAAGAACTTCTTTCCTACCAGGTCATAGCTGTCACAGAAGAAATCTACTTCGTTTGAAACAGTATTTCCTATGTGAAGGAGTCTCGCGTGACAAATGAAGCATTGTATTGCCACACGAAGAAGATTTGGGTAGCTTGTAATTGATTGAACACATGTTTCCATAGAATTAATGTTGGAAATTTGAAAACATGGACAGTTTCTAAAGAAAATATTTCTACTTATAACGAAATATGTTTTCAAAGTCATTATTTTATTGAGCGAGATAAATAATCGTTGAACAAAAAATCAAGGAGTTCTTCCAATAATAACTAATAAATACTATTTTTGTTAGGATATTTTTATTAAACCTTACTTAATGTTTTCAACACCTTTTTTGAAGATTAATTGCAATGATCCCGACCATTAACGATATTAGTAACCCGAAAACCTCTAATTTTATGAGTTATAGAATGAATCAAACAAATATTATTTTGAGTTCGGGCTTCAAAAGGCAAAGCACTACAAATACTCAGCAGCGGGTAATACAATAAAGCCCCTCCCCTCGGTCTTATCTACAAACTGCACCGCACGCCGGGAATGCAGCAACCGCCACAGTTGCATACGGTAAGCCACCGGCGGCCGGCGGATACGATGGTCTGCGATAGCCGTGATACCATCAGGCTGGCAGCGGCCACGCGCGACCACCGGCCCCCGGCCTCAGGCCACCCTCAATCAATTACCGATCACGGGCCAGATACCTCGATATCTGGGTCAAGTTTGGGGTAGAAGATTGATTTTTTCACACCTAGATATGTAAAGTGTCGCCCCCAAGCGAGGTGTGATGGACGCCCTTGTTATCGCCTTGATGTATTCCGACGTTTAGGGCCCATTTGGAAGCTTAACATGAAATTAATTTTTTTAGGGTGATTTACGCTGGAGTTCACACCTTTATGAATATTTTTGGAGGGTAAGGTGTTGCAGAGATGTACAATAATCTTACCAATAATTGTTTTGTCGTTGATTCTGTGTAGAAGATTACTATTTTAACTATTAAATGGTTATATTTGAAAAAGATTCAACAAAATCATAACCAACTCTTTAATTAAAAACTCCATGTAACTCTATTAATAAACTGAATGCATATTTATTTGTTACTCTACGACGCGCAATCCACAAGACCGATTGATAGGAAATGTTCTTGGAATATAGCAGCACCAACACCGATTGATAGGAAGTGTTACTGGAATACAGCAGCACCAAGACCGATTGATTGGAAATGTTACTGGAATACAGCAACACCAAGACCGATTGATAGGAAATGTTACTGGAATACAGCAGCACAAAGACTGGGTTGGTAGGAAATGTTACTGGAATACAGCAGCACCAAGACCGATTGATAGGAAATGTTACTGGAATACAGCAGCACCAAGACCGAACATTTCATCCCAGTTGACCAGATACACCAAAGTGTATCTGGCCAACATTATGAAAACATTATGTGCATTAATGAGTGAGTTACCGTGTGTAGTTTTGATGACTAATTATTTAGCTATTAATCCCAATGATCAATAACAGATGGATCTATTTTCGGACCTGCTACTCCTACTGAGCAAATCAACTGCTCTTCTCTGAGTAAAGCTCGGTCCCCATTACTCTACATATCGGCCACGTGTGTCAGCAGCCCCTGGGGCGGAGCCCCGGTACATAGTCAGGTTGGGGTCGTGCTCTCCGGGGAACCTCGCTGGGAAATTTATACCCCATGATCCGGCGATCCGGTTGACCCACATGTTTTTACTGAATTATGGAAAGAATCCAAGGACTGTTCATGCCGTAGTCTATAAAACACTTTGTCACGGATTTCTTGTATATGTTTAAAACGTTATGTCCTACGGCGAGGAAGTGTTTATTCATTAGCCTGCCAAGGGAAAAAACTTATAAGGTATGGACAAGAGATACCGCTCTAATACTCAGAACGTTAATATGTGATTGTTTGATTGTAATTCATATTACAGGGTGTGATTCCCCCAGACGTAATATTTCATTTACAAACATAGGCTAATAATTTTTATGTTTTTTTTAGAAATGAAAGGGGTTAAGGAAATATAAATATACATAAAAGAATAAACGGTATCAGGAAACTGACACATACTTTCTCCCTTTTAGCCCAACTTTAATGAATAAATTAATTTGTATTTACTAAATATAGTATACAAATCACGGTCGAATGTACAGAAAATCTTGTAAACAAGTTGTTTTAAAAAACATCCACCCAAATCCCTGCTTTGGAGGCACTACAGAATCCATTGCTGCACTCGTGGTTTTAAGAGGGGAAATGCCCCCTATTCCCCCCAGGGTTATTAAGGGGCAACATATTTCGAATTTCCTCTGATGGTCAATACTAACTTGACAAGCATATCAAGTTTGAATGAAATTGATCAGTAAATAAGAGAGAAGTAGTAATTTTATTATTCCCCATAAGAATAACATGGGTACAACGTACTGCGTTTACAGCAAAATGAAAATTTCAATTTTCTCCACAACCAGCAATCGTAGAATAGTAATTCAAACTACTAAATTATTTAGTTTTTTGAGCTCTTTTTAATGGTGAATAGTAATATTTTTATGTTTATGTCTTTTTATGAAAAATCCAAAAAACTGAATTTTTGATGTTTTAAGTCCTGTAATTTCTGAACCCGAATTTTTACAGGAATTTGGGTGGTGCCATTTTGTTGGAAAACTAAAGTTCTACAAACGACTAAAGTTTAATCAAAATCGTTAAAGCCGTTTTTGAGAAATTTGGATTTTTCATGTTTTTTGGCGGTTTTGGGGGGATAATTACCCTTAAAAATCCAAAATTCAAGAAAATGAAAAAACACCTGGAGATATCGTGGATTAGTACCTAAATGCCAAATTTCATAAAAATCGGCCCATTGGTTAAGGCTCTAGCTCTGTACACATCCACACAGACACACACACACACACACACACACACACACACACACACACACACACACACACACACACACACACTCGGACACACACACACACACAAACACAGACAGACATCACGTAAAAACCACTTTTTTGGGTTCAGGGAGCACCAAAACGAATATTTCCACTAACAACTCAAATTCGAAAATTTTGACGAAAACAATACTTTCTCCATATACTGTGTATAAGGGGAGAAAGTAAAAATAGGCTGCATTTAATTGTACTGTGTAGGTAAGAAAATCACCGATAGTTATTAAATCGAAGCCTTAGAATTAAATTTATGAGATTTTTTAATACTTTACGTTGGATATATCTTACTAGCTATGCATTTAGTTAGTTTGTATTTTTTTATCATTACACGTATTCAAAACAAATAAACCGTAATTTAAAAACACTACTTCTTAATCCCCGGAAGGTATTTCTGTGTGGTCAGCTTAGTTTTATTTTATGACTGATTTTGACGCTTGAGGTGTCAAATTAAAGGGATTATCCTCTTGATGTCGGGCATTAGTGTTCCGCCCCACTGGCCCTCAAATTTCCAATGTTATTCTTATGGAAAACATATTTTATTGGGTTTGTGTCACACAAGTGTTATCTTGATTAGTTTAACTTAAATAAACTGCTGTTTTAAGATCAATTTTAATTACAGACCGGTCCCTGGACAACTCTTTTATGCCTTAAGGATTATTTTGTGTGGTCAGCCCTTATTTCATTACCAATTTTGAGAACTGATGTGTCAAATTTAAGGGATTTTCTTCAAGCCTTCAAACGGAATTGATTTTCCCTTCTATCTTCAAGGCTTCACCCCTCTGGCCCTTAAAATCCCATGATATTCTTATGGATGTTCTAGTGAACCCATATTTTACTTGGGTTACACATGATTTGGTTAACTTTATTCAAATAAGTTGTTTACAGTTTAAGTTTTTGAACCAAAGAGGTCTATTGGTAATACTGCATACACTAATCAACACAATTTCGAGCTGTTCACCAATTTCTGGCGAGGCAAAGAACTACTCGTTGAAATCGAACGAGTCAACAAAGTAAACCAAGTTTGTGTTTGTTGATTTGTTTATAGTTTATCATATTTCACAGCGAGAATAAATCAAACGAACAAAATTAATGTGTCTCAATTTTGATTATTGCACTTTAATCACATTCGGGAGGTCTTGGGCCTTATCCCAGGCCAGCCATTCTGAGAAGAGTTTGTACGGTTTCTCATCTCACTTAGGCAAATGCCGGAATGGTTCCCAAAAAAGGGCCGTACCCTGCCAGGAAGGGAAAGATAGGACCATAGAAAAATAAACCTGGTTTATTTTTCCATGATAGGACTCAGACCTACCTTACCTGGTTACAAGATTTCTCAATAAATTATCTATTTCATTGTAAATTTCAATACTTTGTAACAAATTGTCAAGGAATAAATATTATAATTATTATTACTTGTATTCCAGTGATTTGAATAAATCGATTCGCTTAGAAGAATCGAACAACCCGTTATTGCGTCAAAGAACTATAAATTTACCAGTGTACCAACCTGACAAAATCACTGTCTCACTTTTTCGACGCATATCGTTATGCAGTGTTGTCTCCAGTATTAGCAATACACCTCCTTGTTTTGAACTGAATTGCGATGTATGTTTGCGAGATCACCATGGGCTATTGTGTTACTTTCATGGTTATTACCCGCCATATTCGTCCACAAGATGGCAATACTGGTTACTCTCTGACGTAGCCAAGTAGTACCTCTATACAGGCCAAGACGTGGTCCCCCGAACACTGATACAACAGCTCCTCCCCTCGGTAACACACGAGACAGTCACCACCGTGAGCCGAGTGAGTCACCAGTCACCACAGTGACATGATTAGTCCCACATTGTTACTCGCCCTATCTACCGCCGCGCACTACTAGTTGCCACAGAGGTACCTTATTAGGTCCCACTGTTTATAGGCACTCGATGCCGAGATAATGTGTTTATCACTCTGATTTACTCGGGCTTAGGTAACGCCACGGTTGCGGTTGCTTAAACGGCCGTTGCGTGCCTGACCTGCGTTTCCGTCTCCGAGGTGAAACGGCAAAGCGGTTTAATTATGCGATAGAAAAAGTTATCGGTTGGTTACGTTTAGGGAGTTTATTGTATTTAAGTCGATTATGAGTACTACCACACTATCGAATGAAAATATAAAACTTACTCATATCGATATACTTTAATATTTTGATGTTTCGATAACTTCTTGGATCACACATGTGTTAAAGGTAGTTTAAGTTTGACGAAACAATGATCACGAAATCCTCAAAATTTCCGGATTTAGATTTTTAAAATTTAATCACTTAATCATTGTTTAAGACGCCGACACAACTAGGGCGTATTTTTAAGACGGATGTGACGAATGATGAGTGTAGAATGGGTGAGATACCTTATGTAGCTTTGTTACTGACCAAGACCGATTTATTCTTATTTCTCATAAACTAACCCAACCTAACACTGTATAACGGCAATTTGCCTGTAAATAACTACATTTTATCTGATACGAAACAACCAACAAATCTCTGAACCGGTATATATATATCTGTGTGATCTATCAGATATATTTAGTATAAGAAATATCAAAACATTATTTGTAACGGTATACCGATAGTATTATGTTACATATTAGCGAATTTCCCCTATAGGGAAGAAGCTATTACCGTAGGTCTCATGGTAAGACTTAAGCCCGAGACCATGATAACTTTTCATTTTGAGGTTCCCAATGCCAAAAACACCATTCATTCAAATTTTCATATATGTATATATATATATATATATATATATATATATATATATATATATATATATATATATATGTCCGTAAGCACGATAACTCTCGTAAAAAAGGTCCGATCTTAATGAAATTTGCTACAAATGTGTAAAGTACCATTTGTTTGAACGAGTTCGAAAATCAGATGAATCGCACTATCCGAAGGGGGTTTTTGGGGGGTTTTGTACCCCAAAAATGTGTTTTTTGGGGTTTTTTCATGTAATTTTAATTTAAATCCAATTTTAATTTATACCATTGAATTCAGCTTAAAAAGACAAAAAATTTGGTATTTTTATCATTGCTCTACGTCAATTGGTTACCGATATATTGAAAGTGCTAAACACAGTACGTTGTCTAATGTTATTCTTATGGAGAAAAAGAAAAATTGTATATCTCGCTTATGATCATAAACTGGCGAAATTTGGTATATGGCTTGATCTAGTTGTGGTTTATTGTTGTTTGCACAAAAAAATTTTTCGCCTATAGTTCCCGTAGCAGCAAACCTAGGTACTTGGTCCCCATGTTATTCTTATGGAAAATAATTAAAATGTTATATATCGCTTATTTATGAATGTATATAGATGAAACTTGGTATGTGACTTCACTTAGCTGAGTTCTATTGATATTTGCATAAAAACCCATTATTTTGTGTTCCTTGTTGCAGCAAACCTGCGTACTCATCCCCAATGTTATTCTTATGGAGAATAATTCATATTTTAAATATCGCTTGTTTGTGAATATATTTCTTATGAATCTTGTTAAGTGGCTTAATGTGTTATGTTATAATTCATTGGAAATTCGCTGAGTACGCAGGTTTGCTGCGACGGGGGTATTTTCATTTGATATTGAGGAGAAACCGGTTTAGATTAGTTTGTAACAAAGTCACAAAATAATCTAGTGTAACATTATTTTATTTAGTAGTAGTTGATGGACCACACCAGTTAAAGTGAGAAGAAGTTATATTTTATTATTGAAATATTACGTCAATTAAGATGAACGTTTAATCTGAGTAGTTAGAAATACACGTTGATAATACTTCTGTACAAAATGAGTTAGAGTGAGCTCGTCATTGTTGGCAGTATTACCAACAAGTCTTAAAGTCTTACCAACACAAAACTGTAAGAAATGGGCGCGAATCCAGGGCAGGAATCGAGGAATCCAGCGCGCAGTTCGATGCGGTGAGGGCTGGCGGCTCGGACTGGGTGACAGCTACAGTAGGCTAAGTGAGCCTGCCTACATTCCCGCCAACTACCTGTCGTCACATCCGGTGTTTACCGCCTCCTGCACATCCGTGACATCCGATACGCCCGCATCTCCTGCAGCTACACGCATCTGTGACCTGCGACTGCAGTAGGGCAACGGAAAACCAAACCGACCGTCAAGGTCCGGAGACGGAGTTGTGAGACAGGATGTGACTGCAGCTGAACCAGGGATAAGGTGACAGAAAGCGTATTCTGGAGGGATGTTGCATTGGAATTAGAACTAGGAGCTAAGGATTGCATTTTGGTCAGGCGTATTGGGTAGAAGTTGCCAATTGTTAACAGCAAATCATATGTTACAGGAAGGAACGTTTTTAACATAGGGCCCTAAGCTAGTTTTATGTGCGCTGGAAATGCGTTCGCTGACTGAAGATAAACATACTAAGGGATTTTCTCAATCTGGTAATGTTTCAAACTAGTAATGTTACTAACCTGAACGATGTAAGAATCGTTCAAGCTGGTTTTATGCAAACGGTGGTTAATTGGAATATTTTTTAAAACACATTTATTAATATTGGAAATATTAAGTAAGTAGCTATGTTATGTAGCACCTGATTACAAAATCACGTTGTAACCCCTTTAAACCGGTCACACGAAATCGTGAAAACGAAAACTGTGAATTTAACATGGTACTAACTTGTTTATCTATTATAATTTTTTATATTTAAAAATATGGTGTAACCTCACAAAACCTAAAAACCTAACAGACCCTTCAACGATCAATACGTGTTTGTAAATTATCTAACTGAATCTAGGAACCTCGCGGAAGGATATGCTTAAAATTTGGAAATAAAAAGGGTGGGGGGTTTTGGCCTCAGAAATCGATTTGAAAAATTCATAACCCAAGAAAAGCTTATACTTTCTATGAATGAAGGATGATTTGATTTGAACACGTACTATATTTTAAACAATTATAAGTAACTAGCAGACTTGTTGCTGCTCTGTCCACGTAAACTATGAAAGTTGTATGTGCTGCATTCTGAGGTTAGCCCTTGGAGCTACTACGAATTAAGATCAGCTGTTTGAATTTCCGAATGTCCATAAGGAATACATGGTAACTTTGAAGCCCCGTGGGGCAAAACCCCATTGATGAATCGGTATGAAAACTCTTACTTTCCAATTTTAGACCTAAAGAACTAATGTACCAAATATCACTAATCTAGTATGCCGGGAAGTTGGAGTCTAAGTAAAGAGTGAGTGAGGGCTTTGCCTTTTTTATGTTAAGATTAAAAAATCTCTTTTGCAGCATTCGTCACAAGAGTGGCTCCAGTCTTCGGTGTCTACCTGCTTCTCCGATAAGAACAATGTAAACTTAAGCCCGTACCTCCTCAACGGATTATCCTAAATCGATGATTTATGGTTAATTTTAAAGTGCAAAAAAACTAACGATTTTAGTGAGCAGAATTTCAATATAAAAAATAGCTCATCTCCCAAAAAGTCGTAAATGTTGAATATATTTTATTTTTATTCATTATTATTTATGATATCGAACTTGAGCTCCCTGAAATTGCTAGTTTTTTTTGCTCTTTAAATTGAGCTTTCATTAAACTATATTGGATAATCCAATGACTTTGAAGGTTAATATTGGCGTTATGGTGGAAGCAGGTAGAAACGCGAAAAGTTACGTGACTGGAAAGTCGTTTCTTAACCATAAGAGAAATCAAATTATTGAATAAAACGAGATCAAATCTAAGAGCAATTCTAATCGTTGAACAGAATCAACTCTAATGCCACACTATTGAAAGCCACTTCCCTCACCTTCAACCCTTCCATTATTTTCCTTCGCGCAGCAGGATCTATGCATTGTCCCCAGGAGTAGCCTTGACCGGCGTAGTAGGCGGCGCGTCAGTCTGAACGCAAGGTCCGCGTCAGCGCAGCCTAGCGCCACAATAACGTAAACAACAGGTAATTATCAGAGCACACAGAGCGCTCCGCGGCCACCTCTGTTATTACCAGAGGCTCGCGGCGGTGGCTGATCACACGGGGGACATATCAGATCCGTTTACACGGCTCGCCGGTCACCAAGCCACGCCTTTGCGTGTGTAAATGTTTTATAGTGGTTTACATTTGCTGGGAGCTGTTTACTCGTAAAAGTAGTCGATTATAGCATCCTTAGTGATGTCCACACATGGATAAGGAAGTAATTTATTAAAAGGAAATTAAACTTTGGCTAAGCAAAATACCACGGTTTAACTAGTGTTGCTCCCGGACTCGGATACCCCCAATTCTAAGGACCATCTAGGGAATTGCAAGTGCATTTACAAAGACTACAAGTGGGAGAAAAAAGGTTGAAATCAAATCTTATTGGGATAAAAAAGATGTACGTGAGTTTTGTATAATGACTGTTCATTGTAATACAGTGTAACAGTTGTATGGTCTTACAATCATATTATTTTGCCCAACAATAATTTATGAGATTGCATTACGCAGACAAAAAAATAAAACATCAGCAGCTTGTAAACTATGAAGAATATGATATGAACATACATATGCCTAATTTTTTGTTGGAAATAGCCGATATAATAAGCTTGTGAAGTTTGGTCGTCGACATTTGAGACACCCTGTATATGGTCTACTGATATTTGCATAAACCCCAATTTGTCGTGGTCTCTCTTGCACCCTGTCTACTCAGTGCTAATGCCACTCTGATGATGAATAAATACAATGTTTTAATTCATTTATTTATTTAATATATTTTTATAAAATTTGGCAGTGAGTGGCTTCATGTGGGGTATATATTAAATTAATTGGATATTCACTTAGAATACAGGTTCGCTGTGACTGGGGTTTGGTTTCATATATAAATTATATAGAAATAACTATCATTTGCATTCGGCTCTTGGAGATTTAGTTGTGACTTCATTTAATTTCAACGAAAACATTTCACGGATCTGGCAGAATCTGGAAGCTTTGGATTGAAAACACCAAAAGATTAGTATGATACGTTAAAGGAAAACGTAAAAAACCTAAATCATGTAACCTCTTAATACAGTAGGAAGAAGTTGTGTGTGTTAAATATTTAACCGGAAAGGGAAGGGAAAGGGAACTCATTACGCCTTTATTCCGTCACATCTATGTAAACTCACCCTTTTCGGGTATGTTACATCATATCACAGTTACCCCTCGAAAACCTCCCTATCACATTTCCCAACGGTGGCTGCTGACCATCCAGTTCCACTGCCACGCTGGGTGTTATCAGCGCCAATGTAATCAGCAAACAGAGGTCGCGCCGTTGGATTTATCGTGTACGGTGCGCGGGACCGGGTCATAACTCAATGGCAACCTGCGCCACGCTGCCGTGGCTTATGACAAATTAACTGATATTAGCTGGACCCACACCCACCTACCGATCTGTGTGGCAACTACTGCCCCGAGACTCGAGAACCGCGTGCGGGAGCGCAACTGGGGCAGCTCGGGCCGCATTACGCACCGCTGACGACTAAATTGTCTCCCTGTTGGTCTGGCGTGGAACATTATTTTATTTTACACTGGTGACCCAGCCCGACTTCACACGTAGTACGAAAATAAATTTATGTCAGTGAACTGGCAGCGGTTTACAATATTTTATACTAGTCATCGGTGAAAATCATAATGATTCTTGCTTACATAAGAATAGTATGGTAACTATGACGTCCAGTGGGGCGAAGCCCTAAACTCTTAGGAATTATTTTAGTGACGCGAACCTTCCTAGGGTTCATGACTTGAATGGTAATGCAAAGTTTCATTGAAATCGGATAAGTGGTTTAGGAGTTAACGGTTAACGGAGTTAAGATTGATAATCAGACAGAAGCGGAGAGAGACTTCATTTGTACTATATATACATTTCCAACGGGTTACCCATTATATAAATAGAAATTACTGAAGATAATATCATGCAAAATTAATACTTAATAACCAATTTCGATGGCAAAAAAAGCATCATGCACATTCACTTAATAAGATAATATGTATTTTGCATCGAGTGGACTAAACCTAGAATAGTATGAAAATAAATAAAACTAAGATATTAAGATTATTTTGGAAATTAAAATTTGTTATATGTATAATTGGATACGCAACCGATAGAGGGGAATAGGGGTGGGGGTAGTTTCCATCCCTCTTACTACCGCCCTTATGTGAAATGATCTGTACTTGAACGATTAAGCTGAAACTTTGTAGGGCAAAAAAGATAATAAATCAAAACTTAACGTGAGCCTAGTCCCATTTTAAAGTTACATTAGGTTTAATTTATGCACATGATGAATAAAAGTGTTCAGTTTAAAGATAGTTTAACGGTTTCACTTTCGTAAAATTAGAAAAAAAGAATAAGCTAGCAAACTCAGAAGGTGCTTGAACAATAGTTAATTAGTGAAAAGTGAAATACTTAATTATCCGTGATAATTGACTACATAATACCCTGGTAAAGGTGGATTTTTTTAAAGTTTGTCTGATATCGTACCTACAACCCCTTTTTATATTAATTAATAGGTTTTAAGCAGCAAACTTGCGTACTTAGCGAATTTCCAATGCATATATATGTATCTTAATACCACATAAAGCCACATGCCAAGTTTCATCAATATACATTCATAAATTTAATTTCCTTATAGAACTCGAGCTAGTCAAATTTCCACGATAAATTCACTTTCACCCAGAAATGAACACAAGTATTAAATATTATAATTCGTAACATATAATAAAGCCAATCAAACCCCACGTTGGCCATAGGTGACAAAACTACCACATCTAATCAGCTGTTAAAGAGTGTTAATTCAGCAACTGGTCTTGTCGCACATTAACACACTGCGCACACTCACTAACTCAGGCGCTGATAAGCCGCGTAGAAAGTCACTATCGAACCTGCTCGTAAAGCGCACTCGTCTATGAAAGCAATCTTTGGATGTAAATGCTGCAACCATTGTGCAACGCAATGAGATAATTTAAATGTAAAGACATCGCCTGTAAATGTCAATAGCGTCAAAAACTAGAGTGGAAAGTAGATTAGATAAGCAATAGCGGTTGGGGCTGGGCCCGTCTGGAGCGGGGGCGGTGAGGGAGACAGTGGTTTAGAAATAAAACGGTTCATCTTATTGCGTTTAATGTGTTTTGAATAGTTAGGATTTTGTTTTATGTAACATGAATGATTTTATGTACCGTTATGTAAGGGTGATCGATAACATAGAAGCATAATATTATCTTAGATTACGAAACATTATATTCGCCAAATAAAAGGAACAGCTTACCTTAGCTTTGCTTTCGGGAAAGTGCCTTCTTGAGTTTTAGCGAATTTCCCCTTTAGGAAAGAAGCTATTACCGTAGTCAGCATGGTAAAACCTAGGCCCAGGACCATGATAACTTTTCGTTTTAAGGCCCCCAGACGCCAAAAACATCTTTTGTTCAAATTCACACACACACACACACACACACACACACACACACACACACACACACACACACACACACACACACACACACACACACACACACACACACACACACAACCGATAGAAGCCCAGAGTTCATTATAATCCATTATTATATCCATTATTAATTGGACCAGTATATATATATATATCGTCCGTAGGCACGATAACTTTGGTAAAACGGGTCCGATCTTGATGAATTTGTGTATAAACGTATAAGACAGCATCTATTTTCATGAGTTCGAGAACCAGACAGGTCGCTCTATTTTAAGGGGAGGTTTTGTACCCAAAAATTGGGGTTTATGAACATAAATTGGTGAAACTTGGAGTGTTGCCTCATCTAGTGGTGATCCATTGGTATTTAAATAAAAACCTTATTTGTGTGATCCTTGATGCAGCAAACCTGCATATTCAGTCCAAATTTTTTTCTTATGGAGAAGTTCATATCTCGCTTATTTATAAATATGCTTTGATGAAAGTTGGTAAGTGTCTTCATTACGTAGTGAAGTACCATTTGAATTTCGCTGAATACGCAGGTTTGCTGCAATGGGGGTATTTATTTCTGGGAAAGCTGCTTGTATTAGATTTGTTTCCGGGAAAGTGCTTAGCTTTGTTTTCAGGGATACAGATTTTCCTTAGCATTGTTTATGGGAAAGCTGCTTTCTAAAGCTTTATTTCGGGGAAAGTTCCTTCCTTAACTTTAAAAAGTTTAATCAGTCATTTGTGTTCTGTTATGGATTTAAAATGCATTTATACCCGTTATACATATACTAAATTATTGTAAAAATGTTGTTACCGTAAAAATAAATAAATACTGTTTTGTTATAAATACAGTTCAGAATTATGAGCTTTCTTGAAGTGTGTCTAAAATACACAATGGTTTTAAACAAGATGTGGTAAAGACATTTTTAATGGTTATTAAATATTTTATGCATAATGAATAAACTGTTAAAAACCTATAAAAGATGTGTAAATCCAACAATTTTATAGGTACACTGTAGGCGATACTTGTTAAATGGGAGAGTATACCCTTAAACAATATCAATCCCTTGAGACATAATTACAGTTTGGCATAATTTACATAATTAAAACCAGTTTCCAATGTTAAAAGCATTGCGCAGTCATTGGTTAACTATATTTACCCACTTGTGTGTGTATTTTTCAGCTTTCCGTACTATAATGTTGAAGCAAGGGCATTTGTCATTGTACAACTGCAACCATACAGGTAGTTATGGGGTTTCAAATTACCAGTCATTACGCTTAGTAACACTAGACGACCCGTGTGGTAGTTAAATCATCGACCTGCTCCCCAGAGGTTACTACCCAGAGGTACTACTATGGTACTACGGAGAGTACCTACTACACAGGGTCTCTACCTACTGAAAATCGTTAGAAGTATGCGAATTTCAATACGTTTATAAACTGAATTAGAAATTCAAATTGGTTTGGAAACCCTTATCAATGAGAACATTTAAAATAAGAGAAAAAATCTCCAAACTTAATGGTATTACTGAAAAACCTTTTGATCTGTTTTAAATCTGTTTTATAATTTATTTGTATTTATGTTGTTAGTGCCCATAACTGGTTGGTGAATGATTGGATTGGCAAAAAATGAAGTTGAAATCCTTGGTCATATAGGTTAACATTTAAGATTAAAAAAATAGTAATACTTTTATTTTTGGATTGTATAAATATAGTAAATGTTAGGATCCAAAATATTACGAAATCCCTAACAAAAATAATCTAATTTAAGTTAAACTATTTCGTATGCTCGGTTTCTGCTTTAACATTACGGTATTTTCAAAACGTAAAGTGGGGCTTTTATTTATAACGACGAAAAAAGTTTATGCTGCTAAAGTGATATTAGTTGCCTCAGTGTTACTTAACAATGTTATTTCTTGAGCTGACGAAATATAATATTAAGAATTTTCAATTTTACTGTAAATTCGAAAGATTTTGGGCAATTTTGGCTATCGATATATCTTATGTTTTTAACTTTAAGCCAGAAGGCATTAAACAAACGTTGATGGCATCAAAGTAACGATTTTCTTCTGAATGTTGTATTTCCTAAAGATGGTAGATTATTTCTTGATGCATCTTTAAAAGTCACCTTCAAGTAATATTTTAATTTGTTTTATAGATGATTATTCTAAGTACAGTATGAAAACACAATTTCCTGTTTATAGGGCGATCAAATAACACAAATTATTAGCAAAGTTGGTTAATTCTAATTAATTACGAAATAGCAAAACTTAACATTTCTCAATTGTGTCCATCGCCCTAATTTTTTTCTTTTGTTCACGCTTAGGATCGTTATTATTGTTTATACAAAATTGTATTATTAGAGAGACATCAAACAAGAAAATAAAATGGATGTCTCAGAATTAGTTTTAATGTATCTAGTTAATAAGAAGAACATTTGCGTTTTTACACAGTTTAAATATAAAAAACGCAGGTTTCGAAAAGAAAACAAGAGGATGTATGTAGTAGGTTAAACTTTTGTCTAAAATGATAATGTCTACCTTTGCATATAAAAGAAAAGAAAGAGTGTGAAATATTATGGTTAACTAATTAATTTTGTGGGATTTAGCTACTATGAAATGTTTTTTTATTACCGTCTGGGAGACTTAAACGCGCGGAAACCCAGTAGGCCTCATTACTTAGTGAATCTATAGTAGCTGTATGAATGTATACACGCAAGTTGTATGTTTTATTCGTTTTGTATTATATTAAATACAATACAGAGGAATTTAAACTATATCTTTTGAATAAACACATAACATATTATAACAACTAAATTATATACACAACAAAAATTACAGTTTTACATCGAAACATTTAATTACACTGAGTCAAGTTGTAAATGCCCTCTTCTACTTTAATTCACACGAAATTGGTAAACTGGTAATATCACTTCCCTTTACAAAGCGAACAATTCCTATAAAATAATGCCTGTAGCTTTTTCCAAATGGTAATGGGTCTGAGCAATTCAAAGCTTTATAGACATGAGTTAAACTACATTAAAATCGTCCACAAGTCTTTAGACCTATAATTTGCTAATTTTAGAATGCTTGTAATCAAATAGAAAATCAGCCGTACCAAATTGGAAAACATTTTCGAGACAAAACCCAAAACATATTGGTATACAAGTGTTCGTTATGATTCCTAACGTGTGGGTTTCAGGATACTGCCGGGATCCCTTCAGGGATTCACCTTCTTGACCATAAAAGACCCAATAATTACCAATGGAAGACATTGATTTTATTTGGCCATATTAATATATAACCGTCTGTGTTTTCAATGTGCTTACATTGGTATTTAAGTCGCAACAGTTAATCAATTCAACCACAGAATGCAGTACAAACAGATGCATTTTACTCTATAAATCTTTCCGGTGTGAATGGAATTACCAGATATATTGTATTTGAAATCGAACCTCTTGTAGAAACTTTGCTAAGAATTACTGTTGAAAAATCCACGTCACAGTAGGAGCTAGACGTATCAACGTCACAACTTCAACGTCAAGTCGTGTGGGACTAACAATCAGACTGGGCAAATAAGCAGTAATTGGAGCTGACCACAGGCTTAACAGTGATAAATCTGCTATTATAGTTATGTGGAAGTTACGGCGCTCCGGACAGAGTTATAGGCTGATTGTTGGGAAATTATGTTAATTTGATGTGATAAGAGAGCTATAGCTCGAGCACCAGATTTATTGATTCTCTATCTTTCTAGTAGACTTAAATATGGCCTTTCTTGGTAAATAGATTTTATTTTAGATTTGTCTTCTAGTTAAGGTGTTGCTCACGTATTTATTTTGATAAGAAGTAATGTATGATTGATTGTTAAGTTATTTTCTTCACTGTGTCACTGATTTTAACACTTTTTAATTCACTTTGGCGTCTTTCAGTTGAAGAAGCGATTTTTGTGTGTGGCTCAATTGTGATTCGGATTACAGTTGTTAATTTTTTCAATACGGATCACTTATGAAACCACGTATTTACCAATTGAATATTTATTAAGTCACTCACACGCTAGAACATAATAAATAAAGCCTTACGTTTGTGAGATAGATGAAATGAATAATCTTCTTGAACGACGACAGTTTGCTTTCGTTCATGTTCAGTTGGTAAGATGAGCAAATTACAATTATAAAGTCAATACAGAAACATACAAATTACAAATTAAAATTACAATTTTGAAATGCATATATTCAAAGACGAATCTGCTGAATCAAATTGAAGGTGGTATAGAGAGAAATATTCATTATGTATTCATTATAAATCTATTATGATTACCAATCCGAATTCATAAATCCCTTAGGGCTTCGCATCACCGTCATGCAAAATTTTAATGTTTCTGACAATGCATTTTTTCAGATGATTATTCTATCATTTAACGTGTTTATACCTTCCCGGTGAATCTTAATACCTAACTATGTAAAACAACTTTAAAACTTTGGAATCGATTTTTAGCAAGAATCCTTTGACAATAGAATCCTTTGTCGATGTTTAAAAATCAACTCACGGTTCACAATCACGAAGTGCATTCCGGCAATCCAAATTCCTTTCCCAATCCCAGTTGAACCAGTTAAGACCCAAGGACACAGGTCGGTCTGTTTGTCCGAAGGGCCAGGAGCTTTTCTGTTTTGCATAATCACCAACGCAGAAGATGGCGAGTTGTTATACAAGGAACTGGACTGGATCTGAGTTGAAGGCTGAATTGCGATTGAGTCATAGTGATCGCATCTGAGAAGGTGACAGTTGAAGGAAGAGCCTTCACTCTCCAACAGTACAGATGATCTGTCCTTACCATTTTCACCACTACTGGTCTTTATTTTTTAATTTGGTAATGTTATGGTAACGAAATTTCGTCGGGGGTAACAAAAAGAAATTCTTCAAATAGTCTAGGTTAAATTCTTGTAATAGTTATATTAATATTTTATACATATTATATGTGATGATAAAGTATTTTCAGAATTAACAGTTGGTATTAGTACAGTAGTTATTCATAGTTGACCATAACATCACTTTACACAAGTATATCAATTTAGGGCAACTGATTTGTTACATCTGAGGGAGTAGACAAATGATGAATTCTAAGTAAATGTTAATACAGGCTCAATTGAATCTTTGAATAATGTCGATTTAATAGATTGTAGATGGCGATTTGTTATCGTTGTATTTAACACGTGCCCTCCCTACTGATACTGAAGATACGCTGTATCATGGCTGGGGGTCAGGGTATTGATCTGTCGAGAGTAAGATAAATATAAGATTCTATTCGCTTGTACTCTTGAGTCTGCACTACTTCAATCTAATATATACTTGAGTGCCACACAAAAGTAACAATCACCCCTAGAATTTTGGAAGGTCTGTTACTCCTGTCACTTTAAAACTGTACCTATCAAATTCTGCTATGTATACAAGACCGCTTGGAATACTACTATGAAAATGCATACTGCATCAGGATACTGGAGAGAGGGACAACGTGATAGAGGTTAGTGACTTGTAACTGAATATAGAAACGTGTACCTACATAGAAGACTACAGTGTGGATGACCAAAACTACAACTGTGGTCCAGAGATATTATACTTGATATAACGATATCAAAGAGAGGTTTAGAATCCCGGTGTAGAGTGTAACTGAATATAGAAACGTGTACCTACATAGAAGACTACAGTGTGGATGACCAAAACTACAACTGTGGTTCAGAGATATTATACTTGATATAACGATATCAAAGAGAGGTTTAGAATCCCGGTGTAGAGTGTAACTGAATATAGAAACGTGTACCTACATAGAAGACTACAGTGTGGATGACCAAAACTACAGCTGTGGTTCAGAGATATTATACTTGATATAACGATATCAAAGAGAGGTTTAGAATCCCGGTGTAGAGTGTAGCTGAATATAGAAACGTGTACCTACATAGAAGAGTACAGTGTGGATGACCAAAACTACAACTGTGGTTCAGAGATATTATACTTGATATAACGATATCAAAGAGAGGTTTAGAATCCCGGTGTAGAGTGTAGCTGAATATAGAAACGTGTACCTACATAGAAGAGTACAGTGTGGATGACCAAAACTACAACTGTGGTTCAGAGATATTATACTTGATATAACGATATCAAAGAGAGGTTTAGAATCCCGGTGTAGAGTGTAGCTGAATATAGAAACGTTGTACCTACATAGAAGAGTACAGTGTGGATGACCAAAACTACAACTGTGGTTCAGAGATATTCTACTTGATATAACGATATCAAAGAGAGGTTTAGAATCCCGGTGTAGAGTGTAGCTGAATATAGAAACGTGTACCTACATAGAAGACTACAGTGTGGATGACCAAAACTACAACTGTGGTTCAGAGATATTCTACTTGATATAACGATATCAAAGAGAGGTTTAGAATCCCGGTGTGGAGTGTAGCTGAATATAGAAACGTGTACCTACATAGAAGACTACAGTGTGGATTACCAAAACTACAGCTGTGGTTCAGAGATATTCTACTTGATATAAGAGAGGTTTAGAATCCCGGTGTAGAGTGTAGCTGAATATAGAAACGTGTACCTACATAGAAGTCTACAGTGTGGATGACCAAAACTACAACTGTGGTTCAGAGATATTCTACTTGATATAACGATATCAAAGAGAGGTTTAGAATCCCGGTGTAGAGTGTAGCTGAATATAGAAACACATATCTACTTATAGGAACTACATATTTGTAGATGGCTACCAGGTCTACACCTGAGGTTCAGCAGCATTCCACCACTCTATATCCACACTCCGGCAGCACCTACATCAGCTAGGACGTGGGCGGTGGCGCCCGCGGCGCTGCACTCTACCGGCTCCGCTGTTAATTAAACACGTCCCGCGCTCAATGGGGAACCGCTTTTTGGCAGCAACCTGTTTCGCCGCTGTCCATCATTTGTTACCCGTGCCCCCGGGCATGGTACTCCCGCCCGGCCCACCACCACAATGCTAAGTACCTCCGGCGCTGTCGATTGTTCGACCAGATAAATCTCGCAGTCGTATCTCCGGCTTATTTATCACCGGTAGTTCTCGGCTTTCTGATTTTGATGAGGTTCTCGCATGGAAAGTGCGTACTGTAAGTTATATAACGTGAGGTGCCTTTTCATAAGATAAGTTGGGTTATCTTACATCTGTTATTGTGTGTTATCCCTCTATTTGATAGGGAAGTAACTCTACTTTTTAATGAATTTTCTTCTGTAAAAAAATATTCGCAATTTTTAATTAGTCGCCATAAACCAACTATTATAATAATTAAGTTCAACAATTTCAATACCTAAAAGTATCACTTAAGTTTTGTGCAAATTTATGGTTATCTACTTTCTTCCTTGTTGTACTTAAGCTTAGCTGTCTTAAAATGTCCAAATAATAAAAATATATAAGTATGTCAAAACAAAGAGGTGTCAAAAGTCGTTAAATTTATCTCTTCGCTGGATATTTCTCCAGCCACTTACATCTCGTAAAATTATGAAACTAGCAAAAAAATTACAAATTATAAACTCAAATCCCTTACAATACCAGTAATAATCTAATCAACCAGCTTTTAAAATGTTTGTATAACACCTAATAACTTCCATAACTTTATAACCACTCATCCACCTACTCCAAACTATTTACGCAGTACAATTGACCACTAGCCTGCCAGTGTTGTCAGCCACAAGGGCAGTGACTGGCGCCAGGCGAATGATTCACGTCATATTTACCCCGCGTTGTCAACCCGAGTGCTAGCGCGCGTATTTTGACATTTCCCAGCGGGGTTTATGGGTGTTGATGCGGGGCAGGGCCAAGGCCACGACCTCAGGCTTCCTACAACCTCAGTAAAACACACTGAGGCCAGCATTTGCCACGCGATCGGCATTACAGCATCGGCATGACAGCATTACAGCGTGTCACTCGAGGTGTCACAGCCGACAGCATTACTGCCGAAGGTGACAGTCTGCATGTTATACCTCCATATTTGCACTGTTTGCACTCACTCGATGTTTATGATCGCCTTGAATATTCATGGACAGGTCACCCGAGACGGAGTATATCAGCTGTTGTGACACCTTTGAGCTAATACTCAGTGCCACTTAATTTTTAATTTAGTTTACGTATTCTCAACTATGTAATAGGAATAGGAAAGGTTTAAAACAATAAACAAACCAATCCCTCTTGCCTTATCATGCGCATCCATAAAATAAAATTAGGATAAGGGGTTGTTTAAACGAATACAGTTGAAAATACTCGCAATTATTGATTTTTCCCATAAATGTTAAATTTTGGACGCACAATTTTTCATAAAACAATCCATATTCCAACGAATACGACCCCCTTGCCTCCTCCCATACCTAACCTACTCTTATCTACCTTTAAACTCTCTAAAATACTTTATTGTTCTAAAAGAATTGCGCATGGTCCTAAATTAATTTCTTACTCATCACTAATAGATATCCCTTCCATTCCCCTTCCACACACAATATTACATGATCACAACCCCATTAGTCATGTTGATGCACCCTCATAACACAATACTGGGCCGGACGCATTACTACCCCACTGGACATCCCGTTTACCTGTTTCCACCACAGTCCACCTGTGCATTCTCTACACTATGCCACAGATGGAGCAGCATCCCCGACATATGGCACGAGCAAAACTAATTGTTTTTAATTAACGGTCCTAATGGCCACGCCCCCGCCCAGACAGCATCTGCCACTGTGGTAATCGATTCTGAGCGCAATATGGGACTTGTCCGTTCAGCGGTCTGTCTGTCGGGTGCCGATAAATAACGGTGTGGGTTGTTTTTGCGCCCAACGTTTATCTTGTTCGTCTCTATTGCCTGAAGAATCGATTGAGATCAAAAAGTAAAGGTTAGTTACAAATAGTAAACCGTAAACTTTATACAAAACCTCTTCGGACATTTGTGATTTTAAGGTAGAACGAAATGTTTACAAATTGTTTATTGACAAGGCCAACCAAGAAACTATTTCAATGAAACGTAATGGTTGTGTAAGGATCAGGTATGATAAAATATTGTAGTAAAAAATCAATCAAATCTTTCATCATAAGGCAATAAGGAAGGGTTATGGGTGAGGGCGACTTTCCCCAAGGAGGTATATTGGTAGTACTGGAGACAACACTTATCAATTAAATTGCGAGCTGTCTGCCGTCATTTTGTGGCGAAGCAAATAATTACTAAATTGGTTTGTTAAATTGGTTTGGTAAATTTACCAACCTGACAAATTAACCGTGTCGCATTCCGATGAAAATCGTTAAACATTCTCCAGCATTATCCAGTATTAAGAATAGACTTCCTTGCTTTCCCCCATCCCTTTGTTTAGTTGCTAGCCATAAAGGTATCTCCGTAAAGTATGCGATTATTAGAAGGACAAGTGATTGAGTGGTTATGGGAGCTTTAAGATGTATAAGCTAAAGGTGAAATTTCTGAAACTCTTAATACCCATACAGGTACTCTTAATTTAAATAAACGGTCGTTGAAATGTTCTTAAATCTCAAAGTGATAACTGCAGAGTAAAAAACCCCTTGAAACATGATCATTAATCCTCCTTGCTGGAATAAGTAAAACGAAATGACCAACAGCTACTTTTAATGTGCAAACTTTACACCTCTCGTGATTTACACAACTTCTCGCGCATAACTCTGACTTATACGGTCTCCAATCAGGCCGAAACGCGTCACACCCTTGAGATCCTATAAACCTCACCCGACTCTCGGAATCACTTTGTGTACACGAGGAACGTTAAACGTCTAATGACTTCATGATGGTTTTATCGGGCGATTACGATGAATCAGTGTGGTACACTTGCCTGTGAGAAGTGTTAACGACACATTGTGATGCGATGATGTGACTCTGTGATCATGTGATGATGGGATGACTCGCAGCTCTAATTACCTACAATGAGCGCATAAACATGAAGGTGTAAGTCACTTGTCGCATCTCAGTGTCACATTACTTCGTGTGTGGCGGGTAATTGATTATTGAGGGAGTGGGTCTAGCTTTCTCCTGATGTATTGGGTGTTTACATCGCCTTCAGTGGGAAGTAGTGCATTTATTTACTTTAATTGAGTGTGAGGGCATACGATTTGAAAAAAGTTAAAACGAGTTCGCACGCAGCACGCTGACGTGAGGGAAGTGAATTTCCACATAAAAACTTTTAAAACTCAAAATCAGTGTAAAAACATACATTTGTCAAATTTTTATTGAAATCTGAAAACATTGATTTTTTTGCTGTTCCGATACTCCTGGTTTCATTTACTTTCAAAGCTGGGAATACAATAATTTTGCTCATTATAAGGTTAGGAGAAGGTCCAGACAGGCTTGAAAGTAGGCGTGAGGTTGCTGGGGATAATAAAAGTACTCTAACAAAGGAATAACAGGCTCTTCTAGTGTAAAACCCCCATAAGACAACGTACTGTGTTTAGCCGATACACATTTTCTTTAATAACTTGGTAAATATTTATGCTAGAATGACGAGAGAGGGCTTAAAACTTTCGCCTCTCTAATTTCCATCTTTTTACATACATTAACTTTACATCTGGGGCTTTTCTGACCCTTTTTGGGCCCAAAAACTCGAAATTTGAAAGATTAATTCCCAAAAAATGGGTTTAGAGTTTTCGATTGTTTTGCCCAACGAACTTGTCCAACAGATTATAGAAAGGAACGTCCCTACAAAATTTGAAGTAAATCGGACAAAAAATGCGACCGTTAGAGTGCACACACACACACACACATATATATATATATATATATATATATGTCTATATATATATGTATATATATATATATATATACAATTTTGAACGACCCCCCAAAACGTGTTCAGGGGATCACGTTAGGAACTTCTATGGTGGTCCCGGGCTTAAGTTTTACCGTGCGGGTCATGCTAATAGTTCACTTTCCAAAGGAAATTCACTAATAAATAATAAATAATTTATACTTGTTTATCAAGTTTGTCTAAGTCTTTGTCTTAAGCCCTATTATGATCCTTATCACAATAGATTTAAAAACGAATGTATACTCGGCTTCAAAAATACATTTAAAACTCTTATTCAAGCTCAAAAATCTGCAACAGTGAATAATGAAAGCGTTGAAACTGCTGAAAAATTGTATTCATTAGCTACTAGCATAACCAATTACTAACATACAAACTAATTGGTATTTACATACAAACCAATTTTTTCGTACTAATTCATATTATTTTTCTTGTGGGGAACAAATTAAATTTCATACTTCGATAATTTATGAATAGCCTATGTTTCGGTGAAACTTACAAGTTGCTTCATGTGGAAGGTTACTATGTTAACTATGTTACGTTAGGTTACTATGTTACTATGTGGTTGTAGTATATTAATACCGTTTGAAATTCGCTGAGGTCGCATGTTTGCTGTGTCGGGGGTGTTAGCAAATCTAAACATCATTGGTATCAGTGTAAACATAGTTATGTTGTTGCCAGCCTACGAGCACCCCTGACTACGTCATTGTCTACTGCGCATATTTTTTTAACAATTCTTAAAACGTTAATTAGTGATGCGTAATTCGTTTAGCATTCATTTTTACATAATTTTCATCTGGATTTAAGGCATAACACCAATTGCAACAATATACTCCAGCCTTAAACAACTAAAGTAACCGAATAACATCGTATTAGGCCAACCCTAAATTGGCTTTCACCACTCAATACATCAGTCGCAACGAGGCACAGGGTATGTTACTTTTGATTATGTTACCGCAATAACCCAATACAATCAGTTGTGTTTTGACACGTTGATGCCAGGTATCAGCACAAATTACACGCTGACAACATCGGCCCGAAACTACTTTGAAAGAGTCAAAAACCAGATCGCCTCTACCGGGAGTCGGTATACAGGTCGTTCACTCTGAGAACAGAATGGGTCCAAGGATCCTGCCCTGGGGTACCCATTAGTAACTGATTGGCACTCATAACTTGAATTTTCAGCAGGGCTAGAAATTCGGTCTTCATTTTCAGCCGACGATTGCTCAACGAACGAGGCGCAAACGAGCTTTTCACTGGCTAGTTCGACATCTCATTATTGTTCCTTAATTGACTGTAATCTATCATGAAATGAAAAGTCCTCCGACAGATGTTCCAAGACTGGACTATTAATATCCATATTGCTATTTAAGCTTTCAGCTAGGTTGTAATCGGTGTTAAGATTTTAGTGGCTGACACAAAGGTGCCAGATATTTGGTTGTGTGGCCATGCAATTTGTAATAGAGCAACTCATGGCTTTTTGGGAAAATAGGATTGGACCATTTTTCTGTGGGCATCAAGTGGATGAAGATGGACACTAGGCTTGCAAGATACCTTAGAGATGTTTATGAGGATGTACATTAACCATTGTTTTGATTTGATCAGGAGTTCCTTTCAAGAATAAAGTGATAAGTCTTGAACTACGTTATTAAAGGTATGCTGGAGAAACTTCCATTTTATAATTTCAAATGGTCAATTTACTGAAACGAAATAAATTTTGGATTTAGAAACCCGTATCAGATGCGATTATCAAAATTTGGCTTAGTTTAAAACATGACATATACAATCTAAGGTAGCATTGGATTTACTCAGTAAAGTCTTAGATCTCTGTTCGAAATGAGCGAAATTACAGTGCATTTCACGTAACAAAATGCAATGAGCAAACCGAATTGGCTTGGCAAATAAAGGAAGGCGGAAGGAGGTTGTAAGTTTGGCAGATATGTTGACAAAATGTTTGAAAAAAGCGAATTCGCCCATCATGAAGGAATTATCTATTATCTATAAGCTAAGAGTGAGCGCACATAGTTTATGGCCTTAAGAAAGGTTTTTCCGTAAAACAAAGTTTTCCTATAATTATGTCACCTTTCATCAAAGTACGGGGTTGACGGGTGTCAGGCAACAGTTGTCTCAAAAGTTCCTGGTGCGCTTCAACCGTCATATAGACATGGGTAGAACTCGGTATTTCGACCAACACGACGAACCCCTTGGCCAGCACGGATGCTACACACAGGCTCAGCCTCCAAAGTAAACCTACAGCCCAGACCCAGACAGAAGACCCGGCAGGTGTACCGTGGGCCGGGGGTGTGGTCTCTGACTCACTCATTGTTTACTTCCCAGCTCATTATCTAATGCATCTGGCCGACTCACAAATTCCAATTTCCATAAATTACAACTCCGCGCAGAGCTGTGTTGTGAGAATGAAGGTGTATGATTTGCAAGATGAATGGAGACAGTCGCGAAGCTGTTAGTATTCCGTGTTCCCACACTTGCGGCGCGACTTCGACACCTCATTTCTTCATTAGGTGAATATAATGAATAGATGTAAATTCACGCTTTCACATGTCGAACCTTGTAGGAGTGGGAAAATGTTTGCGCAAGTCTGTTTAAATGTAAATGGCCGTTTGACGTTGTTTTGCATCGTTAGTTGCGATCGAACAGGTTTATTTTTGAAGGATCGTAATTTAATTTTGGTTAAGCTATTGGCTGGAAACGACCAATGAATGTCACATATAGGGAAGAACTGATTGCCGCTGGTGGCATGGCAAGCTCAAGGCCAGAGGCCAATGGGAATTTTAAAGTCCCATTTACTAAACAAACATTAACTTCGCATGACTACAAAGATTTAAAGCTATTACTTGAAATTTGTCTAAAAGTTGTCAATGAAAGACTATAATTTATTTGAACACAACAAACTTTCATCCGCATTTTTCTACTCACTTACCACGAATAGTTAACGATAACTGGCTTTAATAATTGTCGGTTTTAATGCTATTTGAGACAAACCTGTAAAGAGGCATTACTTGCGTGAATCCTTTACAGATCGCACAAACCGCCATTGCGGGGATATACACCATAAACATGGGGTTATAATTTTTCGCTGGAATTCAAATGTGAATTATTATACTAAACCGCAAAGCGAATTACAGTATAATTTTTGGGTTTTTGTTATCCTTTAAAATTCTGATAACTTTCTTTGGGTGAGATTTTATAAAAATTAATATAATATATCACAGTATTTGTCAATAAGTAAAAAAATGCAAAATTCCTTCTTCTCTGTTAATATCCCCCCCAAGGACACAGAGAAGGTGTGTTTATTCCTCCTTCTTGATATTCTTTAAGTGTGCGTTTATGGACTTAAGAAAAATATAACATCTTGGTACGGGTTACAGTACCTTACAAATATTGTTAATTTAACATAATTCTTATGACTGATCATAGATCAAAACAAACTTACCGCTTTACAACCCAAGCTAACTAACTAACATACTACATACTACGTATTTTACAACTGGACCTTTAGCTAATTTTGATGGATTCCTTGCAGGACATATTTCTATACAATTGTATCATCATCAGCTTGTTCAAATTAAGTTTATAAACTCCGTCAAATAAAGTCCCGAGACTAAAAAGAAACAGAAATACTTTGACTCTGACTCTGAATAACAACTGAAATGGCAGATATAATTGTCTCTAGTTTCGATAACCCCCTTGAAACGGAAACAAAGGTATTGCAAAATACATATTTCCAAGACTGGCACTTAAACTCCTTCAACAATCCCGGTAAACCTGAGATAACCCCTCAGATGATATCAGGAAGGCCGTGGCAGGATTAAGCTCGACAGAATGATCGATAGCTTTTTAACAAGAGCGCACAATCTGCCATCAGCGATTACCGGCAATTGTGAAGCCTTGGAGATGACCTTTCGAACTGCACTGACCGTAGTGACGTCACTAACACCTGTGCTGTGCTGAGTGATTCCTTCAGTGAAGGAAGAACTGTTCATGAACAATCTGCAGTGACCATAGTGACGTCACTGGATCATCCTGTGGTGTGCTGAGTGATTCCTTCAGTGAAGAGAACTGTTCATGAACGAACTGACCATAGTGACGTCACTGCCTCCTGTGGTGTGCTGAGTAATTCATTCAGTGAAGGGAACTGTTCATGAACGAACTGACCATAGTGACGCCACTGCCTCCTGTGGTGTGCTGAGTGATTAGTTCAGTGAAGGGGGAACAGTTCATGAACGAACTGACCATAGTGACGCCACTGCCTCCTGTGGTGTGCTGAGAGATTAGTTCAGTGAAGGGGGAACAGTTCATGAACGAACTGACCATAGTGACGTCACTGCCTCCTGTGGTGTGCTGAGTTTTTAGTTCAGTGAAGGGGGAACAGTTCATGAACGAACTGACCATAGTGACGTTACTGCCTCCTGTGGTGTGCTGAGTGATTAGTTCAGTGAAGGAGGAACTGCTCATGAACGAACTGCGCAGATCGGAGTTTATTCAGCAATTATACCCACTTGTGCTGTAATGGATGATTCATCCAGTATCAGTTCTCGAATGAAATAAATATTTAAAATGCTAATTTTGCAATACATGCAATTAAATAGGAAATACATAATGCAAAATCTGCAGGTGTTAAAGTGTGAAAATCCAATCACTTAGCGTATGTTTGTTTCCTTTATCTGTCAAAATTCAGATATTATTTAAAAAACCATAGGGCTTCGCCTCATTAACCTTTAAATATTAAATAATTATTCATAGCAACCGGTGGTTAAATTTTGTCAGGTGATTATTTAAACCTTCCTGGTCTAACTGAGATTTCAAAACCTACCTTTTTTCGTACGTTTTTTATTTTACACGTTTTTTAACGTTTTGTTTATTTATCTTAGATAAATTATCCCCAAATCTAACTTTATACTAGTATACTGAATACTAATACCTGTTAGTATTACTGGTTATCTAGGGGCGTCTTTCGTTTAAACCTCACAGAAAGCTGTGTGTAGCCTTAAGCTTTACACAGGAATTTGAATAAAACCTTTAATTTTTGTATGTGACTCGGAAATATTCCCGTGATTAAAAAATTCACTTTGGCGGAGGTCGATATACTTGTTTTATGTGTTAAGAGCTGGTTTTGCCAGTTTTGTACAAACGGGTCAAGTAATTTAATCCATTTTAGAGCTCAAACTGACATCCATCACCTATAAATAAAATTCTCCGAGAATGCCGTATAGATATGAATGATGGCCAACCAGTAACAAATGGTTGAGGGGAAAGATAATTCATATTCCACTATTCATACAATGTTTATTTACACTTCCAGTCAATAAACTAACAAACAATGATATGAATGGTGTTTAACCATCAGCTGTAATCAAATCTTACAATACAAAACCAATCAAATCACTTTTTCCGATGGCATAAGTAGGAATGGTATAGGTAACTTTCCCCTCACCCTGTTGTTTAATTCTTAGCCATCACGTCATCTCCGTACGTTTCGAAATCTTTATTATACTGTAATTAAATTTGGACTGTATTCAGTTTTCAGACACATTAAATTTATTATTAATAGACAAATGTAACTATTTTCGTTTATAGAATGAAGGTAAGCAGTATTCATAGTTGCATTTGAAAAAAACGGGTAAACTAAATCTGAAATCCTATATTATAATATAAGTATGTTTTCTTGCTTGCTTGAAACTGTGATATCAAAAACGGCTCCTACAATTTCTCTAAAATGTTAGAAATAACTAAATTCTGCGATCAAAATAAGTTCTAGACAGCTCTCATCCCCAGGAAAAATCTAATAATTTAAAAACCTAATAAGAGAAATTAAAAAATGTATATTGAGCTTATGGAGTTTAAAATCATAAAAAATAATCATAACAGCTGCCTATAATCAATCAGTGAACTGTCAAAGTAATATTCATGCGGTTTAAGTGTTGACAATGTGGTTTCATTGAAGCAGTAACTAAAACAATCGAATGAAGATTAAATATAGAGTAGTCATATCCAAAATGAATCAAAGGGACTACAATAACGTATATTATAATATAATAACGTACTTATTATAATATATAATAATGAGCTATTAATGGAGTGACTATAAACATGCAGAAAAGAGGCAAATTAACTAAGCAAATCTGCTGTTCAGTTGGGGAACGTTAAGAATTACTCCATCTGCTCCATAAGTCATCTATAAAAACTGACTGATCTTTCCCGAGCAAAGCTCGGTCCACCAGGTACTATCAATTAAGACTATTGAAATCCACACACTCCTCGAGAAGAACTGTTCTCGTGTAGCGGCGGCGGCGCGCATCACAACAAGGTGTGCGCCGATTACACGGCTCATGCGCCGCCATTACCCCAAATTACGCCCCCGCGCGGCCCCCGGGCCCGTTTAAAAAGCTTTTACTTTTGTACAGAAAAAACCGAAAGTGTGAACACCCAAGTATGTAATCAGAGGCGTCCGCCGCGGGCGCTGGCCGCCTCGCCACCTCGCCACCTCGCCATCGCCATGAGAACGTACCAGCACCTGTCATTATTTTAAACACTGTTTTCCCGCTTTATGGACGAGTAATTTTAATTACTTTATCACGTTCTGGTAAACGTCGCCCTGATAATGAAGGTGATTAGGTCGCCCCCTCGCCTGGAACTGCTTTGATACGAGTTTAATTCAATCCCAAGCTCCGTACTGTTATTAGTTCTGACATATTGACTTTTGTAGGCTGGATAAGTGGGCTGGGTACTCGCGAAAGGTGTTGCCTTGAGTTTTAGGCGAGGATAATCGGTGGACCCTATCGGTGTTGGGTAAGCCGAGCGTCGCAGCTGAAACGTGGAGTTCCTGAGGGGAACTGTCGAAAAAGAAAAGAAAAAAAGTTCTGTCGATTGACGTCATCGGGTGGTTTTATAGTAGAAATTTACATGTTTAAATGCTTTCTCAATGTATTACATGTACAAAATTCATCAACTGGAACCCAAAGAAAAAACTGAGTAAAACATGTAGCCGGGCAAATTTTATGCTGAAGTAATACTAATAAATAGTGCAATTTATATTTGAAATTCTGTTCTTGAAAGGATCGAGGGATTTGTTTTAATAAATTAGGCTATGACAGTTTTAAGTTTTTCTACTTGTAAGTTTTCGTATGCTGTTTATGGTATTATTTCGGTTGTAGGAGTCAAACTAAGAGTATATTAATACTCCGTGCAAGCCGATCCTGAAGGGGGAAGAGAGTCACGAGTGACAAGAACGATTTTTAATTTGGTTAGATCCAAGTCCACCCTAAAGAACAATATTTATTGGTTCTATGAAGTATATTGTTGAACCGTTTAGCCCAATAACTATGACTCTGAATTCGCACATAAATGCGTGTGGTATGCTTTGGTTAAGAATATAAAGCACCATAAACCATCGAATTTAAATTTAAATCGCTTTTAAAAAATTTAATTTTTGTTGACACTTCAAAATAAAAATACGACAAATTCAAAATGCAAAATTTAAATAAAGTCTGAAGATACCAAGGATTCCTACATGCTAAATTTTATCAAAATCGGACCAGTCGGTCAAAATCGGTCTTTATATAGACATGTCCATACGGATATACTGACAGCACCTCGAAAACAATGTTTTGGGGTTCAGGGAGCATTCAAATGGAAATAGCCACCAAAAACTCATATTCGGAAATTTTGGGGAAATAATACTTTCTCTATGTATTGGGGAAAAAATAAAAACTCACATTGTTGTCAAGATGGCGTAACAACTCTGAAAGTTACGAATGATTATTTATTTATGGCTTAAAGTCAGTAGTATTCAAAAATTAGTCAAATATAAAAAATCATAAATCAAAAAGTCACAAAAACATTGTATAAACAATCAGCGTGTTAAAAACTGATTATTCTCAACCGTGACCTACTCACCTTATAAATAGATCCCGTAATGGATACAGTCCGCGCCTCTCCTCGCGGGCGCCCGTGTGAATACATTAGTGCCGTACACGTGTGACGTGTGTGCGAACACATGTGTTGACACATCCGCATACACCGAGCTGCAGGAAGCATTAGTGACCACAGCGACAATGCGGCACGCACTCACACACGCGCAGGATCAAGTAATTGTCACACCTTCGCCCGAGTCGGGCTTAGGTTTTAATTGTACTTAATGAGCATGTCTTTGTGGTCATTCAAGGACAGGGAAGGGGTGTGTAGGAGTTGACGGGTCTGACGGAAACAATAAAGCCGTCAATTAGGTTTTATGTGGCGTTGAGGTTTACGGACGGGTTATCGTAAGTGCGAATCGTGGTTTAAAGTTCACATCCATAACCCGAACGTTTCTCTACTTGATATTTAAATGTATTGAGACATATATTCCGGTCTTTGCGAAACCTATGGTGCTAAGTTAGCTGAAACAAAACTTAAACACCATTTGCTTTCAAAACCAACAGAATCATCGTTTTCTTATTTAGGACAGTATTGCGGACGTTTTTTATCACCGATTAGAGAAAAGGTGAGAAGAATACATAAACATGACTCGATGAAAGAAATAATGTTATACTCTAGGTATGCTTCTTAACTAAAGATGGGATCTTATCACAGGTCCCGAAAAGTTGTGAAGGTTCAGTGATCAGTGATCAGTGATGAAAAATGTCCGAAATAATGTCTTAAATAACATTAACTTGCTATCGTCAACAATGAATTTTAAACAAAGCATCTTTGTTAGTACCAATTAAGATTATAGGTAGTGTTGTGTTTAATTGCAATAGTGAAAATTAAAGCAAAATTGATTTGGTAGAATGTTATGGCACGTTTTGGTTGTGCATGTTTACTGCTGCTGGGTGTGGTCAGATCTTCGCTCCAAACACAGATTATAACTTGTTCACTTCATACACCTACATCACTATCATAAATAATGTGCATACCTAGGTGTGCCTCAAGGAGAAAATATTAAGAAACGTATTTACCGTTACAAGGAAAACATAATATCTTAACCCTTACAAATTGTAAATTAAAACCAAAACAGAATTTCAAGTTTGTTATTAATACATTGTTGATCAAAACATGAAGAGGTGAATTCAAAATTACAATTTATGACTTTGACTGTTATTTTCCTACTTCTTTACACTCTTTCATCTTAAAAAATAAAACATTGAACAAGTGTTTACATTTTATTCAATTCTGCCTTAAATGAAAAGAGCCAAGTTGTGGCCAAACTGAATAATATAACTAGAACCACATACAACCGCCTCGGGGGGGGGGCACCCCTTCTCCCATCCCAGTCAGCCTTCTGTATTATGGTTTCCTGGCTAGAACTTCACCAAAACTGTTAGACATTTTTCGAACTTTCGTTCCCTGAAGTTCATGACTATAATTGAAGACTCTAAATACTAGTCAAACATCTGATGAGGAGACTCAAAGAAAAAGCGAGAAGGTGTTTAGCGGCGGGACTGACGCGTTGAAGCCGCAGGGGTGGCGCTGCTGCACTGCTTATTATGATATTACCGGCACCGTAGTTATGCCCTGTAGTTAGTGCTGTGATTAGCATAAAGGCCGCATCAGATGGGAGGTTCGCGGACCAACTAGCTGTTAAGTAGTGTCGACGGTCTAGGCAGGTTGCCCCACCTTTACACCTTTATGCAGCGTGATGTGACTCCCGGAAGGTTTTGATTACACATCTGCTATTAGAGTGAGAGAAATTTGAGTTAAATAATATTTGACCATAGTTCTTCTAAGAGCAAATCGTAATAAAAAGCATTGAAAGATATAAGCTTGTTAAATAATTAATAGTGGGAATGATTCATCAATTTTGAGGAAATGAGCTTTAACACGATTACAAGTATCAAAACGTATATAAACGTAATGCAAACGTAAATTAGTGGTAGAGTAGCACTCCTAGGGGAAAAAATTTCCCATATCTATCTATATTATTGATACGCTACATGCAAACTTTGTAAACAATAAGAGTATTTTGTTTTAAGATCTACCCCCACATATTATAAACTAAAACGCCCCTCCAGATGTGCAGGGGTTCATTCTGGGTTTAGATTTTCGATATAGGCCTCAGGGCTCTGCCCCACGGGACTTAAAAGTCCCCATATTATTTATGTGGGTGAGAGTTTTATTTGGTTTATGACTAAATTAAATTAAATGAACAGCTGTAATAAGGATTATACTTAACTATGACGGTTATCATTGTTTTGTTTAGTATTTAACTATTTACTATTCTCGCTTCTCAAAACGGGATGCGCATAGGAAATTCTAGTATAACGTACTACCATTTCCCCGTGACTTCGCTTACGAAAAATGAAAAAAAAAATTACAACTATTAACTTGAGAAATATTTGTTTGCGTTGTACCATAAGAATTCCTTTACAATAACTGACAAACATCTTAACTACAGCTGATAATTTTATAAATAATATCCTCCCATAATATTTGTATTGTATTTTACAAGGCCCGTGGGGTGGAGCCCGTGAAGTCGGATGTAGACATTACCAGGTCTATAAGTTAATGTGTATGCTATATGTTCATGCAAGATTTCAGGTCCAATCATTTTTGCGTGATGGAAGCCTAAACATCCATCCATCCATACATACATATATCCAAACTTTAAAATTTTTATTATATTAGTAAGATTTTATATTGACAAAAACACCTACCTATAAGTGCAAAACCTTGTCCACTATAATCTGCTGTACAACCGGAGAATCCCCTTTTAAGTGTCCCAGAGGAACAGGTAGGTATGAAATACAGGTTGAAATAACACGTTTCACCAATGGAGTTATTCACACCAGAACGACAGACGGTGAGCAAAATATGCACACCTATATATCGCTGGGCACGACTGTGTTAAACAAAAGTTAGCGCCGTATCACGAAACCCACGTAAAAAGAGATATATAACTGGAGTTCGTGTGAACAGTGGAGATGGTGGCGGAGATAGAGTGGATGACGGGACGGGTCACTACCCTTCTCTCGAATACATAGTTTAGATGGTATAAAGTGTGTTTTCAATAATGTGGAATGGCTTCACATATAAAATTGCTGCAAAACTACGAAAACTAAATTTTTACTTTTATAACAGTTTCAGATAACAAAGATCGATGTTCAATTCTAAGGTTTGTTTTAAATTACAAAACCGTTGTGGGACTTTTTCAAAGACTTCAGATTCGCTTGCTTAGTGCAAAATTGCAAAAATGAATTTTTAATAAAACTACTTGTTTTGTTTTTTGCACCACATACTTAATTATAGAGTCAACGAGCAACGTTTTGAGAAAATAGTCAAAAGTCTTTTTTAAACGTCCCTTAGTACAATCCCTTTGCAATTTTCTGAGTTTATTGTCCAAGCTTTCAATGGCGGGGACTGTTTTGATTAAAATTTAACGAATAAAACGTACCTATTGGTTATACAAGGTAAAGCCAATAAGAGGGGTTTACATGTATGAATGTGTGATTATTCTACCAGCCAAGCTCGGTCCCCAGACACTGTTCGATTTGACATAAGATATTTGAACAAACCTCCATCCAAGTTGGTTCAGATGCCCTCTCTGCCTTATAATTGCCTATCCTGATGTTTAAAATGAAGCCTGTAAAAGTTTAAAGACGAAACGAGTTCGCACGCAGCACGCTGACGTGAGGGAAGTGAATTTCCACATAAAAACTTGTAAAACTCAAAATCAGTGTAAAAACATCCATTTGTCCAATTTTTATTGAAATCTGAAAACATTGTTTTTTTGGCTGTTCTGATACCCCTGGTTTCATTTACTTGCAAAGCTGGGAATACATTTTTACGCCTTATAAGGTTAGGAGAAGGTCCAGACAGGCTTGAAAGTAGGCGTGAGGTTGCTGGGGATAATAAAAGTACTCTAACAAAGGAATAACAGGCTTTTCTAGTGTAAAACCCCCCATAAGACAACGTACTGTGTTTACCCGATACACATTTTCTTTAATAACTCGGTAAATATTTATGCTAGAATGACGAGAGAGGGCTTAAAACTTTCTTCTTTCTAATTCCCATCTTTTAACATGCATTAATTTTACATCTGGGGCTTTTCTGACCCTTTTTGGGCCCAAAAACTCAAAATTTGAAAGATTAATCCCCAAAAAATGGGTTTACAGTTTTCCAATTGTTTTGCCCAACGAACTTGTCCAACAGGTTATAGAAAGGAACGTCCCTACCAAATTTGAAGTAAATCGGACAAAAAATGCGACCGCTAGAGTGCATACACACATATATATATATATATATATATATATATATATATATATATATATATATATGTCTATATATATATACATATACATATATATATATATAAAATTTTGAACGACCCCCCAAAACGTGTTCAGGGGGTCACGTTAGGAACTTCTATGGTGGTCCCGGGCTTAAGTTTCACCGTGCGGGTTATGCTAATAGTTCACTTTCCAAAGGAAATTCACTAATAAGTCTTTGCCCTAGCCAAAGTAAGTCATCTCACCATGCAAACAATATCCAATACAACGCAATGCCCTACAGCTCTATATTAATTAAACTAGATTTGCTTAAAATTTAATTCGTTTATCTGACTGAAGTTGTATAGTCAATTACGTATTTTAAATACTTGTTTTTACGACACTTATTTGATTTAAGACCTTATATGCTGTATACAAATTAATATTTTCCCTCAGATACATTTTATTCAAGTATATGGTTCGTTGATGTCAGACTTATAGGGTTGGTTTTCCTTTATATATGGATACATAATAAAGTCAAACAGTAAGCTATAGAGAACCCATTTTACTACACCTGTGTGAGTGTTTGTGTTTTACCTTCCGATGTACATTAACCCTTATTAGCGAATTTCCCCTATAGGGAAGAAGCTATTACCGTAGGTCTTATGGTAAGACTTAAGCCCCAGACCATGATAACTTTTTGTTTTGAGGTACCCAGATACCAAAAACACTATTCGTTCAAATTTATATATATATCTATATATGTGTCCGTGAATGCGATAACTTGAGTAAAAAACGTCCGCTTTCGATGAAATTTGGCTCAAATGTGTAAAATGACATTCATGACTTTAAGTTTGAAAACCAGAAAAATCGGACCATGGGAAAGGGGGTTTATGGGGTTTTTAAATTTTCCAAAAATCAGTTTTTTGCATTTTTTTACCCTAAAATTTAAAAAAAACTTAATTTTGGTTTTAACCATGTTATAGAGCTTAAAAAAACAAATAATGGAGTATTTTGAATTATTAACCTAGGTTAAGTGGTTGCGGAGAAAATCCAAAAAACCTTCTCAAAATCTCCCATGTTTATCTTTAGGAAAACAGTTTTGGGATTTTCCTCAGTTTATTTTAATGTAAACTTCACATTTGCTTTTACCAATCTGTTCAGTTCCACAAAAAAATCATTTTGGTGTTTAAATTTTGATTCTACGCCAACCCGTTGCAGAGATATTCAAAGTGCTAAACACAGTACGTTGTTCGATGTTATCCTTATGGAGAATAAATAGAATTTGATATCTCGATTGTTTATGAATATACGTTCATGAAACTTGATATGTGGCTTCACGCAGTGCTGGTAAATTGATATTTGCACAAAAAATTGAGTTTTTGGTGATTATTCCCTTAGCAGCAAACCTGCGTACTCAGCCCCCATGTTATTCTTATGGAGAATAAGTCAAATGTATTGACTCCCTTAATTATGAACATAAATTAATAAAACTTGGTTTATAGCTTCACTTGGTTGAGTTATATTGATAATTATCTAAAAGCCCATATTATTGGTCCTTTTTGCAGCAACCATGCTTACTCAGCCCCCATGTTATTCTTATGGAGAATCACTAAAATATTATATAGCACTTATTTATGATTGAATATTGATGAAACTTGGTATGTGGCTTCGCCTAGTTAAATTATATTTATATTTGCATAAAAAACAATTATTTGTGTTCCTTATTTCAGCAAACCTACGTACTCGTTACCAATGTTATTCTTATAGAGAATAATTAAAATCGCTTATACAGTATGTGAATATATTTTTATGAAACTTGGTATGCGGCTTTATGTGGTATTAAGACATATATTATGCATTGGAAATTCGCTGAGTATGCAGGTTTGCTGCAACGGGGGTATTTTGTTTAAACGTGATTTAAAACCATGAGGTTACAGACCCCATTAATCAAGGAATAGTGATTTATAATCTCGCGTGGCAGGTCAACACCGAGAGTAGAAATGTCACAGTGCGGTTTAAGCCCAGGCGGGCGATCGGTCGCCAGTTAATGCCTATATGGATTGGTTTTTGTCCTACTTAATGGCTGGTTTGCCAATGACTAATACTCTGGACATAATCTCATCCCATCAACACTACACAAAGTCTAAGCTAAAGTCTTTAGGCAAACGTAAACGATTAGTTGGGGTATTTATATACACAATAATCCAATAAAATTGATTGTAAATTAAAATACACTGAAGTTTTGAAACAATTTTGTTTATAGTTTATATTAAACTCAGTGCAACCACACCAAAGGTAACTTATTGCTATCAAGAGGAAACATCATTTAATGGATTTAAAGTTTATAAATACGTCGCCTTTGTAAGCCTTTGAAAATATCCGATGAAATAAATATTAAAAAGAATATCATCACTCATCAACATAGTATAAAACTTAACTTGAATTAAAAATGATAAAATTCTCGTTACCTAAATTGAATTATAAAAAGTGTAACAGAAAATTATATACTTGCTTCCGTTCTATATTGGATGAAATGGAAGTAACATTAATTATTATAAATTTACATTAGGCAACCTTTGGTTCGATAAAACTATACTCTAGAAAAGTGTGTTGTAAAATATCACTAACAAATTAAGACGGTTACCTATAGTGGAAAATATCATTCATCGAAAAAATGACAGGTTTTAAAGGAAGGCAAACATTTAAAACAGTCTGACGTTTTTTCCGGCGTTGTATATTTCCATGGCGAACATTTGTAACACAATGTAGACTTGAACGCATGGCCTAGTCTCGAAACATTTCACGTTTTAGCGAATTTCCCCTATAGGGAAGAAGCTATTACCGTAGTCGGCATGGTAAGACCTAGCCCAGGACCATGATAACTTTTCGTTTTGAGGTCCCCAGATGCCAAACACACCATTCGTTCAAAACTGTATATATATATATATATATATATATATATATATATATATATATGTGTGTCCGTGGGTGCGATAACTCTCGTAAAAATGATCCGATTTTGATGAAATTTGGTACAAACATATAATGGAACATTTATGACTTTAACTTAAGTTCGAAAACCAGCCAGATCACTCTATCCAAAGGTTTTTTTTTGGGGGGGGGGGTTTGTACCCCAAAAATGTTTTTTTTGAGTTCTTTGCATATAATATTTTAGTAAATTCAATTTTAGTTTTCAACATTAAATTCAGCTTTAAAAAAATTTGGTGTTTTGATCAGTGCTCTACGACAATTGGTTACCGAGATATTGAAAGTATTAAACGCAGTACGTTGTCAAATGTTATCCTTATGGAGAATAATAAAAGTTGTATATCTTGCTTATTTAACAATTTATCCTGACGAAACTTCGTATAATGCTTCATACTGTTGTGTTCTATAGATATTTACACGAAAATGTTTTTGTCGATAGTTCACGTAGCAGCAAACCTGCGTACTCAGCCCCCATTTTATTCTTATGGAGAATAAGTAAAATAATGTTTTCTCCCTTAATTATGAACATAAATTAATAAAATTTGGTATGTGGCTTCACCTATATAAGTTATAAAAAAAATCATAAAACCCATTTTGTGTGTACCTTGTTTCAGCAAACCTGCATCCTCAGACGCCATGTTATTCTTATAGAGAATAATTAAAATGTCATAAATCATTTATTTACAAATGTATACTGATGAAACTTGGTATGTGGCTTTAAATGGTATTAAGATACATACATACATACACACACACACACACACACACACACACACACACACACACACACACACACACACACACACACACACACACACACACACACACACACACACACATTACAAATTCGCTGAGTACACAGGTTTGCTGCTACGGGGGTATTTACTTGCTTCTCCTATAAGGCCTATGATAATTTTCAAATTTGCTCCTGAACTGATTAATTGAAATCGTTGGTTTATGGATAATTATTTAGAGCCAAAGAATACCTAATGATTTTAGTGAGCATAATTTTGAAATAAAAAATAGTTATATATAAAAAAGCAAACGTTGAATATTTTAGAATTTGGTTGATCGGTCATTATTTTTAATATTAAAATTCGACTCAATGATCCCATTTTTTGCTCTATAAAATGAACCATACGTCAACAATGTTTGTTCGTCGTCGAGGGGAGACGGATTTGAAAGTTAACATTAGTCTTTTGGGGGAAGCCCCCACATTAATGTCCTGTACAAATAAAATAATCTCCCAACGCCTGTAGCTGATCTTATAAAATACATCGTGATCTACAGGAGACTTCCTGGATATTAATCTGGGAACATATTGCTCAGCAAGGTCCAGATCGGAGAATAGATATCAGCTGATTATAATGCGGATAGGATGATGTTGTAATTGTGGTCGGAGGGGTGATACATCACATGCGCGTGTGTGTGAGTGTCACGCAAGTCGTGGCGTAACTGTTTGACCTGACCCAGTCATCCGTGTTGGACCGACTACGACCACGTACAGTTATAACCTCCTAGGTTATAACTGTCTTTAAAACTACCTGAAAACACTTCTGCATATTCTTGGTTTGAAAGTTCATTGTTGGTGAGGATGGGAGTATTTTTTTTTAGTTTAATAAGGGCAGATATATTTTATGAAGTGATAAGATAACCGCTTGATTAGCATGTTCTCTCACTGGCCTAATAATGATCGGTGTGAATGCTCAAAATCGATTGTCTTTTACCTTTTTTTAGCGAATTTCCCCTATAGGCAAGAAGCTATTACCGTAGTCGGCATGGTAAGACCTAGGCCCGGGACCATGATAACTTTTCGTTTTGAGGTCCCCAGACCCCAAAAACACCATTCGTTCGAAACTGTATATATCTATATATATCTATATATCTATATATCTATATATCTATATATCTATATATCTATATATCTATCTATATATATATATATATATATATATATATATATATATATATATATGTGTGTCCGTGGGTGCGATAACTCTCGTAAAAAAGGTCCGATTTTGATGAAATTTGGTACAAACGTGTAAAGCAGAATTTAAGACTTTAAGTTCGAAAACCAGACGGATCGACCTATCTGAAGGGGTATTTTGGGGGGGTTTTGTACCCCAAAAATGGGTTTTTTGAGTTTTTTTACATACAATTTTTGAAAAAGGAAAGTTTTATTTTTCCCCATTGGTATCAGCTTAAAAATACGCACAATTTGATGTTTTAATCATTGCTCTACGTCAATTGGTTACTGAGATATTGAAAGTGCTAAACACAGTACGTTGTCCAATGTTATTCTTATGGAGGATAAGAAAAATTGTATATCTCGCTTATTTATCAACTTATCCTGACGAAACCTGGTATATTGCTTCATTTCATTGTGGTCTATTGATATTTGCACAAAAACCCATTTTTTGCCCGATAGTTCCCGTAGCAGCAAACCTGCATACTCAGCCCCATGTTATTCTTATGGAGAATAATTAACGTGTTATCTCCTTTAATTATGAACATAAATTAATAGAACTTGGTATGTGGCTTTACCTAGTTGAGTTATATTGATATTTGTATAAAAGCCCATTTTTAGTGTTCCTTATTTCAGCAAACCTGCATACTCAGCTGCCATGTTATTCTTGTGGAGAATTATTAAAATGTCATAAATCGTTTATTTATGAATGTATATTGATGAAACTTGGTATGTGGCTTTATGTGGTATTAAGATAAATTAATATGCATTGGAAATTCGCTGAGTAAGCAGGTTTGCTGCTACGGGGGTATTTATGTATAAGTACCGTCTTGTGTATGAATGCAAAATAAGGGTTAATATGTTTTGAAGTGTTGTAAGAATTTTTTGTTTACCCAAGAAGTAATAAGACATTTACTGGTTTCTTGACGTTTTGGATCAGATTCCAAATCTTGATCGTCTTCATCTACGAAGAAAACGTGAAACATAAAAACAAAATTAGTGGAAAAAAGCCTGACAAAACGTAAAAGACATGACCAAATAACTAAAACAGAGATTAACAAAAGTTCAGAAAATCGTAATAGCACAAAGTGTAAGGGCTTGAGCGAAATCTCTGCAGCAAATCTGTGTTTAAGTAACCAGCTGATTAAATAAAATAAAAGTATAGGATTATCATTAATTTTTTTGGTCAATGAAGGCAACTCAAAAGAAATATATTTTTACAAAAAAAAAAATCTTATACATTCAGCTTTTGATTGAAATTATTGACTTTAGATATTACAGGTTACAAAGTCAATGTTGTTGATAAACAGGTGTGCAAAGTTACTGTATTGTTTTGATTAATAATACAAATTACGTATAACATGTTCAAAGAAGAATTTAATAAATCTTTACTGTAGGAAAGAGTTTAGAAATTAAAGTTCGTTAACAAGTTGGAATATGTTTGTAAAACTGTTGGAGTTTCTACTGTTCTGGATTGATTTAATTTGTTTAAAATACGAAACAAATAGTAAAGCACATATGGGTGTTAACAGTAAGCACGGTGACAATGTGTCTGGTCAGAGCTATTTCGAACAATTGGCTAAGTAGCGGTGAAGGATGCAGTTTCCTCAATAATCAGGAGAGTCGCCAACTCGCGGGCGTCTGTTGGGTGATGAATGAAGAATCACCTGACTCATCGCCCGATCACCTTGCTGCCCCGCGTCCCTCATTGTGTAAATGCAGATTACTTAAATGAAAATTAACTTGACTTAATCGCGTTCCCACGTCCAAGAGTGGATGCGAGATTAGTGTGAAAACAAAGCTGTGCCATTCTGAGAAAATCGCCTAGAAGTTATAATTAAATATAGTTCCATATATTTGAGTTGGTGAAGATTGCTGTCATTTCTATTTTAGAGGAAACACGTAGAGTTGTAGTCTGTGGAAATTTTTTATGGTTTTGAATTTTAGGGAACGCTAGAGGTACAAGTATTAACGTTTATTGAAATGTTTTGTTAAAAATATCATATTGTTTGAGGGTTTTTTTTATTAAAGAAATTCATATACATTAATCACTGTGGTTTTATTAAAAACCTCATCTTGAGTCTAAAATAAACGGTGTATATTTTAATACGAATGTAAAATGTGGCTCAGTATTAACAAATGATTATCATCGTTTGTACTGAGTTTTTTCCGACACGCATTGAATTACAGTATTTTTTCAATACCGGAAAAGTAAGGGGGTACAAAATAAAAGAATCGTATTCTTATAAATTCATTAATATATGGATTAATCTTTATAGAACAAGTTTATAGACAGCTACACTTTACCTAATATATTTTTAAAGTGTTTTACCTCACTAAATATAATTAACGAAATTCATGATCAAACAAGTAATCACTCGAATTGTACGAAACTTGCCTAACAGGAAATAAGCGAATATGATGCATTTTATATTGGTCAGTTGTATCACACTATGTACATAAAAAACATAGGAAAGTGGGGAAGCAACTGAAATACGCGGATTTGAAAACTATTACGTAATTGTATCCGTAGTTTGAAAAACAAAACCAATTCTACGATACGTGAACCCTGGAAAATAAACCTTGGACCGATATCATAACTGGCAAATTCATCAGTGGAACATTAAAATACCCCCGTCGCAGCAAACCTGCGTACTCAGCGAATTTCCTATGAATGAATATATTTCTTACTACCACATAAAGCCACTTACCAAGTTTCATAAAAATACTTAAATAAATAAGTGATATATAGCATTTTATTTATTCTCTATAAGAATAACATTAGGGCTGGGAACGCAGGTTTGCTGCAACAAGGAAGATAAAATGCGGGTTTTTTGCAATTATCAATATAACTCAACTAGGTGAAGCTAAATACCAAGTTTTAATGATTTATGTTCATAATTAAGGGAGATATAAAGCTTTCCGTATTCTCCATAAGAATAACATTAGGGATGAGAATGCAGGTTTGCTGCTAAGAGGATAATCAACAAAAAATCAATTTTTTGTGGAAATATCATTATACCAGTACTAGGTGAAGCCACCTACCAAGTTTCATCAATATACGTTTATAAATAATCGAGATATCAAATTTTAAATATTCTCCATAAGGATAACATTCAACAACATACTGTGTTTAGCACTTTGAATATTACGGCAACGGTTGGACGTAGAATCACAATTTAAACACCAAAATGATTGTTTTGTAGAGATAAACTGATTGGTAAAAGCAAATGTGAAGTTTACATAGAAATGAACTGAGGAAAAGCCAAAAACCTTTTTCCCATAAGATTAACATGGGAGATGTTATGAGGATGTTTTTTTGGATTTTCTCCGCAACCACTTAACCTAGGTTAATAATTCAAAATACCATATTATTTGTTTTTTTAATCTCTATAACATGGTCAAAACCAAAATTAAGTTTTTAAAAAAATTTAGGGTGAAAAATGCAAAAAACTGATTTTTGGAAAATTTAAAACCCCCATAAGCCCCCTTTCCCGTGGTCCGATATTTCTGGTTTTCGAACTTAAAGTCATGAATGTCACTTTACACATTTGAGCCAAATTTCATCGAAATCGGACGTTTTTTACTCAAGTTATCGCGGTAACGGACACACACACACACACACACACACACATATATAGATTCGTCCAAGATGTATTCGTTCAAATTTATATATATAAATTTGAACGAATAGTGTTTTTGGCATCTGGGGACCTCAAAACAAAAAGTTATCATGGTCTCGGGCTTAAGTGTTACCATGAGACCTACGGTAATAGCTTCTTCCCTATAGGGGAAATTCGCTAAAATGAACTTCACTTTTGATAGAGCACTTTTGATCCATTGAGACTTCAACTGTTGCATCAGTAGAAGATATTACTAGCTCGCATACGAATTCAGAGCGTTTTACAAGCTGTGTTACTCTTGTTAAGCAACGAGTGCAGCATGTGAAACAATCGAAATAAGACGTAAATGAAGAGATGAATAAATATGGGTCGTGATGGTGAAGCACGATGGCAATTTGAAATTACAATCGACGATATGGAGGATGTACCTAAACGCGTTTCGGCTGTTGGTATAAGAGGTTCGTGATCCTGTACGGGAATATTTACATGTGAGAGTGAATTAGAAGGGTCCAGTTATGAACGGGACTGTCCCGTAATTTCAGGCTTTTGTGGGTGCCTCATCGGTTTCTGAAAATGTCCCGTTTTTTCAATAAATAAAAATAATGTATTACGAAAATAACCTTCAAGTGTTTTTTTACTCATAAATATTTTACAACACAGAGTTTTATACGAATCCGCTTCCATTACAAATTTAAGAGTACAGTCGTAATATTAACGTCACCGACAGAAAAATAATTTCTATAATGAACAACTTAAGCTCTTCAGAAAGATTGCGCCTTGAAGTAGAAACCATTAATTCAATGCTGATGGTTCGAGTACATTTTTACTATACTTGTAACCAGCTCTATATAATTCTCTTTAAACCAAGACGGAGATCTTGAAGAAGACAAGTAGTTTTTACAAGTAGAAAACTTTTTGAAAGAAACTATAGGACAGGCAGTACCTTCCAGGGAACGAAATTGGCAGATGTTTTTACTGAAGCTGTACTACCGAAATGAAAAAAGACAAAATACTACGTCGGAAATTCAAAATTGGTGTAATTTAAGTTCAGTTTGAACTGTTAAGTTGGGTAGAACATTAATTTATTCATTGTTGAATGCCTCCAGAACTGCTATACGACAATTTAAATGTAGGTTTACGTACCTTCAGTCAACAGTTCAATTTCCAGAAGATCATTCCTACACGTTTTGGAACTCTTGTTCCATCATCAGGCTTTAAAAAATGCCTTTCTTCTACTGCAGAAACATATTTTGTACAAAATTAAAACTGAAATTAAATATTAAACTCCAAATCATACGCACATTTAAACATGGAATACTTCTTCTGCAGGCCGGCAATAGGCACCGACTTAACATATTTCTGCAATAGAAGAAAGACCTGTTGTAAACCCTGATGACGGAAGAACGGTTCCGAAACATGTAGGAATGATCTACTGGAAATTGAATTGTTGACAGAAGGTACGTAAACCTATATTTAAATTGTAAAATATTAAGTAAAATAATCTGTTGTTTAGCGTTTTTTGGTTTGAGTTGTAAGTAGCATTATATTGTTTTTGATTTAACATTCCTTCCCTGAAAATTCTTACATCCATCTTTTATAACACCCCCACCCCATCGTATTATAATGCCCCGTTTTGCACCAAAACAATTAGATTTAGAAAATCTCCTCAGAAAATCCTCGCAGGGATGCAAAGTATTCCTAAGTGATAACCGAAAATGAAAGGATCATCGCATAAACATAATCAACAATCCTTCCACAATATTGCCCCAGTCCTGAAGCTGAGGGTGATGAAGTCAAACCATTGAACGCCAGAACAATCACTTCATCTACTTGCCTAAAGAGCCACCCGCGTCCCGCGTCCCTGTGGGAACCTCCGGACACGCAGCATATTGGGGAGGTATTGTTCGGGGGATAATTTCTAGGCAAACACGGTGCGGGTGCGGGTGAGGGCTGTGTATTCCCACGGGGCGGCACGCGTCCCCCCCTTCATCCCAACCCCCACCCCCATCGTGGGACCTGGACCACCGCATCTCCCTTCCGCTGATAAAATAATTGAAACTGTCCTCCTCAGCTTTGTTGTCCCATGAATCGGATCGATTCGCTTGGAACAAGAGCGTGGTGGTGGTGGTGATGGTGGTGGTTGAAGGGTTTGTTTAGTTCCCAGCAAAACGCAGCTTTCCTCCCCCAGCTGATTGTTTATCCCCATGGGAACAACAAAAGATTAACGTCTGTGTAATGAGGATCACGATTGATGAGTGATGAATACTGAGTGTGTACCCTCTCTGGGCGTTCATTTGTCGGCGCATCGCTCGTGGGAGTTTAGTACTAATACGACTTGAATCGGTGATGAGGCAATGTAATAATATGTGTGTATCATTACGGTGTTATATTGACAGGTAAACCAACGATAATTACTAATCAGTAGTAAAGTGTCTTGTGTTTGAGGTTGAAAATGAAAATCATATTTTTAACATGATCAAAGTACAAATTGTTTACAAATGCAAATTGTAAAACAATTTGATTTTAATGAAACTGATGTTACCTTGTTTTCTCATAACCAATACAATTAATGTATCTTTAAGTTGTACTTTCCTGCGTTATCCCACATAAAATGATCTGTAACAAAATGGAATTAAAAAAACTGGGTTTAAAAATATATTATAAGGGAAAGATATCAAGTTTGTTTTAAAAATATGTAACTTTCATATAATTTTAATGGTCTTGGTAATACTAGCAACGTTTTTACTTACCTATGCCATATCTCTTAGGTTAGAGCAATCAAAAATCCCTATATAACAAGCATTAAGTGTGTATTTAAGCGTTGTATTAAAAATAGGCTACATAAGTTTACAATTTCAACATTTTCCAAAAAGGTTTGTATCGCATTAAAAAAGTGTAGGTAGTGTTTAAGTTTCTCACTTACCAAACCCGTTCAGTCAATGTTACACCTACAACATTACATTTAACGTATTATTTTCATAAATACATGTTTCCTCTGCCCCAGCGACCGTCGCAACAGGTGGTCTAGTCTTATAGCCCCACTCGAGGGCCGTATTAAGCCGCATCATCGCCGAGTTTGCATACGTCTGCAATAACGCAGCATAAATGTCACCATAAAGTTTATGGTTCCAGTACGCCTATGCGATCCATCCCTGATCTCGCTAAGTGATTCCCGCCAGATTACACGTCTGGACCTGGAGAACAGCTGTCGGGGACGAATCTCCCGCGCGATCTGTCCCATCGCGTGCTGAAGGAGGAGTGAAAACGGCGGTGGAAAGTACCGCAGCACCACGCTAGTTGCTGGTTACTCCTCCGCCCTCAAACGACGCCGCTGTCTCAACATCCACATCCGGTGTAGGAGTTGGAGGTGGCTTTCCCGAGCTGGAAACCTCATTTGAGTCGAGTCAAACTGTATTTCCTTATCGATTCGTGAAATTCGTGAATGAGACCGAAGAGATCGTTTAATAGTTTCGAGTCCACTGTGTCTACCTGCTTTTCCCTCAGTGATAATGTTAACATTCAAAGCGCATTCCTCCTCAACAGATTATCCGATATCGTTTTAAAGAGCAAAAACTATCTGCGATTTTAGCGAGAATCTTGATATCACAAATAGTTAACCCATAACAAAATTCCAAAATATTAATGATTTTGGATGTTTTACGGTTATTATTTGTGATATAAAAATTCTCCGCTTTGAAATCGTCAGGTTTTAGCGAATTTCTCCTACAGGGAAGAAGCTATTACCGTAGTCGGCATGGTAAGACCTAGGCCCGGCCCATGATAACGTTTCGTTTTGAGGTCCCCAGATGCCAAAAACACCATTCGTTCAATACTGTATATATCTATATATCTATATATCTATCTATATATCTATACTAGCTGGCCCGACAGAGTTGTCCTGTCCTAATGTCATTGAATTTGTTTTATGTCAACTACTAGTTCATTTTCAATATGAGCTCGTTCGCTTCGCTCACTGCCTATAGACAAAAATATAGTTTACGTCCTATTCTAAGACCTAACGAATATGCAAAAAAAATTTCATAAGAATCGGTCAAGCCGTTTCGGAGGAGTTTTGTTACAAACACTGTGACACGAGAATTTTATATATTAGATATGTGTCCGTAGGCACGATTACTTTCGTAAAAATGGTCCGATTTTGATGAAATTTGGTACAATCGTGTATAGCAATATTTATGACTTAAGTTCGAAAACCAGCCACATCGCTCCATCCAAAGGGGTATTTTGGGGGTTTTGTACCCCAAAACTGTTTTTTTTAAAATTTTTTACATACAATATTTTTGTAAATTAACATTTTAGCAAATTTCCCCTATAGGGAGAAGCTATTACCGTAGTCGGCATGGTACGACCTAGGCCCGGGACCATGTCAAGTTTTCGTTTTGAGGTCCCCAGACCCCAAAAACACCATTCGTTCGAAACCGTGTATATATATATATATATATATATATATATATATATATATATATATATATATATATGTGTGTGTGTGTGTCTGTGGGTGCGATAACTCTCGTAAAAAAGGTCCGATTTTGATGAAATTTGGTACAAACGTGTAAAGCAGCATTTATGACTTTAAGTTCGAAAACCAGACAGATCGACCTATCCGAAGGGGTATTTTGGGGGGGTTTTGTACCCCAAAAATGGGTTTTTTGAGTTTTTTACTTATAATTTTGGCAAAAGTAAAATTTTATCTTTTAAAATTGGAATAAGCTTAAAAAGACGCACAATTTGGTGTTTTAATCATTGCTCTACGTCAATTGGTTACTGAGATATTGAAAGTGCTAAACACAGTACGTTGTCCAATGTTATTCTTATGGAGGATAAGAAAAATTGTATATCTCACTTATTTATCAACTTATCCAGACGAAACTTGGTATACTGCTTCATTTCATTGTGGTCTATTGATATTTGTACAAAACCCATTTTTTGGCTGATAGTTCCCGTAACAGCAAACTGCATACTCAGCCCCATGTTGAAATAATAAATGAAAAGGGAGACAACTGACTGTGTTACTCAAATACTTTCCCTTTTATTCTGTTCGCTCTTATACAACTAATTAGCTTAGGTAAAGGAAACAGCTGTTAACAATGGATGGATGGATTGTTTATTAAAGGAATTTACATATATTTGGACTATTAACGACTTTTGGACTATTTGGACTTATTATATTATGTGAAAGGGACTAACAATTATATATTACAATCATGGGGACTTTCTAAAATTTGAATTAATAATCGAATTACAATAATGGTGGCTTAGCTCAATTGGTATGCACAAGGGGTTCTGTCTCAGGGTGTAGTTGATCGTGCCGGCAAAATTCCATAAAACTCTTGATAATCGAGTAAATAAATATTATAAAATAAATTAGAATTAATATACAAGCCAATGAAAATCGAATTTAATATTAATAAAAATCTAATTAGTGATCTCTAATGAATTTAATGAACGTCACTGTTGGTGTAGTCTTTGAGATGCTATAGAATTCAAAATGGTTGCCAATAAACAAAAGTTCTCTAGGCTATATTTAAAGTCTTGATATTCCCTCAAAGTTTATTTTCCCTCAAAGGTAATTTTGATGTGCTGTAGGCGGATTCAAAGTTTAGGTCTAAATATTTTAGTAATTCTTGAAGTAATTTATATTGGTGAGGTCTTGAAGTTTGTAGTTAGGCCTACTAAATGAAACAATCTCACCAATTCAGCAACATATTTCTTCGCCCAGATATTGTTAATTATTCTTGAGGTGGCCAAATAAGGGAAGTAACTGATCTGGACTCCGGTGACTATAAAAATATTAGACTGTTGGTGTCTAAATACTATTTAAATGGGAAATTTAAATGAAATTTGGGGCAGTGTCCACCAAACATCTAACACAGGCCATGTCTTCTCCAGGAGTCCTCATCAGCAGGTGCTTCTCTGTTGATTGTTATAGGGTTCACAAAACTAAACACAAACACTAATCTTGAGCCTAAAGTTACTTTCTCTGGAGGAAACACATGTTCACTTCTGGTTATAAAATGAGATCAATTTTGAATTTTAAATACTTAGGCTATAAATAAAATGTGATCTGAGATAATTGTACAGGATGAATCTTTAAATTAATTAAATGTTAAGTAGGCTATTGTGAATTATAATGAAATATCTATTCATGGGATTAAATGGTTAATAACTAAAGTGAAATATTCAGAGGGATGAAAAATTAAAACAATACACAATTATTATCCTATACTCTAATATGAGTAAGGTTTGCTTGCTTGCTTGCGTGCTTGCTTGCTTGCGACACGGATCTCAAAAACGGCTCCAACGATTTCCTTCAAATGTTCAAAATAACTAATTTCTGGGATAAAAATAAGTTCTAGACAGGCCTCATCCCTAGGAAAAATCAAATAATGTAAAAAAAACTAAAATGAAAAGTTAAAAAATTAACATTGGGCTTATGGAGTTTCAAATCAAAACAAAAGAATTGTAACAGCTGTTCATAATCAACCAGGGAACTGTCAAAGTAATACTCATGTTGTTTATGATTATTAACATGTGGTTTCCTGAGAGCAGAGATTAAAAGATTTGATTTAAGATTGCATATATAGAGTAGTAAAATAAATCAAAGGGACATTGAGCTATAAATAACAACTGGAGGGACCTTAAAAATGTAGAAAAGAGGTATATGAATAATACAAATCTGATTATCAGTAGAGGGGGAGAGTGGTGAAATATTACAAGTCATCTAAACTAACTGACTGACCTTCCCCCGAGCAAAGCTCGGCCCCCCAGGTACTATTAAACTATATTAATACATCATTGGGAAAAAGTGACGCATGGGGACAAACAGGTATCTTAAAATATTGAATTATTGAACAGGGCACGTATGTAAAATATGATTATTAATTATTTACAAATGTATGAAAATGTGATGAAATGTTTACATAAAAAGTGAATCATTGCGATATTATTCTTATAGAGAATAAGTAATTTATCTTGAACAATTATGAACATAAATTAATATAACTTGGTATGTGGCTTTACCTATTTGAGTTATATTGATATTTGTATAAAAACCCATTTTTAGTGTTCCTTATTTCAGCAAACCTGCATACGAAGCCGCCATGTTATTCTTATGGAGAATAATTAAAATGTCATAAATCGTTTATTTATGAATGAATATTGATGAAACTTGGTATGTGGCTTTATGTGGTATTGAGACAAATTTATATGCATTGGAAATTCGCTGAGTATGCAAGTTTGCTGCTACGGGAGTATCATTTTTCACCATTGAATTCAGCTTAAAATAAAAATAATTTGGTGTTTTAATCATTGCTATACGTCAATTGGTTACAAAGGTATTGAAAGTGATAAACATAGTACGTTGTCCAATGTTATTCTTATGGAGAATAAGAAAAATTGTATATCTTGCTTATTTATCAACTTGGTATATTGCTTCATATTGTTGTGGTTTATTGATATTTGCACAAAAAGCGATTTTTTCCGATAGTTCCCGTAGCAGCAAACCTGCGTACTCAGCCCCATGTTATTCTTAAGGAGGATAAGAAAAATGTTATGCCTCACTTAATTATGAACATAAATTAATATAACTTGGTTTGTAGCTTCACCTAATTGATTTACATTGATATTTGCATAAAAAGCGATAATTTGTGTTCCTTCTTACAGCAAACCTGCGTACTCAGCCTCCATGTTATTCTTATGGAGAATGAATAAAATTGTATAAATTGCTTATTTATTAATGGATACGGATGAAACTTAATATGTAGCTTCACCTGGTTGTGGTCTGTTGATATTTGCATTAAATCCTAATATTTTCTGTTCCTTTTTGCAGCAAACCTAAGTACTCAATACCCATATTATTCTTATCGAGGAAAATCAAAAGTTTATGTACGGCTTATTTGTGAATACGTATCTATGAAACTCGGTAATTGGCTTTATATTTTATATATATATATATATATATATATATATATAAATAATATAAATAAAATAATAATATATATAAATAATTTTGCAATACGTAGGATCTTTATATTTTAAAATTCTCCCGTCGCAGCAAACCTGCATCCTCAGCGAATTTCCAATGCATATATATATATATATATATATATATATATATATATATATGCATTGGAAATTCGCTGAGGATGCAGGTTTGCTGCGACGGGAGAATTTTAAAATATAAAGATCCTACGTATTGCAAAATTATTGCACACCGAATTATAATACCCTCGTGATGACTGCCAAGAGAAAAATAGTGCGTCGTTAGACAATTTATTAACAGTTACAAATTTTAAACAAATGCACATATTCAACCGTTGGAAACGTTTCCTTACATCCACCCTCTTTAAATCGGATTGCCCATTACTGGGTAAATGGAGGCCGAATTGGCTGCACCAGCTAGGGGTTGGTTGCCCTAAGTGCCGCACTCGCATCGCACATCGTAGCCGGAACCGATGGGCCGGAAGAGCATCAGTCACAGCGTCATTGAATGTCGGATCGTTTCAATTTGTGACAATGAGACGAGGGGAGAGATGGGAGATGGGAGATGGGTGATGTGCGCGTGCCGGCGACGTGGGAAGCGCGAGCAGATGCTGCAGGGGTGGCGAGCATCAGCTTGGAGCATATGCTGGTGGTGCGCATGCGCATGCTCCGGACAAGTGCAATAGACAATAGCCTGTGGGAGAGCCGCGGGTGGGACAAGGTGGGAATAACCGACAGATCGCAAACACTTCGGTAACGGTTTTGGTAATGGAAGGGGGTGCAATTGGGGACTAGATTGAAACATGTATTCCGTTCAAATAGACAATGGACAATAAACAATAGATTTATTTTTTATGAAGCATTAAAAAAGTCATGGAGATCGTCAATTTATAAACTATAGAAGGTGAATATTTTCTAGAGTCTCTTAATTTTTATTTGGCGATTTTTTACCACTTAAACTATTATTTCGTCTTTGATTTCAATTAAAAGTTTGAAAACTCACGTTTAGAACTTCGCCACGTGGGCTTTTAAAGTTTCATTGTTAATCTTATGGAGTCATTTTAGTTAGACAGCTGATTATAATGTAAAACTTGAAAAACCTTTTTCTATTCCTGTGAGATCCCGTTCACCCGTTCACTCGAGCGGGACATCAGCTATACACTATGAAATAAGTTACAATATGGAGTGTGATTAGCTTAGTGGGTGAGGATTTTGCGGTTTCTTGAGGTGTTTCGTGGAACTTTGGTTAAGTTGGAGTTTCATACTGGATGCAATTTCAATAAATATATATATATTTTATTGATATCAATTTTAACTAGATGAGTAGAGATTCTACGGTCAGAAAAAATAAGAAAATGCTAAACAAGCAAACAAACCTGTATGCTTCAGATCACCTTCATTGCTACGGGGTGCTTATCTAAATGGTCACCCTACAATCAAGTACCGGTACGTATTTGGCACCGCATAAGCCAACAGGTCGGGTTAATAGAGCGATTGTAGAGGTGAGGCAGAACTGCCGCGATTAGATAAACTCCGCTGTTTCCTCAAGACCGGACAAATATCGTATCTTATTGGACTCCCACACTCGTGCTTTGCTCGATATCCTCGCCCACCTCTGCAGTCAGGAACTGTGACTCGGCTTGCTCACTAGTAGTTGCTGTACTAGGCGAGAGTTTTGACTTTTTTGATATATCCCTTGCAATGAAAGATGAAACAGCATTTTAATTTTCTTTAAGCCTTATAAAATAATATGCTAGCCCTAAGAATCCGGACTGCACTGAAAAAAAAACTATCCCTGTTTGCCTCGCTTTTCATAAATATCAAACAAAATTCTTCGTGCTTTACGATTTATTGAGCTGTCACAGCTTATAATCTATGATAGGTAAACACAGAAGCTAGCTGTAATAGAGAAAGTCGTAATTGAATCTTGAATACTTTTTAAATTTTAATACGTCTAAAAATACAAATACGCTGTTGTTTTTTGTATGTGTTTAAAAGGTGCATATTGATTTGCTGTTTGATAGGGATTTTTTACCAGGACAATAGCCTAAAAATCGGTAAGGCGGATTTCCCGTTTTCATTTAATGCATTTCAAAAATAACGTCTAAATTATGAACCAGCTATGCAGTACCTAGTTTTACCCTTGGAATACAACTGATGTGTTTACTGCATTATGAGGTTAATTAATCTCTTGAACTACCTCGAGTAATACAATTTATTTTTAACTAACACCTGATAAAATAAGAACGATTACCCATACAAATAGCATTGAAACTTTGGGAATATTTAGTGTGCAATCGGAATATAACAAAAAAACAATAACCCCTATTTTAGACCTAAAAAATCATTGCTCCAAGTTCGCATATCCTACATGTCGGAAAGTTGGAGAATTAGTGGTGGATCACTAAAGGCTTGGCTGATATATATAAAGTAAGATGATGATCTTTTTTTAGTGGAGGACATTTACTGAAGAAAACAAGTACAGTGGTTCTTTATTTGGACTAGAAACAAAAACCATAAGAAAAACTTTTTTTATATTTAAAAGTAAAACTCACATGAGTGAAAAAAATCGTCGCTGGAAAATTATGTTAACATTTTAACATTCAATGGAGATGAAAGTATTCTTTATTTTACTGTAGAAAACATCCTCACATGTCTTACCTTGTTTGAAATTCGGAATTTCATACTACTTTCACCACATAACATTAATTTAGAGGTCATATTGAGGCTACCTTTTGCCAACACCATTGGAGAGATCCACAAAAATATGCAGAATATTCCAGGATACCCGGACCAATACGTTCGTGCAACAAAGCATCTGCGAGCTGAAACAGAATTTGTGAGGTCATAACAGTTCTGAACAACCGTAAAAGAAATCCGCTTCGTTATGTTATTACTTGATACGGCTGAACTTGGATAATAAAGTGGAAATTATGAATGTCCATATATCCGGAGGCCCAAAGTGGAGTTTAACCCTGACATTACCATGCGGCACAAGGATATTGGCAGTGGAGCCGACGATTAGCATTTGAAAAGATCTTGGAAACCGACCAGAGAAAGTAGACTGGAATTCAGCTGAGAAATGTTCACGGGACAAGTGTATTTCAGAGTGTGGGCGAACTGACAAGACCAGTCAAGAGTGATGCTGTTGTACTCGAGAGCACTTTAGGTGTTAAAGTGCAGCAAGCTCACTTGTCGTACTGAGTTAATTGCGCTTTTACAGAGCCCAAGGCCCTTTTCCTCCTCTGAACCTATTTTTACAGGTCCATTTAAAGTGATTGAGGGTAATAAGATCATATCTCCATTCAAATTATATTCTATCAATTTGAACAGAGATACTTACCCAGGTATCAGTCTTTGTTCAACTAGAGGTGGTATTGATTGAATGTTTGTAAAAATGTTGGTGCTACTCTTTGTTGAAGAAAATTAGTATTGTATATTCTAAATATGACTCTTGAATTACGTTTTTAAAAGTCTGTCAGTAGATGAAACATGGAAAGCTCTTAATTACGACTCTAATTTTGTAAATAATAAATTTGATACTATTCTAAAAGAATATTTTTTACAGTAATTTTCTTTGAGAAAACAACAAGGGTAACCAAGGCAATGACTAGGGGAGGCGTTTAACGCTGCTCTTGAAGCTATGCAAGGAGGGATTGAAAAGTCCACAGAGCTTGACACCTCATTGCCACATTAGTGTATTTATGCAAGGATTGCGTTTAACTTATCTACCAATTATGTTAAGTTCTTAACTTTAAATATTGTTTTATCAGGACCAAATTGTATTGTATTGCACCTTAAGATCATGTTCACCTTGGACTGTGCCATTATTTAATCGGTACTTTAAAATGTTATGTTTGGATCCAAAAATAATACATCCCATTTACATAAACTAACACATACTTTAATAGCGAAAACACCTCGTACAGTATACTTCAACGCAGTTTTAAATATGTTTTTTTATCCTGTAAAAATGTCCTTAGTATCACGAACACGATATAGAATTGACAATTAACTCTTGAGAATTGACTCACTGAATCACTATGTAAGACGCCGTTGCAACTAGGGCGTATTTTATGGCGAATATCAATGGGCGTATTTTAGGGCGTATTTTAATGGCCGATGAGTGTACAATGGGTGAGATGCTATGTATAACCTTGTTACTGACCAAGACTGATTCTCTAGCCAGGATCATGATTTAGAAAACAAGTGCAATCAAAATCTTTACGTCACAATACCATCAAAGTGGTCGCAGTAGCAGGCCCTGGGCCACGGTAGGTCGCCCTGACCCAGGGCCAAGGGCACATTCCAGCCCGCGACACATCGGTGCATTAGCATCGGTAATACACCATTATCAATCCGCGTCCAGCCCCGCGACCTTGGCTCTATTCTAATGCACTTCCCACATAATCCTTGACCTCAGATGCCGTCTTCCCCTTCCGGCCAGCTGCGCAGGTGGACCCAGACCGTAGTGATTTGTTCGCGCTCATTGCCCCGTGATAGATGCTAGTATTCTCGGCTTCTCTGTTATTGTTTATGAGCCATCGTGTTAAGTCCCCCGCTGTACCGCGGTTAATGTGCAGTATGTAGGCGCAACATGCGGTAGTTAGTGGTTGTGCGAGGCGACTTATATGGGCAGAATAGTTTGGAGGAAAAAATGGAATGTGGTATTTACTCTACTCCTTTTATGCTTATCTACAAATCTAATAATCAGTTTGGTTGATTGAATGCCTTCAATTTTGAAATCGTTACAACTATATACAAATTGTTTTATAACGAAAACCACTAAATTGTATCAATGGAAGTACTTATCCAAAGTTAGGAATCAACTTGATTTTCAAGAAATGCATAAGTACGCCACTTTCCCTTTAAAATAACATTATTTGGTGGACCTCTAAAAAGATCATTAGAACAATTCAACTAACAAGGAGCCCATGGAAGAAACTTGATACAGTGTGCTATTGAAGAAAATTATGGATCGTTCTATTAGTTGAATTCCCGTTTCTTACACGCGAACAGTCATCAACACCTTGGTCTTTTGGAAATATTGCGTAACTCTTCCCATTACAATCGTAATTTAAAACGATATTTATAATAATAACATCGGTACATGCAAGAGGAGAAGTTCTATGCAAAACCGGCCTATGTGCTTGTGTGTACCATACTAATATATATTGTTTCTACCATCATGCAATACTTGTACTTCAGAAGGAACTAGTACTATTTATTATCAGGCTTCCCCTCAAGAGAAATGCAGACAATTTTTCATCACAACCCGTATCCTAACCGCATCATTATACATTTTCGAAACTGTAAGTAAAATCAACACCGCCGCTTCAATAAATATCCGAACTCCACCCTTCCAACCTCAGAGGAAAAACCAACTTAAATCCTTAATCTTCCACAACACAAAAAAACTCGCCTCCTCTTTTGTGCTGGTCCAAAATGTTTCAACTTGCTGTCAAACTTATTGAAATCGATGACTAACCAGGATAAAAAACATAGTATACTAAAAAACCAGTATACTAATAGACTAATATACCCTGTTCAACAGAATATTAGGAGGAACACAAGTTTGCTAATTTAAAATAGTAGGCCATGCAAATAACTCTCCTTCTGCAAAGACCATATGATGACTCTCCTTTCTTCAAGATTCTGGAACGGAGATTACGTCATAGAGACACTTATTAGCTTTTACATATGAAAAACAAGGATGGAAACTTGTAAAAAAACAGAATCAAATGATCGGGTTGCATCTATAAGATTGATGTAAACACAGCCTCAACACTCTACAATGGGAACGGTCCAATTCCCACCTGACATTCCCACACAGCCACTTCCCGACGGGACGAGACTCCGGAATGATGAATGGTCACGGATATCGATCTAAATGAGCAGAAATCATAAAACAGACTGAGACAATGTACCGGAAACGACCGAAGGTTGCCGAGTAATGCCGAGCACGGGACAGTCGTGTCAAACAGAGTTCCGCCCCCGACCACATGTTATCTTCATTACCTCTCACGGTCGCACGATATTGCTCAATCAGCGACTGTACATGTGGTGATTGTTTCCATGGGAACAGAGAACGACTTTTTATAGCTTGTTCAGCTCAGGTAGTAAAATGTATCACTTTTTGTTTAAATTATATAATTATTATAATTGCGAATGAAACCGAGTTGCACAGTCTACTGGACAGATTACTCGATTAAGAACAACGGGTAGTCCATCTTGTAGTTTGTATCATATCGATATCGACATTTTGATTTAAGAATTTACATACATTTTGTTCACGGTGAGAAAAAATATTTGCCTGAAAAAAATGTTGATCATATAGGATAATTTGGCACGTCAGGATCATATAGGATCAGTGCACACTATATAATTTGTTCAACGAACACATTCGTCGAAGCGCAGCGGGACGCTACTAGGCCAGCCTGAACTTAAAATACGTTTGCTTAGTGTCTAATGGAAGCGCATAACAGACCGGAGCAGAGTGACATCGGCCTCACAAATAAGAAAACAAACGTGTTAATATCTGGTCCGACCCGAGCCGCTCCAGTAGTAGTGGTACTAGCGTACTAGCTGCACCTCCAGCTACACTGTGTGCGCCGTGCCTTAGATTGAACCGACAAAGTTTTCATTGAAAAACTACATGAAAGTCCTGTTTTTCGCTTTTGTTTATTTCTAATGTAACATTTACAATTAAGTAAAGTACAGTGTTAATGATCCTCGTCTCTTTGTACTTCATATCCACCAACACTTGAGTCAAAAACTATTAAGACGTACGAGGTGGCTATATAACACAAACACCAAATAACATATATATAGGATACGTGTTTATTAATTTAGACTTCACAATTGTTTCTTGACCGTTAAGCAAGTAGAGACTATTATGTTCCATCCACGTTCGTAATTACGAATCAATAATGTAAGGAGTTTGATAATTGAATCACTTAATCACGTCACCACTGCGTAAGACGCTGACGCAACTAGGGCGTTTTTTATAAGGCGAATATTAATGAATTATGAGTGTAGATTGGGTGAGGTTCCTTGTGTAGCCTTGTTACTGACTAAGACCGGCTGATCCTTGAGTCAGGATCATTGATTACAAGTTCAATGACCATTGGCAGCTGGATCCAGTATCCAACCCTCACAAAAGTTTCTTCAGGATTTTGCTCAGGATCCATATGGGGAACTTCAGATTATGAAGCGGGCACCATACCCCGGTGGCTAACACAAACACAAAACAACAAATATATGATACTGTCTATCAATTTAGACTTCACGATTGTTTAATGCCCGTTAAGCAAGTAAAGCTTTCAGACTGATCCCTATCCACATTCAAATCGATAACATGTGGAGCTTAATACAATTTGTTCAGGATAAAACTACAAATTGCCTATGCATTCCTTCTCTAAGCGCCTCACACATTACCTCGCCCCCGGCGCTCGGGAGGTGTGATGTTATCTCACTGTTTATCTCCAGCGCCACCAGCCGTCGCTGATGCTCCTGGTTATCTCGGGAGTATCTCTAATATAATAGCAAACTAGTTACTCGCCGCGATGGGAGGGCAACGTGTTATTCGTATTGTGGAGTTAGTGGAAGTATAAAATGGCTTATGGGCGCTGCAGGCGGCGGTCTACCACTTGGGATATAAGTAGCTCTTCCTTGTAAGGGGTTGATAGAATGCGTGGAAGTAGGTAAGTATCTTGATATCTTCTACAAGCCAGTTGAGAAAGGTTGATTTTGATAAAGATAAAAAAATAACGAAATTATAAATAAGGCTTCTTGACTTTTTTCACAATTTACACACAACCATGTGGACACTAAAATTGCCTATGTCTAGCTTGCACTTTGAAACACCTGTATTGAATTGAACTTGTCGTTGTAAGATACCAGTTTGTTGACAAATAAAATAGTGAGAGTCAACAATAAAATTGCATTTTGATTTGTTTGTTTATTTTTCACTTTAGTGATAAGGGTAATCTTCAACACGGCTCAATTATTGGTTTTGATGAAGCATTAAGAAATATATGGCATATAGATGGAAAAATACACGTGATAATTCTTATATAACCCCGTCGCAGCAAACCTGCGTACTCAGCGAATTTCCAATGCAAAATATATGTCTCAATACCACATAAAGCCGCATACCAAGATTCATAAAAATATATTCACAAATAAGCCATACATCAAATTTTAATTATTCTCCATAAGAATAAGATTGGGAATGAGTACGCAGGTTTGCTGCAACAAGGAACACAAAAAATATGATTTTATGCTAATATCAATATAACTCAACTAGGTAAACTCGTATACCAGTTTTTATTAATTAATGTTCATAATTAAGGGAGACAGAGCATTTAATTATTCTCCATAAGAATAACATGGGGGCTGAGTACGCAGGTTTGCTGCTACGGGAGCCTTTGGCAAAAAATTTTTGTTGAGCAAATATTAATAGACCATAACGATATGAAGCTGTATACCAAGTTTCGTCAGTATACGTTCACAATTAAGCGAGATATAAAAATTGTCTTTTCCTCCATAAGAATAACATTAGACAACGTCCTGTGTTTAGCACTTTCAATATCTCGGTAACCAATTGACGTAGAGAAATGATCAAAATACAAAATTGTGTGTTTTTCTAAGCTGAATCCAATGGTGAAAACTAAAATTTGACTATTTCAAAAATTATATGTAAAAAAGTCAAAAAACCCATTTTTGGGGTACAAAACCCCCGAAAAATACCCCTTAAGGTAAAGCTATATGGCTGGTTTTCGAACTTAAAGTCATAAATGTTCCTTTACACGACCAAATTTCATCAAAATCGGACCTTTTTTACGAGAGTTATCGCACCCACGGACACACATATATATATATATACAGTTTCGAACGAATGGTGTTTTTGGGGTCTGGGGACCTCAAAACGAAAAGTTATCATGGTCCCGGGCCTAGGTCTTACCATGCCGACTACGGTAATAGCTTCTTCCCTATAGGGGAAATTCGCTAAAATCATTTTTTTGTTCAAATATCAATATACCAGTACTACGTGGAGCCACATACCAACTTTCATCAACATACATTCATAAATAACCGAGATATAAAATATTATTTATACTCCATAAGGATAACATTGGAAAACGTACTGTGTTTAGCACTTTGAATATCTCTGCAACGGTTGGGCGTAGAATCACAATTTAAAAACCAAAATGATTGTTTTGTGGAACTGAACAGATTGATAAAAGCAAATCTGAAGTTTACATTAAAATAAACTGAGGAAAAGCCAAAAACCTTTTTCCCATAAGATTAACACGGGAGATTTTATGAGTAGGTTTTTTGGATTTTCTCCGCAACCACTTAACCTAGGTTCATAACTCAAAATACCATATTATTTATTTTTTGTTTACTCTAAACATCTTCAAAACCAAAATTAAGTTTGTTTTTAATTTTAGGATGAAAAATGCAAAAAAAGGTTTTTGGACATTTTGAAACCCCCATAAATTCCCTTCCAATGGTCTGATTTTTCTGGTTTTCGAACTTATGTCATGATTGTTGTGTTAAACATTGGTGCCAAATTTAATCGAAATCACACACGCACACACACACATATTTATATAAACATTCATATACATATATATAAATTTGAACGAATAGTGTTTTTGGCATCGGGAGACCCCAACAAAAACAGTTATCATGGTCTCGGGCTTAAGTCTTACCATGAGGCCTACGGTAATAGCTTCTTCCCTATAGGGGAAATTCGCTAATAAAGATGCTTTACATTTAATCCCTGACAAAAATTAAATTCCAGAATATATTATAAACTGTTAATAAACGATATTGAACTCGTTAATTGTTAAACATTGTATCGCTGATGACATTAAAATGTTATTTTTAAGTATAAAATAGCATTGTTACTGTTGATTACGTAACGATAAATCCAATAATGCTATTTATACAATTACTATTCTTTGTCGTTTCAAAATGTTATTCTTGTATGTTTGTGTTAACTGTTTGCAAATTATTCAAACTTGTAATACAAATTGTGTGTAATATTGTTATATTCTTGGTATTTTGCTCAACTGAAGACGGGATCAGATTCCATATCCCGAAACGTCGTGAAACTCGCTTTTTTAATTAGTGATTGAAAATATACGAAATAATTACTTAAATAATATATTTAAATTTCCTTTTAGACATATGAAGATAACACCTTTCCGGGCAAAATATAATTCTTAACTGTTGAATATCATTATTACAGACGATGTTTAAGATACAAAACTAATAACACTGTACGCGAGCGACATTAATCATAACCCTTTCACTGCAGCAACAAACACCGTATCAGTTTCGCTACCAGCGTATCCTTGGCTCTCAGATAACATCATTTCGGACAAGTTCGGCGGCAGGATCAGATCAGGATCAGAATGCAAACAGCGGCCGCGGGACAAGATAAGCGTGTGCACCTGTAGCATGTAGATCCCAGCTGATACGGGGCATTTAAATATTTGATAAACTAACATTCGTGAGGCTCGCGCCCGCCGCGCCGCGCTGGGACTCGTGTTGAGTTGGCTAAACAAACTTCAATTGCCAGACTTTACTTTTAAATGTAAGAGGGGCTCTAGTCCTTTGCGCCTAGCTGTTTCTCCCAAAAGCCCAACGTTAACTTCCAAAGCCCGTTCCGCCTAAACGGATTATCCGATATCGTATATTTATAGCTCATTTTAAAGGTACAAATTACCAAACGATATCAGTGAGCAAAATTTCGTTGTATCACTACAAAAGCTCCAAAATATTCAATATTCAAGGTTTGTTTATATAGGTGAACTATTTGTGATATAGAAATTCTGCTCATTAAAATTGATAGGTATTTTTACTTTCCCCCTTATACATAGTATATGGAGAAAGTATTGTTTTCGTAAAAATTTTCGAATTTGAGTTGTTAGTGGAAATATTCGTTTTGGTGCTCCCTGAACCCAAAAAAGTGATTTTTAGGTGATGTCTGTGTGTCTGTCTGTATGGATGTGTACAGAGCTAGAGCCCTAACCAATGGTCTGATTTTTATGAAATTTGATATGTAGGTACTAATCCACGATATATCCAGGTATAATTTTCATTTTTTGGAATTTTTGTTTTTAATGGTAATTATCCCCTTAAAACCACCAAAAAACATGAAAAATCAAGATTTCTCAAAAACGGCTCTAACAATTTTGATTAAACTTTAGTCGTTTTTAGAACTTTAGTTTTCCAACAAAATTACACCACCCGAATCTCTGTAAAATTCGGGTTCAGAAATTACAAGACCTAAAATATCAAAAATTAAGTTTTTTGGATTTTTCATTAAAAAACCATAAATATAAAAAATATTACTATGCACCATTAAAAAGAGCTCAAAAACTAAACAATTTAGTATATTGAATTACTATTCCACGATTACTGGTTGCGGAGAAAGTTTAAATTTTCATTTTACGGTAAACACAGTAGGGTTGTCCAATGTTATTCTTATGAGGAATACAAAAATTACTATTTCTCTCTTATTTATTGATAAATTTCGTTCAAACGTGATATGATTGTTAAGTTAGCATTGACCAACAGAGGAAATTCAAAATATGTTGCCCCTTAATAACCCTGCGGGAGGAATAGGGGGCATTTTTCCTCTTAAAACCACGTGTGTAGTGATGGATTCTGTAGTGCCTCCTAAACAGGGATTTGGGTGGATATTTTTGAAAACAACTTGTTTACAAGATTTTCTGTACATTCAATCGTGCTTTGTATTCTATATTTAGTAAATAAAAATTAATTTATTCATTAAAGTTGGGCTAAAAGGGGAAAAGTATGTGTCCGTTTATTTATTCTTAAAAATGAACCACAGATTATCGATTTCGGCTAATCCGTTAAGGAGGGGTGGACTTTGAAAGTTAACATTGGTCTTATGGCAGATGCAGGTGAACGCAGAGTACTTGTGCTCTCTATCTGACTCTTGACACACCGACGGAACTTGTGCGTAGTTTGGGGCGAATCTGAATGAACCACGAGTTAAAAATGAGCGAGCTTCCTTGTGTAGCCTTGATACTGACTTCGACCAGCTGATTCTTTAGCCAGGATCATTATTAATTTATTAATGACCCAATGACCAACCACAATTGGAAAAAATTTGAATTTTCACTAAACGTTTTGATTGACGTGGCGAGTCTCCCATTGTTATGCGAGCGCTCTAATCACTGCTCTATCCAAATATGAGAATTAAAAAAGATGTTGGTGTATTTGCTTTAAGCCCCAATTCCAATGACCAAAAGTATTTAGATCCAGGGTAATTTTATTTTGTTTTCTTTAGTTAGTGTTTATTGTTTTATCAATATTTAAGTTGAAAACAATATAATAAGAACATGCAAATGTAGTTGCTCTAATTCAAGCAAATATTCTCTTCTTTGGTTACCCAGCTCACACTCGGTCATTTTAGTTTATATTGTGATGCCATTCCAGAAGTAAGCTTAAAACTCTTGCTCTTGCTTCTGTACTGTGTTTTGTTAGTATCAACAGCTGCTGCCAAATGACCAATTAAATGGATTTATATTCTTCCATAAGGTTAACATTGGACTTTGAAATCCCAGGGGGTAGAGCTCTGAAGGTGGATGTTTTCCAAAAACCCAAAAGCACATCTAGGCGTTCAGGTCTTTCAAATAACAAATAAACCATTTTTAATCACTCTGATTTCAAAAATAGCCCATGAAAAATAAGCTGAGGTATACTAAAATTATCGATTTCCTTGTAACAAAAAAAATTACCAGCTGACTTTGCTTGTCCTAAACAATACATTGCCTGTCCCAAACAAAACTTTTCCTGTCCTAAACAATTGAAGTTCCCGTTTTACTCAACAGGAGCACCAGTGTGATTTCGTTATTTTTGACGATTCTGTGTTCAAACAGCTGACTTTAACGCTAAAATGAATTGTATCACCGTGTTGTGTTTACTTATACCATTGATTTATAGTCAATGCTTATACAAAATTAACAGACTATGAAATATCAGATAATTTTTTAGTGAATTTCCTATGCAAAAGTGAACTATTGGCATGACCCGCACGGTGGAACTTAAGCCCAGGACCACCATAGAAGTTTCTAACGTGACCTTCTGAACACGTATTGGGGGGTCGGTCAAAATTATATATATACAATATATATATTATATTTATATGTGCATGCACTCTGGCGGTCGCATTTTTTGTCCGATTTACTTCAAATTTGGTAGGGGTGTTCCTTTCTATAATCAGTTGGACAAGTTCGTTGGGCAAAACAATCGAAAACCCTAATCCCCTTTTTTGGGGATTATTCTTTCAAATTTCGAGTTTTTGGGCCTAAAAGGGTCAGAAAAGCCCCGGACGTAAAATTAATGATTATATTAAGATGGGAATTAGTGAGGCGAAAGTTGTAAGCCCTCTCTCGTCATTCGAGCATAAATATTTACCGAGTAATTAAAGAAAGTGTATATCGACCAAACACAGTACGTTGTCTTATGGGGTTTTTACATTAGAAAAGCATGTTATTCATTTGTTGGTGTATTTGTTTCATCCCCAGCAACCTCGCACCTACTTTTAAGCCTGACTGAACCTTCTGCTAACCTTATTATGCGCAAAATTGTTTTACTAATATTGCAGTTAAATTAAACCAGAAGCATCAGAACTGCCAAAAAGTCAATGTTTTCAGATTTTAATAAAATTGCCATACATGTATGTTTTTACATTGGATTTGGGTTTTAAAAGTTGTTTATGTGGAAATTCACTTCCCTCATGTCAGCGTGCTGCGTGCAAACTCGTTTTAAGATTAATGTGGTTATTTGCATCGTGATGAAAAGTATCGTTCACTACTCGTCAGAAAAGTCCTATTTCGTGACTAATAGTGCAATATACTAATTGAAGACAAATTAGTTTTGCCGGTTGCCTGGTCACAAAAATCACCTTGTTATTTTAAATAAGATGATAAAGTATCTTAATTAACATGTCAAACCTCCTCCTTATGTCACTATCATTCTTAATCCGAGTCACTTGTATTTAAGATCTCGTGAGCTACGTCTGGTATGGTGGCATCTACAGTGTGTGTTTAAATTTCTTTAAGGGAGTTAAAGATTTTCCAAAGTATCAGTCTGGGGATTATAATAAGGAATTAAATGGTTGGTTTAGCTTGTGAACTGTCAACTGCCACATGCGCCCTACTACGTTCTAGACAGTGTCCACTTAGCCCGTGGTCACGATTACTTGAGGAAATAATGTCTGCCAACACTGACATAGTATTGTATATAAATCCGGGTCCGGTTCTTTTAACTTTGTACTTTATTCGTTGCGTGGTGTAAAACTTGTAAATCGATGTGGTGTTTTCCAATACATATTTACCCTCTGTGATTCTTTTAGCGTTAAAATTATTATTTTTTTAACCATGAAAATCAAATTTGCTTCCGTAAAGTTCATGCACTAAAAGTTCTTAAACTGTATGTTTTACGATTAAAGTAAATATTTTCAATTAACTTCCAGACACAATAAACTAATTTGTATTAAATAATCGCAAAAGTGCAATCAAATAGATATAAAACGAGTTCGCACGCAGCACGCTGACGTGAGGGAAGTGAATTTCCACATAAAAAAAACTATAAAAACTCAAAATCAGTTAAAAACATACATTTATTCCAACTTTTATTCAAATCTGAAAACATTGATTTTTTGGCTGTTCTGATGCTCCTGGTTCTATTTACCTGCAATGCTGGGAATACAATTTTGCGCATTATAAGGTTAGGAGAATGTCCTGTCAGGCTTAAAAGTAGGCGTGAGGTTGTCGGGGATGATAAAATTACACCAACAAATGAATAACAGGCTCTTCTAATGTAAAATCCCCCCCAAGACAACGTACTGTGTTTGGTCGATACACATTTTCTTTAATAAATCGGTAAATATTTATGCTAGAATGACGAGAGAGGGCTTAAAACTTTCGCCTCTCCAATTACCATCTTTTTACATGCATTTATTTTACATACGGGGCTTTTCTGACCCTTTTTGGGCCCAAAAACTCAAAATTTGAAAGATTAATCCCCAAAAAAATGGGTTTAGAGTTTTCCGATTGTTTTGCCCAACGAACTTGTCCAACTGATTACAGAAAGGAACGTCCCTACCAAATTTGAAGTAAGTCGGACAAAAAATGTGACCACTAGAGTGCAAACATATATATATATATATATATATATATATATATATATATATGTCTATCTATCTATCTATCTATATATATATATATATATATATATACATATATATATATAAAATTTTGAACGACCCCCCAAAACGTGTTCAGGGGGTCACGTTAGGAACTTCTATGGTGGTCCCGGGCTTAAGTTTCACCGTGCGGGTCATGCTAATAGTTCACTTTCCAAAGGAAATTCACTAATAATATGTAAGCTTATACATTTTATGAAAGTTTTAAGAACATAAAATCAATGAACTAGACAAACAAATTATTTGAATTAAAAATAAAAGAGGAACATCGCATTATTTTAATATGGACTCTGAAATATATAGACAAAAACGTATGAATGTTACTATTAAATTAACGACTGTGATTCCTTAATATTTCATTATAACTGTTGAAGACCGTTTTAGATGAGTCAGCTAACCTGGTACAGTTGGTACGTTTAAAAAGTAGTAAATTGTTTAAAGGATGTTTTATAATAGTTTATCAATGAAAAATGTGTATACTCGAAAAGAAAAATCCTTAAAATATTAAAATATCAAAATCCGCATGACTTTTTAGTTGTTCCAAAAAAAGGGAACATGATAAACGGTTTGCAATAAGATAGGGAGAGGAAGAATGTCTAGCTTCTTGACACAGCCCGAGGCCAAGGAGGTGGGGGATGACAGCCGACTCCTGAACACACCCATCCACAGGACTCTAGACTTTAGACTCTAGGCGATAGGCAGTGAGGCAGTGAGGCCATTCTCAAGACAAAAGGACGTTAAATATTTCCAGAGCACGTCCTCCAGCCGGACTCAGACAACGTTATTATCCTTAACAAATGGAGGATTAACGCGCGTTAACTAATACTTATAAATAGAGCTCCAGTGACATTGAGCTTTCGAGATTTATATTCAATAAGGTTCGCATTAACATATTCAATTACACGGCATTCGCGGCAGGAATTATTCGGCTTAAAATATTCCGAGTAAGTCGATCTCGCAAGATCGAAGGACCTCTGTCCAGATAAAATCTGCTCCGACAATTTATGCAAATTGGCTTAAGGATTCCCGTGTACTTATAATGGGCTCGCGTAATAAACAGGGCTTATACGAAACGGCCCAGTTCCGATTCGCCGGTCATCTAATTGAGATCAAAATAACCTGTTCAGAATTCGAATTAATAACGCGGCTTTTAAATTTCAATCGACGATACCATTAATAAAGTTATAAATCGTTTGTGACACAGTTTATTCGTCGCTGCCACTCCCTCGGACTGGTTTGGACGGCATAGCTCACCGCGGACCATGGCCGAACCCACACCCACCGACATAACAGCCGGAACTACCGGAACTACTGGATATACCAAAGCTACCGATGGAATTTTCACAGCGGACCATGGCCGAACCTACACCCTCCGACATAACAGCCGGAACTACCGGAACTACTGGATATACCAAAGCTACCGATGGAATTTTCACCACGGACCATGGCCGAACCCATACCTACCGACATAACCTCAGAACTACCGGAACTACTGGATATACCAAAGCTACCGACGGCATTTTCACCGCGGACCATGGCCGAACCTACACCCTCCAACATAACAGCCGGAACTACCGGAACTACTGGATATATCAAAGCTACCGACGGCATTTTCACCGCGGACCATGGCCGAACCCATACCCACCTATATAACCGTCAGAACTACCGGAACTACTGGATATACCAAAGCTAACGACGGCATTTTCACCGCGGACCATGGCCGAACCCACACCTACCGACATAACCGTCAGAACTACCGGAACTACTGGATATACCAAAGCTACCGACGGCATTTTCACCGCGGACCATGGCCGAACCTACACCCTCCGACATAACAGCCGGAACTACCGGAACTACTGGATATATCAAAGCTACCGACGGCATTTTCACCGCGGACCATGGCCGAACCCATACCCACCTTTATAACCGTCAGAACTACCGGAACTACTGGATATACCAAAGCTACCGACGGCATTTTCACCGCGGACCATGGCCGAACCCACACCTACCGACATAACCGTCAGAACTACCGGAACTACTGGATATACCAAAGCTACCGACGGCATTTTCACCGCGGACCATAGCCGAACCCATACCTACCGACATAACCGTCAGAACTACCGGAACTACTGGATATACCAAAGCTACCGACGGCATTTTCACCGCGGACCATGGCCGAACCTACACCCTCCGACATAACAGCCGGAACTACCGGAACTACTGGATATATCAAAGCTACCGACGGCATTTTCACCGCGGACCATGGCCGAACCCATACCTACCGACATAACCGTCAGAACTACCGGAACTACTGGATATACCAAAGCTACCGACGGCATTTTCACCGCGGACCATGGCCGAACCTACACCCACTGACATAACCGCCGGAACTACCGGAAATACCGTCGGTATAGCTCACCACCGACCATGGCCGAACCCCCTTCCACTGACATAACCGCCGGAACCACCGGAACTACTGGATATACCAAAACTACCGACGTCATTGCTCACAGCGGACTCGGCCGAACCTACACCCACTGACATAACTGTTGTAACTACCGGAACTACCGGCGGTATAGCTCATCGCAGACCATGGCCGAACCTACACCCACCTGACATAACCGTTGGAACTACCGGAAGTACTTAATCCACCAGAGCTACCGTCGGCATAGCTTACCGTGGTCCAAGGCGTAACCTGCTACACCCTCCTGGCATAACCACCAGAACTACCAGTACTACCGTCAGCATAGCTCACCGCAGACCTTGGTGGCCGAACCCACACCGTTGGCTATCAACCATGACCAATGGGGTGAGTTCATCCATGTGATATAGCCGCTGGAACTACTGGATCTACCAGAGCTACCAACGGCATAGCCTACCATGGACCTTGGCCGAACCCTCATCCACCTGAAAAAAATCGCAAGAACTATTGAAATATATCAGAGCTATCGTCACGTAGGACCTATAAGAGCATAGGACATTACAACAAAAAAATAAATAAACAAATAAAATAAATATAATAAACATTACAAAATAAACAAGCGATCAAAACCCGAGACCAACGAGGACGCCGCACTGTTGCACCTGAGCCCATAACTTGCCAGCATCCTCGGGCCTGCACTTCATTACTCGCGCGTTGTAATTTTCAATTTCAATTCCGCTCAAGTTATTTCAACATTCTAATTTAGATGGAGAGCAGAGAGGTCTCATAAAGCACGTTGTCTCGTAGCTCGCAATCACGGGACCGGTATAACTCAGTCTCATGCGCATGCGCTAGCTCATGATCAGCACAATGCGGCGCGTGCTACGCGGATAACTCGTCATGTCGTACATTGTTCTTACGGTGGTGTTTTGCGGGAGGATAATGAAGGGAGTAAGCCAGAGATAGTGTTATGACATGGAGAGGATGGAAATGGAGGCGGCTGTGGAAAGTTACAGTAATGAAGTTGGAGGTATAAACCTTAAACTTTTATTTTTCATAAAGCTTCGATGTGTGAAATTTAGATTATCAGGTAAAAAAGAAAATAGTCTTTATCGTAAATGATCTAATCAATTATCCGTAGATTGTGGATTTTAATCTTTGAATATAAAAACATAGTGGTGGTTTGCTTAAGGTTATCCTAATGGAACAAATTTACCAACTACAAGTCTTCTTAACTTTTCAAATCAGTTTGTATAGGTCTAGGATGTGTTTTAGAGTGCTGCTAGAGTTGTCTGTCACTTCACCAAGGTTAACTCATTCACAAATTAGTAAATTCTGAAAGGGCTTACTGAAAGAATGTTTCTACTGAATCTAGACTTCAGAGTTCCACAAGATCCAGGACTGTTCTTCCCCAAGACAGCTTCCACAAACTTCCAACATTATGCTCCTATTCCAAGGTGAAGCAAGCTGAGAAATCCAGCCAGGACGCCAGGACTGACCTCTCCAACTGTACTAGTCAACTCATGTTTAAAAAAGAAAATAGTCTTTATCGTAAATGATCTAATCAATTATCCGTAGATTGTGGATTTTAATCTTTGAATATAAAAACATAGTGGTGGTTTGCTTAAGGTTATCCTAATGGAACAAATTTACCAACTACAAGTATTCTTAACTTTTCAAATCAGTTTGTATAGGTCTAGGATGTGTTTTAGAGTGCTGCTAGAGTTGTCTGTCACTTCACCAAGGTTAACTCATTCACAAATTAGTAAATTCTGAAAGGGCTTACTGAAAGAATGTTTCTACTGAATCTAGACTTCAGAGTTCCACAAGATCCAGGACTGTTCTTCCCCAAGACAGCTTCCACAAACTTCCAACATTATGCTCCTATTCCAAGGTGAAGCAAGCTGAGAAATCCAGCCAGGACGCCAGGACTGACCTCTCCAACTGTACTAGTCAACTCGTGTTTAAAAGAAGTTATCGAATGCTGCTTACTGGTTGACGGTCTAAATTTTGCTTACTGGTGTACGTTCTAAATTATGCTACCTGGTTGAAATTCTAAATGTTGCTTACTGGTTGACGTTCTAAATGTTGCTTACTGGTTGACGTTTTAAATTATGCTTACTGGTTGACGTTCTAAATGTTGCTTAATGATTGACGTTCTAAATTATGCTTACTGGTTGACGTTCTAAATTTTGCTTACTGGTTGACGTTATAATTATGCTTACTGGTTGACGTTCTAAATGTTGCTTAATGATTGACGTTCTAAATTTTGATTACTGGTTGACGTTCTAAATGTTGCTTACTGGTTGACGTTCTAAATGTTTCTTACTGGTTGACGTTTTAAATGTTGTTTACTGGTTGGCTTTCTAAATTATGCTTACTGGTTGACGTTCTAAATGATGCTTACTGGTTGACGTTCTAAATGTTGCTTCTACCATCTCCTAATCTTAAATTCAGAAGGTTTGGCTGGGTATATTTTGAATGAAAAGTTGCTTTTAGAGTTTATACAACCTAACTTCCCATAAATGTATTATTAGAATATTAGCCCAAAATACAGAAGAAAAACTTTAAGGCCTTTTATAAACAAATCCTCATAGTTTTCCGTCTTAAAAATCAGAATACGTGTCCACGAACTGTTTCCAAAGATGTACCTTAGTTAAGGTACGATAATATTTATTTCTTCGTGTACAAACCAAATATTTGAAACTGCCTGCGAATAAACAGCGTTGTTGAGAAATTCTCATTTAGACTGAACATTTCCGAGATAAAATTAAGTGAGGGTAAGTCAACAGTAAACCTGTGAAAGATATAGACAGGATATAAACACTCTGGTCGAGAGGCAATCAAGATATCCTGTGTCATATCTTAAGTAATTACCGTCAGGTGTTGGGGGATAAGCTCGGCGGCGGTAGAGATGATCCTATGACACGGTCCAGGGTTCGATCCTGCCCTGCCTCTCCAGATTAGTGACTCGGACAGCCGTCTGGAGCGCTGCCATCGCCTTCATTGATGTGGACGTGTTAATGCGGTATCGGAGTTGAAGGATGTTGGCATGAAAGGTTGTTAAAAGAAGGAAAAGTAAGAATGTTCTTCGTGAGCTGACATAGCTTTTGAGAACGGATAGATTGAGAGGTGGTTTAACAGTAGGTTTCCGACATAAAGAGGATTGAGGTGATTAACGCTTCGTGGTATGCAAAAATGCGAAGTCTCGAGGATGCTGGACTTGATTAAAAATGTTGGGTGGGGGAGTCCGAATAAGATGTCAGGGTCGGAAAGAAGTGGAGAGCTATCTTTAGCATTCAGTGGTCAAGGACATATATTTATACTCTGACCCCCAGCACCTTCGATTAAAGTTTAGAGGAACATGGGAATTAGCAACATTTACAGAGTTTATATTGTGTTTGATCGAGCTTCAAACATTAACACGTTTAGTTTAAATAGCTGAACAGGACTCTGAATCCACGGATTGAGATGTAGTTCATTATTTATGTAGATAGCTCATCGGACGTCGGCATATCAGGTGGTGGTAGCGCCCAGGACCAGTGTAAGGGCCGGCGCGTGCGTGTGTGAGCGAGTGCGGGTGCGGGTGCGGGTGCGAAGATCTGATCGGTTGCGTGCGCTGATATATAGTTCAACTGTTGCCCAACGGCTTGCCAAACCCTCGCTCACTATTACGGTTTCACACTGGTGTTTCGCTCTGCTGACTTTTGTCCTATGACCACATTTGTCACGCCGCCCTTATTCCTCATGTTTATCGGTCGCAGCACCGCCGCCGCCGCCGGTTTTTAAGTTATCACCGCTCTTATTTACCTGCTCGCGCGTTTTCTGGTCGGTTCTGCGCCACTCGCGATCAATGCCAAGTTCATAAACTGGTTTGAATACGGCGCTTGTACACCTACAACGCCACGCGGTCAGAGATCCCAGTCGCTGGTAATCGGCGATTGCGCATGCGGCCGGGTTCTGACAAGAGTTTGCTCTAGTTTAATGGTAATTGTCGGTCTAGAGTTGCACAGGTACGTGGACAGACTAATCTGCATTTGTTCGACACTGCGCTTGGACCCGGATTGAATTTCTATGACCACTGTGCGCCGAGGTTGCTACTTGCTATAACCATAACCATAGAATAGGTCAAAGAATACTGCAATGTACTACAACGTGTTGTACGTTAGGATATATTATTAGAATACTTGATTATTAATTAATTATTGATCACAACTTTATTATCTATTTAACGAAGAAATGAAAGTTTTTCTGCATAGACCAAAGGACTCGGGAGGAATATAGTTTTTTAATTGAATTCAGGCCAGATCTTAAGTCAAGTTGTCCCCATAAGAAAAGTATGGGAACTTGAAACGTCTGCTTTCTTTAACATAATTCCTATTAAACAAAAGAAAAGGGGCTAAACGGGGCCAACGATGACTAACGGGCCAGCACAAAATTATCCCTTCCATTAAGTCAGTTACTTTTTTGTACTTGTGGTATTTTACTGTGTTAGTTGTACAAATTCATTTTTACATTTTATATATTACTAGCTGTTCACGCAGGCTTCGCCCAGCAAATAATAATTTATAAAAACTATGACAGTTGTGTGTGAGGAATTCTGTGGTTATCCCGTGGAACTACTACGAATCAAGATCGGCTGTTTGTATTTTCATCAGCTCAAACATAAAGCGAATTTCCATAAGAATAACACAGGATTGGAACTTTGACTCCCCGTGGGGCGGAGCCCTATGGGAATTTCTTAAAACCCTTTCTTAGTGAGCACCTATGACCCAAGAGGAAGGTATGTTCCAAATTTCATTTCAATCCGTTCTGTGGTTTTTGAGATTTTGTGATGAGTGAGTCAGTCAGTGGTATTTCAGTTTTATTTTAAGATGAGTAACCTAACTTTGACTAACCGCCGCAGTCACGTGCCTTCAAACCTCGTACGACCGGGGAATTTTTAAGTGGACACTCTTCAAAGAGTTCGGATGGAACTGGACTATCGGACTGACGTCTACCAAGTGACATATAGGGCACATAATCTCTATGATCTAAGACAATCTCTTTTCAGCTTTGTAATCATCATTACTTTGTGAATTATATTCAGAGTTTGAAGCCTTGGAAACGAATTATTATTCGACAATTCAAAAGTTCGATTTCACTTGTAGAATCGTGGCGCCCAAGGCGCACGCCGGCCTCGGTGAGCTAACAGGTATTTAACGTTCGATAGCGAGTTACGATTAATCGATAAACCGAACAGTAATCGAAACTAGTCTAGCGTGAATTCATTATTTATCCGGGAGTATTGAGTTTTCACGGGAATCGCAGATCGGACAGTTTCGGGTTGCCTACGGATCCGGGCGCGGCAATCAGATTTACACCTCACGACTGACTTATTAACTTCACACATCAATAATCACACGAATTTCTTTTAATCTGATGATACCGTTTTGCGGTTCGCACTCCCCGGGTGCGCGGGATCGCTCCTGCTCCGCCCTCGCGTTGTAGTTGCGGTTACGGTCGCGTTACGAAAGCGGTAGTAACTTTTAACGGTTTACGTCATTCTTGGCAGGTAAAGTAAAACGATATTGCGGACAAAAGAGATGTTAAAAGTAACTTAGCTACTGATTTTTTTGAACTTTAACGAGTGAAACACGTATGGTCTACTAAGTAACTTTCAAATTATTAGCAACTAGCTGGCGACCCGTTCTCCGCACGGGCACAGAACAATAATTACAGTTTTCTGTCGCACGGGGTTCTTGTAGCTATAAAGCCAGATGTTTATACAGTTGACATTTTACTTACTGTTACCACATATTTTACTGTGATCATAAACTAAATGAATTACCTTAAGAATAACGTTAGAGCTATTACCACCAATCCGGTAGAGAACCAATGACGTATGATGATTTGGTATACTAGCCTAAATCTTTCACACATATATACAGAACAATGAGAACAAGATTTGGTCATACTCGGTAAAGCCATTTTACCGTGATACAGCTGGAGTAGTTAACTTTAATACAATTAGCTTACTAAATGTGAGCTAGGAAACTAATTCAAAAGTCAGTATAGGAGGTGGATTAAATTTTCCAACATCTATAATCTTGACATTTTAATATTTGTTTACGTTGCTTTTTTCAGGTATAAATAGGCTTAGTAACAGCAGATCAATTGATATTCCAGATATATCGCACGCCCTTTCATCTGAAGAGATGAAGAGGGAGCATTGCAATAATTTACTAGACAAAAACCCGGTTAACCCCCAGCCTTAACCTCCTAGAATCACGTAATTTTGTATTTATAAACTCTCTCTATAACACAGAAAACCAAGGTATTTAAAATAAATTCATAGGGCCCTACCCCACTGGTCATCAAGGTTCCCATATTATTCTTATGTGTACATATTTACTTTCCTTTGATCATATGGCAACTTAACAGATGTTCAGTATTCGAAATAGCTTAAAGGTCAACCATAGAATGCAGCACGCACAAAGACACTTCCTTATTTGTACAGCAATTACTTCCTAAGTTTTTCCAACTCGGTCTTAAAGTATTACACTATACGGTATAAAACGGTGTAATCGCGTGATCCGTATAAATTGTAGGATTATATTTAATAATAATATGTAATTTGCAGTTTAAAGGTATCTAAGGATTAATCTTTAGTATTATACCCACGTCAATCGACCTTTTCCCTTTGGAGACTGTCATCGTCTTAGAGTGTTTAGCAGGATAATAGTCCAGTCCAGCTATCACTGTATAATGCCCGCGTTATAAGTGCCGCTTATTTATGGCGGGGGTGGGGTCTACCGATACCAGGTGACACTTGTCGGGGCCGGAGGACCATAAAACGTCAACATCCGCGGCCGCGATCGGCTGGATTTATTGGCGCGCTTAATTAAGGCTGTGCAGAGGTTAATTTATTGGTTGATTGCCCTGGAGTGCTACCGGAGACCTTTGTGTGCACGCGATGTGGAGGCTACCGGTGCGGCTACCGCGGCGTGCGTGCAACGTGCGGTACCGACGGCAACCGGACCTGGGCTAGTGGGCTGGGCGAGTCGACAGTTGGAGATGGAGGAAAGTGGACGAAGAGACGTAAGAGGGCTCCAGTCACGAAACTCTTGGCGTTTCTACCCGCTTCCCTTATAAGGTCAATGATAACTTTCAAAGCCTGTCCCTCCTCAACGGATTATCCGATATCGTTCATTTATGGTTCAATTTAAAGAGCAAAACAAATCTTGCGATTTAAGATAGAACAATTTCCATATACAAAATAATGTTCGTTAAAAAAATTCCTAAATATTCAGTATTTAAGATTTATGGGTGAAGTATTTATTTGTAATATTAAAATTCTGCTCTATGAAATGCACTAGGTTTGTTTTATGCTTTATAATACCCCTGTCGCAGCAAACCTGCATACTCAGCGAATTTCCAATGGAGATATAAATGTCTTAATACTACATAAAGTCACTTACCAAGTTTCATAAAAATATATTCACAAATAAGCAATATATATCATTTTAATTATTCCCCATAAGAATAACATTACCTGGGTTGAGTACGCAGGTTTGCTGCATCGAGGAACACAAAAAAATGGAGTTTTATGCTAATATCAATATAACTCAACTAGGCGAAGTCATATACCAGTTTTTATTCATTTATGTCCATAATTAAGGGAGACATAGCATTCAATTATTATCCATAAGAATAACATGGGGCTGAGTACGCACGTTTGCTGCTAGAAGAGCCTTTGAAAAAAAATTGTTTTTTTGAGAAAATACCAATGCACCACAACTAGATGAAGCCGTATACCAAGTTTCATCAGTGTACGTTCGTAAATAAGCGAGATATAAAATTTTTCTTTTCCTCCATAAGAATAACATTAGACAACATACTGTGTTTAGCACTTTCAATATCTCGGTAACCAATTGACGTAGAGGAATGATCAAAATACCAAATTGTGTGTTTTTTAAAGCTGAATACAATTGTAAGAACTAAAATTTGACTATTTCCAAAATTATGTGTAAAAAATCCGAAAACCCATTTTTGGGGTACAAAACCCCCCAAAAATACCCCTTCGGATAAAGCGATCTGGCTGGTTTTCGAACTTAAAGTCATAAATGTTGCTTTACACGTTTATACCAAATTTCATCAAAATCGGATAATTTTTACGAGAGTTATCGTGCTCACGGACACACACACACACACACACACACACACACACATACACACATATATATATATATATATATATATACAGTTTCGAACGAATGGTGTTTTTGGGGTCTGGGGACCTCAAAACGAAAAGTTATCATGGTCCCGGGCTAGGTCTTACCATGCCGACTACGGTAATAGCTTCTTCCCTATAGGGGAAATTCGCTAAAATGAACCATACACAAACAGTTTCGGATAACCCGTTGAGAAGGGGCGGGCAATGAAATTTAACAATTGGCCGAATGGTAGGAGGAGATGGACACAGAGGACTGGAGCCCCCTTATGTACCTAATCTGGTCTGATTGACGATTTAAACCCAAGCGGAACGTATAAATGGGCGTTGCACAACAAATTCTCTATTAAATGAAACAAGTTTCATAATTAAAACCGTAGAAAGAAAGCTATTAAAAGATATAGGGAATAACTGTTGAATACACTATGAAACTAACACAAGAAATAGAATGAACGAACTTTTTTAGGATATAAAGTTTAGGAAGTAAAAGTTAACAACATTTAGACATATTTCATCAATTAGCTTTAACTATTTATTAAATAATAATTTTGTACCTTATCCGAGTATGGATATAGTATGGTTCAAAAGAAAACGAAGTATTTCCTTTTTAAATGAAAATCTCTTTAGTTGCAAATTAAAACTTCAGGAGGCAATCAAACATAATCACCAACATTCTATGACAAGTACAGTATTAATGATCATCAAAATCACTATGATTGATTTTGAATTATACGTTTTTATATGTTTATAATTAAAGGGAGGATAAGAAAGCTAAGGAAAAAAGTGTAGTGTCAAATCAATTAATTACGAAATCAGCACTGTTGAAGACGCCGACGCAACTAAAATAGTTTTAAGGAAAATGTGATTAAATTAACTGTTGTATGATGAGTGAGACGCCTTGTAGCCTGGTTTCTGACTAAGACCGGTTGATTCTTTGGCCAAGATCATTAATTAGTAGTCCAATTACTAGAGGCAGCTGTATCCATCTTCTAAACATCAGCAATTTTAGATCAGGCATACTTGAAAACTACATGATTTAATCTGACACCAAATCACACAACAATTGAATTACAAGGTTATATTAAAAGGTGAAGATTACTAAATCTCAATAGTGTAATTTAGAAAAAGTAGCTCACACACTGCATAGATTTTTTAAACCCAACCGCCCTTTTTATGTCAAATAATATAAGAAACCCTCACGCGTGTAAAACTACTAACACGGTCCGCAAGCCTACTAACAGCACACCACTCCAGCTTGGCGAGTTTCACCTGCCGGTGTAATCTCCTAAATATAAAGAGCCAAGGTAAACGCGCAGAAATGATAGCCCCGGCTAAAGAGGGTTATACCGTTCACACCAGCACGGACTATTGGTTTAGATTATAGTATTTACCGACCAGCCTACAGCTAGGAGGCATTACCGACGCCGAAACACGCGGCTCTCGCCACATTACCGCCCCATCACCGCGGCGTTAGCGCACTTTGGTTTCACGGTTGTTCCTGGCCGCCATTTTAGTATTCATCATCTTTCTAAATATCTCCTCCTACTTTGGAGCACCTCGTAGAAATCGTTTGCGTCTTTCCTTCATAGTGGAGTGAAACTACTTTAGAAGAGATGGGATGAAGATGGTTAACGAGGTTAATACATCCGGGGTAAATATGTGAAACCTACGTGTTGACAGACATTTTCCTCAGGGAAACAATTAAATCCTATCTTCACAATTTGTAAGTTTATCAGTACATTTTTATTAAAGCGTTTAATTTGAAAATGGACGAGATTCCTTATTGTACCGAAAACTAATCAACCCGTGGCATCTTTGGAGGTAAATAGTTTTGAATACAGTATATTAAACTAGCGGTTTTATGAACTCCACTGATCGGATTCGGAAATAGCGAATGTTCGGAGTGAATTCGCTCACAATGGACGGAAAGAAGAAAAATAAATGGAAGTGAGTAGAATTACATGCACCATTGTTAAGAGGGAAAATAAGCCTAGTTAACATTTTTACCCATTGAGATGAAAATTGCTTTTATACTTGTGGCGAAAAGGTCACCATTCATTGACATTGCCTACGTGCATGTATTAAAAAATGTATGATATTTTCTTAAACAATTAATTGAGCTAACGGAATACACCTTTCGGTCCATACGACAAACAAACCTGATTCTATAGTCAATGATTCAAGTATGGAAACGCTGCAAGACGTAAGGCAAACAACAATACAGTTCTACATCGCGATCCCCATTGACTGTTAGTCACTGCCGAACACTCCGTAGACAACCCATCTATCATGCACCCAATCATGTACACAACAACGGCAACAAGCGGCCAGCTGGGTCGCCAATAACTCTTGAATTAGCGACAGTGGCGTTGTGTCCAATATGCTAACTAGTTTGCATCTGTCATCCCTCCAGACTACCGTATTAGGCAGAAACTGCCCAAACCCTAGGATAATTGCGGCGAAAACAAAGCCGTCGCCCAACATTGAAGCGCTTTTGATTTATCAGGCAGATTTTTCAAAAACAAACAATGCGAGAGCGAATTGGAGATATATCGCTGTGATATATTGTTGAGCGGGCGTAGCGTATATTTTATTCAGTATTGATAATATTGACAGCCTCTGTGTCGTAATGTGCCCCAATTACTGATGACGTAATCGGGGTTGGGTAACATCTGGTCTACAATGAGACTGCAATCGCTGGACTTCTGAATGGACAAACCGTATTAACAGTGCAAACAGAACGTATTTTGCTGTTCGAATGGGGTTTTCCCTCCCCTGTTTGGAAATATAGGTTCACATTCATACTGGAGTGGTTGGGAAACGAGTCCGGGTTACAGGGCTCCCTGAACAAACACGTTTTATGAACTTTACAGATGAATAGGAAGTTGTGAAATTTATCCACTGCGCATAAACTACTTCAGTAAACATAGCGACGCAAACGATTCTACTAAAATTATGAGAACAGAGAAGAGGTTTAATTTGATCAGATGATTGTTTAAAAATGTGGTTATAAGTTTTAAAAGTTCGAGCGTAAATTTCTTCATATTATATTTAAAACACATGTTTTTTCACTCTATACACAAAATCAAACGATCGAACAAGGTTTCTCCAGGTTTAACCTTGATTGTAATTTTTTTGTTAAAGTAATAAGTTAACATCGTATTTAATTTGATTTTTATGGTCATAGGAAAGTACCTGTTCAACTAAAAGTGTTATATACGGTAAAGTTTGAAATTTGTTTGTTCCACTAAAAATTTCCTAACTTATTTAATTTTGTAAAGGAAACGTAGTTAAATAAGCATATTTAAATGGCATTAGTGTGCATAATGCCATACTTTCTTTTTTATATTTAAATAAAAATGACTTTTTATAAGAAAATATTAAGAAATGGAAAGGTTACAGTGCTATTAAATCTTTTAATTTGTTGATAAAAATATTAATTGATCAAATCTTATACAGTATTTTTGAAACTCATAATAGCGATGGATTTGAATTTATTTTTTGATTTATTTGGACTTTACCTATCGCTTCTAGTGTTTAAAACTACACTACGTTTCGGGAGGTAAGGAAACTCCTCCCGTTATCAAGTGAACCCTACTTACATCTAAATATCAAACTCTTACACCTAACTAACCTACATTTTTTTGGATTTTTTTGATTTTTCTTTTACATTCTAATTTACACTAACACAAAGATAACAAAAAATCAAATACAATACACTAACACAAAATTTATATCACACCTAACTAACCTACATTTTTTTAAATATTTTCCTTTACAATTTAATTTGACTAACAGAAAGATCTTTCTGTTAGTCAAATTAAATTGTAAAGGAAAATATTTAAAAAAATGTAGGTTAGTTAGGTGTGATATAAATTTTGTGTTAGTGTATTGTATTTGATTTTTTGTTATCTTTGTGTTAGTGTAAATTAGAATGTAAAAGAAAAATCAAAAAAATCCAAAAAAATGTAGGTTAGTTAGGTGTAAGAGTTTGATATTTAGATGTAAGTAGGGTTCACTTGATAACGGGAGGAGTTTCCTTACCTCCCGAAACGTAGTGTAGTTTTAAACACTAGAAGCGATAGGTAAAGTCCAAATAAATCAAAAAATAAATCTTATACAATTTGAGTTTATTATTATCTAACTGAACAATTTCTCCAACATGAAGTGATTTTAAATAAAAGGCTTCGTCCGAGTCCAAAGTTATTTCATGAAAAATACATTAGACGTCTTACATAACATATTTATGAGTTTAATATAAGTGTACTTAAAAAAAAATGCTTTAGTTTGACAACAGCAGCAGAAAACTATTGTACAAAACTAAAACAAAACATCTATACAGCTAATTCCCCTCATCTACACATTTTTACGCAATAAGATAATTCACACATACATAACCTCGCACAGTTTATATGATTGGGAAGCTTTACATACTCGTTCATTTCATGTTATCTCTAATCACTTTGTGTATACACTCTCAAACGTGTACATCCGTCTCGTTCATAACGTGCATAACGTACAATATTACAATGCATTCAACATGACGCTTCAGCAAGTTTATCACAGTAAATACCATTCTGTAATGTTTTCCCAACCGCACTTCACCATAAACAAACGTAACCATTTGTTGACCAGTGTAACCGGCAACCTCGATAAAATTATCTCGACGTTTTAGCACTATTACGCGAAGCCTTATCAGAAAGAAAAAAACTTGTCGCGTACTAGCACTACCGCTTGCTTGGTATTGGAAATAAAATATATGTTTTACGTCTCCACTTGTGGTTTCTTCAGTTGTGAAGGTTTTTCCGCATCCCAGGCGTACCAGTGGCAATACAGATTGTACTCGCACACCGAGCGACCAGAATATAGTGTGGATTTCCAATTCCGTTTTCAACACGAATCCTCCAGTTTATAAGTTTCCACGCCCAAGTTATCCTTGAGCTTTCAAATTGTCCGTTTAATTCGCTTTTTCCTTTTTCAGCCGGTGATGTCTTACTCGGGCATGTAGGGTGTGGGTTTAACAGCCTGACAACTTTGTTGCCCCGACGCGGGAAACCTCGCAACACGCCTGGCGCCTTTACGGTGATTGCAACCCATAAAGTAATTAAAGTAATAAATCTTAATGGAGTAGGCCGCGAACGGCACGAGTCGCTTGTGCTGTGGACTTGTCAAGGTTCCGACTGACCGGGTTCTCGTCAGAACACACGGCGGCTGATGGAAGACCTTGTCAGCTGTTCTGGCGACTGGCTCGCTACATGTGTTTCAACTGAGAGCATATTGTGTTGGGGTGGTGGTAGACGTGAAGTGTATACCTACAGCAAGGAGGTCTATTGGCAATACTGGAGACAATACAGGTAGCCGTTTGTCACCTTTTTGTAGCGAGGCAAAGAACCAATCGCTGAAATCAAACTAATATTTATTCATGATTTGAAAATTAATAAGCTTGTATTTGGTAATCTGTTCGTATTTTAAGACAAGAATAGATACATAAATCAAACGAAAAAAATAATTTAGTGCCGCTTTGATTACTTTTCTTTTAGTGATTTTAATGAGTAGATTCACTTAGGAGATTTAAACAACCAATCCTCCCTGACTCAACCCATTATATGAAGGATACAATAACCCCGTCGCAGCAAACCTGCGTACTCAGCGAATTTCTAATGCATATATATGGGTATCACTACTACCTAGAGCCACTTACCAAGTTTCACAAAAATACATTCATTAACAAGTGATATATAGCATTTCATTTATTCTCCGTAAGAATAACATAATAATTGAGTATGCAAGTTTGCTGCAACAAGGAATATAATAAATGTGTTTTTTTGCAATTATCAATATAACTCAACCAGGTGAAGCTACATACCAAGTTTTAATAATTTAAGTTCATAACTAAGGGAGATATAAAACTTTACTTATTCTCCATATGAATAACATGGGGGCCGAGAATGCAGGTTTGCTGCTACCGGGAAAATCAACAAAAACCATTTATTTTGTGATAATATCAATATACCACAACTAGTTGAAGCCACATACCAAGTTTCATCAATATACATACATAAATAATCGAAATATAACATTTTATTTATTCTCCATAAATATATAAACATATATATAAATTTGAATGAATAGTGTTTTTGGCATCTGGGGACCTCAAAACAAAAAGTAGTTATCATGGTCTCGGGCTTAAGTCTTACCATGCCATCTACGGTAATAGCTTCTTCCCTGAAGGGGAAATTCGCTAATAAAGGAAGTGGGGTTGCCAACTTATAATATTCTATTTATAATAATTAGGGACTTTTGGCACTTGTAAACGTACTGATACGTACTGTACACTTCAAAATAAAACAACCAACTAAAACCTATCGTAAACAGTTGCCCAACACCACGGTTTGTCTAGAGTCGCAGATCGCAGTTTATCTTATCTCTCAATATCGTGCATTCCTCAGCGCGAGGGGCAAGGCCCCAGTCGCCGAGTCGCCGCTCTCCAAATCGCGGACCCGCGGACCATCGGTCGCCACTCCCCGCTGGCCCAGCGACCCGCGGAGGCACCAGATAACATCAGCCAGGAGCCGACCGGGGAGTTGTTATGTTAACACAATTAGTTGGTTAGCACCGCGATCATTCAGCCCTGAAAGTGGTATTTATCAAAACCACCCTGTGAGGTGGTGCAACGATTGATAAAGTGAGTTGTGGGTCGGGTTGTAAACAACGTGCGGGTGGGTTGTGTTAGAAATATCAGTGTTTAATTAATTATATCTATATCATTAAAATAATTTCTTGATTTGTGTTCGGCAATTTTATCTATCTAAAATTATTAAATTACATATAGTATCACACAAAATCTAATTATTTACACCTTTTGAAAAACACCCACCTTCAGAGCTCCGTCCACCAACTTGGGCTTTTAAAGGTCCAGTCTTAAATCAAAACCACCCTGAGCGGAGTCGATGACTTCGCTGGGGTCGTCTTCCACCAAACTGCACTCACTGATACTGATGGTCATAGGAGCATGCTTTCGCCATAAGTCAGCTGAAGTTGCCGATGTGGCGAAAGCATGCTCCTGTGACCATCAGAATCAGTGCCAAATGTGCAAGTATCCAGTGCTACCTTACTCACTCTGTTATTCATATGAATGTATTTCATATGAAAAATGTGCTCGCATTTTTTACATTCAGAATAGGACTTAAATAATTCACCCGACAAAAACATGTAGTAGAGATTCAATTTCTTGCCAGTAATCAGTAATGATGTTTTCAAAAGAAATAATTTCTTAAAAACAATTTCCAACTTCCGTTCAAAAATTAGTCACATAACACAACTACGATCCAACTACATTTAAATCCTATGGACTCAGTCTGAACGAGACCGTTTAACCGCACAAGTTGCAAAACCTCTGAGAAAGGAGAAATGAAATAAGACAACGGCTCCCAAGACGGATAGCAACTCCGACCGCCAGTAGCCACGGAGGATCAAAGCGGCGGATAGCGCGATCGACATCCGGCACGAGATATATCACGAGGTCGGTATCCGGTGGAGTTTGGGAGCCGAACATAATCAGAGGAGTGAGCACCTGTCGTGTAATAAGATGTCCGGACTGAGTTATACGGGGGCGAGCGATGTTCTCAAATACATTACATTCGATATAAATACGAATGATGAATCGCCGGTCAGTCCCGTGATGTATGGCGGGGCGGCTTCCTTATTGTGAAGTGGCGCCCGCGGCTCGCGAACCAGCTTCCAAACATTATGAAACAAAAGATTGTGCAACCGGATTGTGTTTTGTCGCTGGGATACAATTGTCGTAGTGGCTTATTGTAGTGTGTTTGTAAGGTAAGATGAATGTTACAATCAGAATTATATCGGAAAATATACAGTATTCATTTATTACACAATTTAAATTCTTGAAGATGTATTTTTAAGATAACTGTCTTATAAAAGCTTTGCCCTCACTAAGTTTTTTTAGTGCTTTAACAAACATAGCGATGTGTGGGAAACAGTTTTTGATGTTTTTCCTAAACTAGATTGTTTGTCAAAATCCTATTATTTTGCTTGCATAACAAAATTCAACAAGCTTTTAAGAATTTGTGTCCTGTTAGAGAATTTCCCCTACAGGGAAGAAGCTATTACCGTAGTTGGAATTGTAAGACCTAGACCCGGGACCATGGTAACTTTTTGTTTTGAAGCCCCCAGATGCCAAAAACACCATTCGTTCAAATTCATATAAATATGTGTGTGTCCTAGGCACGATAACTTTCGTAAAAATGGTCCGATCTTGATGAAATTTGGTATAAACGTGTAAGACAGCATGTATTTACATGAGATCTAGAACCAGACATGTCGCTTTATTTTAAGGGGAATTTTGGGGGGATTTTGTCCCCTACCAATGGGATTTTGAACTTTTTACACATAATTCTTTTTAATCCCAAATTTTGGTTTACACCTTTAAGTTAAGCTTAAAAAACAAACAATTTTGAATTTTGATCATCGCTCTATGCCAATTGGTTATCGAGATACTGAAAGTGCTAAACACAGTACGTTGCCCAATGTTAATCTTATGGAGAATAAGTAAAATTTTATATCTCGCTTATTAATGAACATGTTCAATGAATAAGCGAGTCGGTGGCTTTTTAGTATGTGGCTTCATGTGGTTGGGGTTTGCTGATATTTTCATAACAAATCCCTGATATTTGTAGTCCCCATGGAAGATATAGCGCTGACTAGCAGGCTATAATGTATTAAGATGTCTCCAACTTCTTTCCGACATCCTCGGACATGAAAATCGCGAGTTTGCCCAGACTTGCAAAACCAAGTAGCACCAGCAATTCTTATTTCCAATTATTCACAAAACTTCTTTTATATTGTATAAATTATTTTATTTTACAACAAAGAATTTTAATTTTTGTATTTAAATAAAAACAAGAAGATTTTATTTTATTCATTTATATTTTAGAAAGACCACTTCTTAACCTCAAGAAATATTATAGCCTGCTAGTCAGCGCTATACAGCAAACCTGCGTACTGAGCAGCTATAATGTTATTCATATGAAGAATAAGAAACTTGTGATATCTTGCTTGTTTATGAACATAAATTGGTAAAACTTGGTATGTTACTTTATTTAGTGGAAATCCATTGGTGTTTGCATAAAAACCCGATTTTTGTGATCCTTGATGCAGCAAACCTGCATACTCAGTACTAATGTTTTTTTATGGAGGAAAAATAAAAAGTCATATCTCGCTTGTTTATGAATATTCTTTGATGAAAGTTGGTAGCTTCATGACCTAGTTAAGTACCATTTGAAATTCGCCGAGTATGCAGGATTGCTGCAAAGGGAATATTTTATTCTCAACAAACAAGTTTGGTCGGTGATTACAAGTTAATCAATTTCACTAAGTATTCTAGTTTTGAGTTTAGTTTTATGGAGTAACTGCAGAAACAGTCAATCAAATTAGATTTATCTGATATAGTTGTACGCTATGGAAGACCTTTTACCAAGGAATACTATATAAGTATTTAGTTCATAACAATTAATATGTAGTTTTTTAAGTATTAAGAGCGTAAAGAAGGTATTTATCACTTGAGAGAAAATTTTCACTCCGTGACACGTTGCGCGGTAATTTTCCGAAAGCCTTACTTAGGAATACTTACACTTACAATCAAATTACATACACAATATCTCCTACAACTGCAATTTGGGATACCACACAACAAACAAATATTCACTTTTATCCATATTGGCTGAACTCACGATACTGATGTTATAAACACCGAGTCAGTTTGGTGGGTCTGAGGCAACAATCAATCAGTTGTTTATTACTTCAGCGAGCAGAAAAGTAGAAGCAAGAAGGGGAAACACTTTTTCGTTCGCTATACAAAAAAAAGCTATTTAACGATGTGTTTTTGAATTGTAAAGAAACTCTTTAGGCGTGGTTATGGGAAAAGAATATTCTCATGATCTTGCTAATAAACTTGGTATATAAACTTTACAACAGTTAACTCTTGAAACTCTTTGCGCGCTACGAGTTAAGAGTGAGTTGTGAGCATGCGCGTTGCTGAAGCCCCTCACTGCGGCTGCGCGCTACCTGTTCCGGCCACCTAGTGCGCACGCACTCTACCGGACACCCCGACAACTACAACACACGGCCATTCATCTGCTTCTGGTCGTGGTGCTATCTGATGCGCGAATGGACTGGGTTATTAAATCCCCCTTGTATGGTGTTTTCAGACTGAGAACTCGATCGTGCATTTCGTTCGAGATTGCTTTGGAGAAGACGTTTTTGAAACAATAGGGTAGAAAAACTGAAATAAGTCTAGAGAGTGAATTACTTCAAGAAGATTAAGGATATTTTATGTGTAGGTGATGACTTGGAGACATGAATCACAAGGATGTATTTTTTAGCTTTTAGAAACTCCAGAATCTTTTGCAAGTAGAAGTTTGAACACTGTAACTAATAAATATCATTTCAAGTTTGTAACTTACTTGGTATTGATATAAATTTTACATATTAGCCAATTTGGTACTTTGGTATTATACGGATGCCACCCTTATACAGCGCGCTGCGGCAGTTATGTTAGGATGGGTTATCATAAAAATGATTGTAGGACTTTCCTTGTTTCGTTACGAATCGAATGATACCTGATGAGTAACGAATGGTACCTTCCGGCCGCCAAACCCCCTCCAAATAGGCCAAGGTCGGGTCGTTGACCGGAGCGCGCGCATCACCTGTCACCGCCTGTATCCCTGGGTCAGTGTCATGAGTGATTTATTGCCGTGCACTACGTTACATTTGTTTTCATAATGAGTGACGTTCATTTGGTGTGGGATTTACCTCGAAATGAAGAGGAAACCGTACGTATTTTTATGATAACCCATCCTAACATAACTGCCGCAGCGCGCTGTATATTTGGCGGAGTACCTGTGGCGATCGGGTTTGGCTGCTAGCGGCGGCGACGCATTCAACACGATCCTAGCGGACATCGCTGCCTTTTGGGAGGCACAACACAAAGACTGCTCATCAGAATGATGTAAAATTTGTACAGTAAGTCAATAAAAGTACGTTTTTTTCGAATTATGTAGTTATCCTTTGTATCCGGTAAAAATTCAACCTCCAAAAATAGTGGCATCCGTATAATACCAAAGTACCGCAAATTTAAAAGCCGAAAATTTGACATACTATACTTTTTAAACAAAATAATGTAACTTAGCGCTCTCTAATATTTATTTACTGACGGAAAACCCTTTACAAATAAAATAAATACATGCATGAACATGAGTTTAAATACATCATAAATATTAAACTTAAGTGCTAATACACTTAAAAGATGGTGGCCACTAGAAGAATACTTTGAATAATAAACAATAACAATGAGAAATTAACAATTTATTAAAAATATGTGAAAGTTCAAGATTTATAATGGTGCAATGCAAACTAAATAATAATAATCCTAATAATATAGACAAAAATAAATAATTTTATTGCTAAATTTACAACAGATTACAGAATCAGTCTAAATGCAATTGAGAAATCAAGTAGGAAAAGTATGAAACAAATTTTCAAAATCTGTACGTCTATATGGACAATCAAAATCTGGATCAGAAGTTAAGATGATCGCCGATGAATAGGAGCTGCTCCCGAAATATTGAATTGGTGGCACCACAGAAAACTATAAAACACCATATAAAGAAAGCCGGTTGGATTGGCATAAGGGATGCGCTCCTTTGGCAGCGCCACAGTCATTTTATGGGTTCTCTGAGGACCAATAAGCTGTTTACAGTACATTTTAAGAACATAACTTAATCTCAAGGTTTTAAAATGGGATTAAGTAAAAATTTTTATCTTTACCAATAACGCGTATTCTCGATGAACTCATACCCCCATCCTTTGCAACATACCTCTATACCGAACCGAACCAACAGGAAGCTAGCCTCATCACTCGCTTCGTCAGCGGCTCAGTCGGCCCGCTCGCGCTCTCGCTCGCTCCACTCCGGTCCAAACGATACCTGTCGGCGGTCCATAAACATGTTGTTGGTGACTTACGCCCCCTGATTGGTCCTGCTGGATTCTGTTAATCAGTGTTTGTCATGAGCGGGCTACCTCAGTGGCGCGGGTCAACACCTTCATAAAGTCTCCGGTACAATAGCCCGACGTCACGATGAAAGTCGGTGTTCTTTATGCCGAATGTTATCGGCCGATCGGTTGTAAACATGGCCAAAAATGGCTACCGGTAAATTAACCGGGAGTAACGAATAACGAGGTCTAACCCCGGGTTGGGATGGGATGCACTGCGACCAGGAGTGGAGTATGGTGGCTGCGGGTTGGTCCAGTGGACTGTTGTGGGGATGCACTGCAACCGAGGTGGAGTATGGTGGCTGTGGGTTGGTCCAGTGGACTGTTGTGGGGATGCACTGCTACCGCGGTGGAGTATGGTGGCTGCGGGTTGGTTCAGTGGACTGTTATGGTGGCTGCGGGTTGGTCCAGTGGACTGTTGTGGGGATGCACTGCAACCGAGGTGGAGTATGGTGGCTGTGGGTTGGTCCAGTGGACTGTTGTGGGGATGCACTGCTGCCGCGGTGGAGTATGGTGGCTGCGGGTTGGTCCAGTGGACTGTTGTGGGGATGCACTGCGACCGCGGTGGAGTATGGTGGCTGCGAGTTGGTCCAGTGGACTGTTGTGGGGATGCACTGCTACCGCGGTGGAGTATGGTGGCTGCGGGTTGGTCCAGTGGACTGTTGTGGGGATGCACTGCGACCGCGGTGGAGTATGGTGGCTGCGAGTTGGTCCAGTGGACTGTTGTGGGGATGCACTGCTACCGCGGTGGAGTATGGTGGCTGCGGGTTGGTCCAGTGGACTGTTGTGGGGATGCACTGCGACCGCGGTGGAGTATGGTGGCTGCGAGTTGGTTCAGTGGACTGTTGTGGGGATGCACTGCGACCGCGGTGGAGTATGGTGGCTGTGGGTTGGTCCAGTGGACTGTTGTGGGGATGCACTGCTACCGCGGTGGAGTATGGTGGCTTTGGGTTGGTCCAGTGGACTGTTGTGGGGATGCACTGCGACCGAGGTGGAGTATGGTGGCTGTGGGTTGGTCCAGTGGACTGTTGTGGGGATGCACTGCTACCGCGGTGGAGTATGGTGGCTGCGGGTTGGTCCAGTGGACTGTTGTGGGGATGAACTGCAACCGAGGTGGAGTATGGTGGCTGCGGGTTGGTCCAGTGGACTGTTGTGGGGATGCACTGCGACCGCGGTGGAGTATGGTGGCTGCGAGTTGGTCCAGTGGACTGTTGTGGGGATGCACTGCTACCGCGGTGGAGTATGGTGGCTGCGGGTTGGTCCAGTGGACTGTTGTGGGGATACACTGCAACCGAGGTGGAGTATGGTGGCTGTGGGTTGGTCCAGTGGACTGTTTTGGGGATGCACTGCTACCGCGGTAGAGTATGGTGGCTGCGGGTTGGTCCAGTGGACTGTTGTGGGGATGCACTGCAACCGAGGTGGAGTATGGTGGCTGCGGGTTGGTCCAGTGGACTGTTGTGGGGATCCACTGCTACCGCGGTGGAGTATGGTGGCTGCGGGTTGGTCCAGTGGACTGTTGTGGGGATGCACTGCAACCGAGGTGGAGTATGGTGGCTGTGGGTTGGTCCAGTGGACTGTTGTGGGGATGCACTGCGACCGCGGTGGAGTATGGTGGCTGTGGGTTGGTCCAGTGGACTGTTGTGGGGATGCACTGCAACCGAGGTGGAGTATGGTGGCTGTGGGTTGGTCGAGTGGACTGTTGTGGGGATGCACTGCGACCGCGGTGGAGTATGGTGGCTGCGGGTTGGTCCAGTGGACTGTTGTGGGGATGCACTGCAACCGAGGTGGAGTATGGTGGCTGTGGGTTGGTCCAGTGGACTGTTGTGGGGATGCACTGCGACCGCGGTGGAGTATGGTGGCTGTGGGTTGGTCCAGTGGACTGTTGTGGGGATGCACTGCAACCGAGGTGGAGTATGGTGGCTGTGGGTTGGTCCAGTGGACTGTTGTGGGGATGCACTGCGACCGCGGTGGAGTATGGTGGCTGTGGGTTGGTCCAGTGGACTGTTGTGGGGATGCACTGCAACCGAGGTGGAGTATGGTGGCTGTGGGTTGGTCCAGTGGACTGTTGTGGGGATCCACTGCTACCGCGGTGGAGTATGGTGGCTGCGGGTTGGTCCAGTGGACTGTTGTGGGGATGCACTGCAACCGAGGTGGAGTATGGTGGCTGTGGGTTGGTCCAGTGGACTGTTGTGGGGATGCACTGCGACCGCGGTGGAGTATGGTGGCTGTGGGTTGGTCCAGTGGACTGTTGTGGGGATGCACTGCAACCGAGGTGGAGTATGGTGGCTGTGGGTTGGTCCAGTGGACTGTTGTGGGGATGCACTGCGACCGCGGTGGAGTATGGTGGCTGTGGGTTGGTCCAGTGGACTGTTGTGGGGATGCACTGCAACCGAGGTGGAGTATGGTGGCTGCTAGTTGGTCCAGTGGACTGTTGTGGGGATGCACTGCGACCGCGGTGGAGTATGGTGGCTGCGGGTTGGTCCAGTGGACTGTTGTGGGGATGCACTGCGACCGCGGTGGAGTATGGTGGCTGCGAGTTGGTCCAGTGGACTGTTGTGGGGATCCACTTACGACTTCAACAAATCCTAGGAATATTTAGAGTATCGTTCGCAGATTGAGTCTATAAAATAGCTTATTTTACCAAAATATCGAAAAGCAGTTTGAAAAAGTAGTAATTGTTATATCGATTCCATGCCTTTGACTTCTCGTAAGATGCAGACTGTATTCAGGCCGTTTAATAAAACAAATCTTTAAGCATGATAAGTTAATTTCCGAATTTTTGAATAAAGCCAAATAAAATAATGTGCGTGAATCTAGTTGTATAAAATAAACTCGCTTTGCTCTCTGGGGGCTCCGCCCCCAGACCCCCGTTAGGGGTCGCTCCGGTTTGTTATTATAACTCAATGCCCCTCTCACGTATTTTTTATATAGTATACTATTTTGATTCATTTGGGAAATAGCCAATCTAGATGGCATATTTTTTCATTGGACCTATCATTTGTTTACACTTTACCATGTGAAAGTTACATTGACAGTTTACTGGATAATTTTTGACAGATGTTATTATTTCTTTTGTTTTTATTTGAAACTCCATAAGCCCAATGTTAAAATTTCCAATTTTCAACATAAAAATTAGTGGTTTTAAAATTTAAAACTGTAACTTTTGGCAATTTTCCTCGGGGTTTCTAGGTACAAGCTAGCTGCATGCCACATTTCAACTTTCTAGATCGTCTGGAAGTGGTTTAGAATTCCTATGTCTGGGTGTGTTTACACATGCGGCTGTATATATATTAGACATATCTTAAAAAAAATTAAAAACCCGTTATTTTGCTTCTATATTTTTAATTTTTTTCACCACACTATGCTGTAATCACCTGTTTTCCGAACGTCATTTGAATACCGAAAGTAGAGTTTTCCGCCCAAGGGCCGAAAGTCACCTGATCTATTTAGCCAGTGTTGCCAACTTGTTTTCAAGCGTACACAACGTTACCTGGTTAGTACGTGCATACTATTTTGCGTTCTTTGGTTGAAACACTGGAACAAATAACAATAAAATACAAAACATTGTACTATCGATGATTTGTTTATTAGTTAACTGTTTCGAAGTGACTACGTACACGTCCGACGTAAGCCGCTACCGCTTAAGTTAGGTTAGGTTAGGTTAGGTTAGATTAGGTTAGGTTAGGTTAGGTTAGGTTAGGAGCTTTTCGTTATGTGTCACTGGCTCTCAATCTGTATTAAAAATCACAGGAAAAGTAACGTATGGTGCATAATTTGGAACGGACGTGAACAGTAGCGGCTCACGTCGGACGTGTACTTAGCCTCTGCCTAACTGTTTTTAGTCCGAGATTGCATGAGGCTGCTGTGTTTTATGACCGATTACATTTAACCCGTTAATAATTGTAGTATGGTGAAAAATAGTGTTCACGCCTCTGCCGAAAGGGTTTTGCATAGCCCTCGAACGATTTATGACCTCGACTTCGTCTCGGTCATAAAAAACGATCTCGGGCCAGAAAAACCCCACTTTCGGCCCTTGGTGCGAAATATACTATTACGCATTTGTAAAACCAGGATTAAACAAAAAAATTAAAACCATTATTTTGAATTTGTTAACATTGTTGTACATAATGAGTTTAGAAGCTGTGATCGTCTAAACTATATATTTGTAAACGTACTAGCTTATGTTTGACGTCATAGCACGGTGCTGAGATATATTGTAAAATTGACATTTACCATAACAAACAAAATCTATGTTGATATCAACAAGTAAAAACAAACTACAATATCACTGTTGTCACACAGCCAAGACAACTTAACGTAGATATATGATTTGAATACGACCTCATTGATCAATGAGTTCACCTAAATCATAATTTCCATCTACTCACACCATAGCTCAGTTCCGATCCGCATACTCCACACACTTGCCACCTAGACGCGGCCAGTGTAATACACGACGTAGACTAAATAGCGAGGTTATATCGGGGAAGATAGATCGATGTTTTACACAGCCATTACCCGTGATTAACAGCCGCAGTAAGGTGTAAGCTGCGACCGGGCCTTGCCATTTGCGCCAAGGCCCGGCAGGTTGTGGCATTCTTACACCTTCCAGCTCGCACTAACCTCCGAGTGACGCTAGTTCATCAACTGCCAGCTGAGCGGTCGAGTGATCAGCCGGGATTGTGAGTTTGTTCAGCTATAGTGAGTAATTATGCCTCAATCAGCATGTGAGTGGGGGAGGAATATGTTGAAATAGTGTTAATGATAAAGGTTAAAGAAAATCTATGAAGTATGAGGAAGCTACAAGCTAAAGATTTACTGGGTAGCTCAGTGGTTAGTGTGCTCGATAGTGCATCAGAGCGATCCTGAGCAACCCTGAGGAAATGTTTTGAAGGTTCGATACTGGATCCAGCTGCCAGTGGTCATTGGGATATTAATTAATGATCCTGGGTCGGTCTTACTCAGTAACAAGTCTACACAAGGCATCTCATCCATTCTATACTCATCATTCATATTCACCTTAAGATACACCTTAGTTGCATCGGCATCTTTGACACAGTGATTAAATTATTACAAGTTGAACTGATGAAAATTCTTTGGACAAGTAACTTTAATTTGTATATCTATTAATCGTACGGGTTTTAGTACAGTAAATCTATAACAGACATAGTTTTCCTCACCTCGGAGCCCAAAACATTTTATTTTATACATTGGTGGAGATAGAGCTTAATTACCAGGAGAGTCTAGGCCTAATTATTCCGAACCACCGGGCCGCGTCAATATCACATAGTGATTGTCGTTGTCGTGGATCGAACCCGGGACCATGCGGACCAAAGTCACACGCTCTAACCACTGCACCAAGCAGATCTCGGTCAGAGTAATTATCAGATAACATAAATAAGATCTAAGTACAAGATGATTTAAGTATCAAATTAGCAATATTTTTTTATGATGGTTCCTTAGTCACTAGGAGAAAACTTTATAAACGATTCCGTTGAAGGTATCCTCAAATTATGTTTCATTCCAGGTTATCCCTCTTACATTCTGACAATTTAAGTGGCGTAAGAAAAACATTGTTGTCTGTAGTGAGCATTTAGAAAGCTAGAGGCAATTCAACATTTTAGTTGTGGCACGGACATAATTTCAGAGGGCAATGATGCTGAAAGCCATCCTTAAGGATTAAGAACCCACATAAATATACTTAGCATGAGTGTACAACATGTTTTGAGGCATCTCATGCCTTAAATATGTGTGTGGATTAAAACATCTATCAACGTCAGAATGAAGTATGTGTGACATACGTTAATATACAAATTTGGTTAAAATTAATCATTCCCTTTAGAACTTCACAAAGAATTACTAGACATTCAGGGTCTTATGAATCGTTTACTTTCTTCCTCTTATATTTCTCTTATGCTTCAAAAGTAATACATTTTAAAAATCGCGGCACTTACGAATACATCACTTGCTACTAACTTGAGAAGTCACAAGGCGCGTCAAGTGAAGCTAAATTCTCACCTTCTCCATACGGACGACCCAGCACTTGTCTAAACCTCCATTAAAGCAACTGTAAATGAAAGTGTGGGTTGTAAGAACCAGTCAGGCCAATTGCTCGGCGCTCAGTCACCTCGGGAAAATAAAGCACCAGATCCAATCGACCAACAGGTCCGCGCAGTTTACTGGGGAGCTGGGGTTCTTTATCGAGTCCTTCAGAGGTGGAGGGACCCAAGGCCCTTCCATCCCGGACCCGGACCACAGTAGCGGGATTCCTCCCATTCCAGAAGTTCGCCCCAAAAGGCGAGGTCGATTGGCTTTTGTTTGCGTATTTTATAGGTTGCCTAAATTAGCAGGATTTGAATGTTACCTTTCAACACTTTCGTATTTTGTGGACTATTGTTTGTTAAAGGATAAGCATTGTAGATGGTGTAAAATGATAAAAAAGGAGGAAGTTTTATAATATATATATATATATATATAACATAAACAAAGTCATTTCTATAGGGGTCGATTAAATTTAGATTGAACTTGTTTAGTTCAATTATATCAAAGTCATGAGTTACATTTTTATTTCGTTCATTAGTTTTAGCAGAATACTAAAATAGTGGGTAATATTTATGTAATATTACATTTTTTTCAGTTTAAACCTAAATTTAAAATTACATTTTTGTGTGGTCTTGTGCAAGAAATGCGATCATACAGTAAATCATTGACATAATTTGTATTGGAAATTTTAATTTTCTGGTAAAAAATATTATGCAATAGTCTAACAGTCGAAAGAAAAATAAAGTAATCTCATGACAGAACAAGTTACAATTCTTACAATTAGTTCCCAACACTGTAAGCTGCCGCCCCTACTACTGTACCCCTCACTCTAATGACTTCCCAACACTGTAAGCTGCCGCCCCTACTACTGTACGCCTCACTCTAATGACTTCCCAACACTGTAAGCTGCCGCCCCTACTACTGTACCCCTCACTCTAATGACTTCCCAACACTGTACCCCTCACTCTAATGACTTCCCCTCACTGTACCCCTCACTGTACCCCTCACTATACCCCTCTCTGTACCCCTCACTCTAATGACTTCCCAACACTTTACCCCTCACTCTAATGACTTCCCAACACTGTAGCCCTCACTCTAATGACTTCCCAACACTGTACCCCTCACTCTAATGACTTCCCAACACTGTAGCCCTCACTCTAATGACTTCCCAACACTGTAGCCCTCACTCTAATGACTTCCCAACACTGTAGCCCTCACTCTAATGACTTCCCAACACTGTAGCCCTCACTCTAATGACTTCCCAACACTGTAGCCCTCACTTTAATGAATTCCCAACACTGTAGCCCTCACTCTAATGACTTCGATTGACCGAGTTTATTTTATTAGTTTAGTTCTAGTCTTTGAAGGATAACAGGTCTAAGGTCAAACTGATTAGTAAAATAAAAATAAATACCCCCGTCGTAGCAAACCTGCGTGCTCAGTGAATTTACAATGCATAATATTTGTCTTAATACCACATAAAGCCACATACCAAGTTTCATCAATATACATTCATAAATAAACGATTTATGTCATTTTAATTATTCTCCATAAGAATAACATGGCGGCTGAGTATGCAGGTTTGCTGAAGCAAGGAACACAAAAAATGGGGTTTTATACAAATATCAATGTAACTCATGTAGGTAAAGCCACATACCAAATTTCATTTATTTATTTTCATAATGAAGGCAGATAACACGGTTACTTATTCTCCATAAGAATAACATGGGGCTGAGTACACAGGTTTGCTGCTACGGGAGCCTTTGGTAAAAAATTGTTTTTTGAGCAAATATCAATGGTCCACAACCAGATGAAACCGTATTCCAAGTTTCGTCAGTATACGTTCATAAATAAACGAGATATAAATTTTGTATTTTCCTCCATAAGAATAACATTAGACAACGTACTGTGTTTAGCACTTTCAATATCTCGGTAACCAATTGACGTAGAGAAATGATCAAAATACCAAATTGTGTGTTTTTTAAGCTGAATCCAATGGAAAAAACTAGAATTTGACTTTTTCCAAAATTATATGTAAAAAATTCGAAAAACCCATTTTTGGGGTACAAAACCCCCCCAAAATACCCCTTTGGATAGAGCGATCTGGCTGGTTTTCGAACTTAAAGTCATAAATGTTGCTTTACACGTTTATACCAAATTTCATCAAAATCGGATAATTTTTACGAGAGTTATCGTGCTCACGGACATATATATATATATATATATATATATATATATATATATATATATATATGTATATATATATATATAAAGTTTCAGAACGAATGGTGTTTTTGGGGTCTGGGGACCTCAAAACGAAAAGTTATCATGGTCCCGGGCCTAGGTCTTACCATGCCGACTACGGTAATAGCTTCTTCCCTATAGGGGAAATTCACTAAAAAGGCGACATGGATGTTAGGAATCTAAATTAAACTCAAACTTAAATTAATAGAAGTGGTTTATGTTTAGGGTACCCTTTTATATGTTTCTCTTTACGGCCGTCAATCTGCATTAGTCATTGCTGCAGAAAATGACCATAGCAAAGCATCAGTCAGTACTAATCTGAACTAATCAATAGCAAGGTTCACATTTAAACTGTCACAAGCCAGTGTCCCCTTCTCCGTACGGGATATTGCAGATATTGCAGGCTTGGAGCCAGATGTTTTGAAAATGTTGCGTTATAATCAAGTGGCTACTTAAATGATATAACTCCATAAAATTAAGACTGGAAGATTAAGATCGATTGGGATGGAGCCTTGAAGTGGGATGTTTTTCAAAACCCCAAAAGGCACATAAGTAACTGTGACAATCCAGTAAGTAAGAGCTTTTGATTGATACCATACATGGATACAAAATAATAGTTCCAGAGCCCACAAATCGCCGAACCAAAGTCAAGCAATTCTTTTAGTAGTATACATTCACTCTGTGTAATTTGCATTCGCCTTAGAATTTGGAAGAGTTAAGTCTAATTTCCAGATCAAACGTTAAATCCCCAACCCTAATATCCATTCAGTACTCTAATCCGTTCAAAATTCCACTCCCTACTACATCAACTTCAACACCAGTGAGACACCTGTTCTCCAGGCAAGGTCGACGGTCTCGAGTGGAACATCTGGAACACAACTCCAGTGACAGGTGCTCTCCAGCTCGTAATTAGATCGAAGACGTTTTTCAGCTGAAGCACCTGCGGTCACCTCAAGGTCGGAGCCTGGCCTTGGCCACGTTTACCTCATCTGGGTCAACCTGAATCACCTGTTTCCCATCAGGCCTGTGAGTGCGGTCGGGATACGGTTCAGCGACTACGTGATGATTTTTTATTAAATTGAAAGTGAAAGTAGTTTTCAATATCGGTTGCGATCTGATTACTGACATAAGGAAATGGGATAAAGTTGGATTGGTTGGAGAACTTTCACAACCTAAAATATTGTGGGAAGTCAAATTAAGCTCAACAAATGGGCTAGTACAGCGTTCATTCCGGAATACACGTGAGAGGTTTTACTCTCGGAGAGTTTGTAAGAGTAAAATGTCAGGTGTAAACGGCACCGAGGGTCAGTTCTCCAACGGTGTCCGAGAGTGGCAGGAGCTCTCCGAGAGTCGCCTTGCAAGTTGACTCTTGTCGTGTATATGGGATCATCTGTTGCATCGAAACAAATCACCCACAGTGTAAACACTTCATTGAGTAGCGTCTGAGAGTACCAAACTGTCTGAGAGTAAAAGACTCTCACATGGATACCGGCTTTTAAGATCACATTTAAAATTAGTTAGAGGATTTTTAGATGTCAGAAAAACAGTGTTTATTTGTTGTGTTTTAATAATGGAATAATACCAAAACCATTTATCTATCACTTGAAGAAAGCCGTACAACTAAAAAATTATAAAAAATGTTTTTTAATTTTATGTTGAAGGTAACCCAAACATGATTTTGGGTGGTTTGGGTAGTTGTCCTCTAACAAAGTTTGAGATGAAATGCCACTAAACTACATCAAAAATAAATTTGAAATTGACAACTTACTGCCCCTTGAGTGTATGAGGTTGGGCGACTTTGTTTATCAAACCATCAAATGTTCTGTACTCTTGTACTTGCTGATTTTTACTCTCCGCAGATTATGGAGAGGGAGAGGTTGTTATCGCATACCAGTACAAATGATAGTGCGGTATCAATGAGTGGTGCAAAGGTCGCGGATAATGGGGGCGGGTGTGGGGAAAGTAGACCACACTGCGGATAATTGATACCCTGTTAGCCTAACGAGGCCCGGGCTCGGAGCACCTGTGCCCACTTGGTGATGTATCCAGTCGGTATGCTGGAGACGCGAATGCTTATCCAAGAGGATCTCGGTTTTGAAACTAAGTACGATAGTGTTAGAGGAATAAGAGGGGAAAAGGAAGACCCTCATGGAGTGAAAACACGACAGTAAAAAGGGTTTTCATTGGAGAAACTGTTTTTTTGCCGTTGTCCAAGCAATTGAAGAAATATCGATCCCGATTCAAAAACGAGTTCGCACGCAGCACGCTGACGTGAGGGAAGTGAATTTCCACATACAAACTTTTAAAACTCAAAATCAGTGTAAAAACATACATTAGTCCAATTATTATTGAAATCTGAAAACATTGATTTTTGGCTGTTCTGATACTCCTGGTTTCATTTAATTGAAAAGCTGGGAATACAATTTTGTGCATTATAAGGTAAGAGAAGGTCCAGACAGGCTTAAAAGTAGGCGTGAGGTTGCTGGGGATGGTAAAAGTACTCTAACAAAGGAATAACAGGCTTTTCTAGTATAAAACCCCCGTAAGACAACGTACTGTGTTTAGTCGATTCACATTTTCTTTAATAACTCGGTAAATATTTATGCTAGAATGACAAGAGAGGGCTTAAAACTTTCGCCTCACTAATTCCCATCTTTTAACATGCATTGATTTTACATCTGGGGCCTTTCTGACCCTTTTTGGGCCCAAAAACTCTAAATTTGAAAGGTTAATCCCCCAAAAAAGGGGTTTAGAGTTTTTCGATTGTTTTGCCCAACGAACTTGTCCAACTGATTACAGAAAGGAACGTCCTTACCAAATTTGAAGTAAATGCGGACAAAAAATGCGACCACTAGAGTGCAAACACACACACATATATATATATATAATTTTGAACGACCCCCCAAAACGTGTTCAGGGGGTCACGTTAGGAACTTCTATGGTGGTCCCGGGCTTAAGTTTCACCGTGCGGGTCATGCTAATAGTTCACTTTCCAAAGGAAATTCACTAATAAGTTTGTAATGATGACACACTGAGTGCAATTGCTGAAGTGAGAACTTGTGAGCTCCTCGCCCCTCTCTCTTTTGGACCGTTGAGCCGTCAGCTAAGTATGGTGCTTAAAACAGACTAAAGCCTTTAACTGTTCAAGAAAGTTGTTGAGAGGTAGCCTCGGGCTTTGATTCCCTCTAAAAACAAGTCGAATATTCCTCTACGTGACATGGCTGTTCAATCGATTTCAAGGTTACATTTTTAGACAGGTTTTCTTTATCTTTTAAATAGTTAAACAATTTTCAGTTACATTCAGTATTTTATTTTCCCTTCAGTTCACTTGATTTGCCCTCTTTAGGTTCTTCTTTGTGTTTAAATGTATACTTTTCGTTACCATTGGTCCTAACCACTTCGGGATGCGGTTAAAATTTAATATATAAAAATCAATTTTCGTACGTCTGTCCGTCTGTTCGTTCGTATTTTATGCGCTGTCATACCGTTCATCCGATTGCTTTGAAGTGTTGCATAGTCACACAGGTTAACTCTGGGAAGGTTATAGGCCATTAACCGAAGTCCTAGGACATTAGGGCTGTGCCCCACTGGACTTCAAAGTTTCAACGTTAATTTTATAGAAGAAAGATTTATTTTGATTTTATCAGATTATATCTATAACTTAAAATATTGTAAACAGCTGTTTATCATTATGGAAATAAAAACCTACTTGAATAGCAACTCTCATAATGGAAATAAAAAAATACTTGAATGGCAACTCAAACTCTTTTTTCGATAGGCGAGTAAGCGTAGCGAACGAGCACATATTGAAATTGAACGAGTATTTTACATAACATAAATTCAATGCCTCTTCTTCGGCAGCAACGCGCCGGGTACCAGCTAGTATTTCATAAAACACAGATTTCTTAAATAAAACATACACTGATCTATTTAGCGGTTAACTTTAGTTATACTTTTTTATTAGTAGGGACATTAAAAAATCACCAAGGTATGAACCATAGAAAAATATAACAAAACTTTTATGAAACCTTCCTTTTTACTCTCGTAGTTTAACTCAAAAACCTCAGTTTGGTATAGATGCAATGACCCCGAACAGTTCTAGAGCCATGGACTCGTATGGTTTCAAAGAACTCTGATGGCTCGAAGTTTAGAACAAAAACTCGCTTTGGAAGGGTACAGGGCAAGGACCAACATTTTTTAAAGTCTTGGAGTCCACTAGACAATTGTTAAGTAAAAACTCTCTGTCATTTTTACCTGTGCACAGGGATGCTTCGAGAAGGGTCGAACTAGCAGATACATCCTCACCCTCTGACAACTATGTGACGCTTAGCAGCCTTAGCAGGACACCAAGATACCTCCAGACTGGTATGGAATGCATTCTAACTCTACAACTCCCAGCAAGCAATCATATCATGCTGAAGAGGGTCCCTGGACACCAGGGCATCGGAAGCGGATCAACTGGTGATGTAACTTGCTAAAGACCTTATCCAATCCAGGACTAATCTGTTGATTAAAACAGGCAATGGCTAGAGGCACAGCCAAGAAGAAGGGAAGATCATCTAGTACGGAGTTGCACATTGGTCGTTGGTAACTCTATGCACTGGACAGAGGCTGAGCATCTGTTGAAATGTGCTGGTCAAGCTTTAACACAATATCTCGTATGGACAAATTAAATATAAGGCTGGCCAACTGAATGTGGAGCATTTAGAGCGAGGAGGAGAAAGCTCGTTGGAACCTCCTAACCAAAATACCCAATTTTCCCTGGGCTTGTCAAACTAATACTTAGATCGTTAGAGACTCAGGTCTAGGCAGAAAATATTAGGGAATTTAAGCAGCACAATAAGTCATCAGGCTGTAGTGTACCTGCTCGAAAATCTAACCATTGGGAGTCGGACTACAGCTTCACTGCAATTTAAACTAATCCAATCTAATGACCTTCTGAAGAACCTGTTCACCTTAGTATTTGCTTAGTTTATTTTGTTGGTCGTATTATTATTTAGTTAAACGGTGTGTAAAGAAAAATTATTTGCAAAGTAGAGTCCTATAAATACCAAAGAAAGCAGCGTATTAAATTGATATACATTTGTTTACATATTGGAATAAATTTCAAAGTGTTGGATTTATTTAGTTGTCTCTCTTTAATGAATGTAAAATACTATGGCAGGAAAAAATACACGCTTGCAAGGAGTAAACATTCGCATGGTAGATTAGTCAATATTTAGACTTAATTTCGATAATCGATTTGATACAATCGATTAATCATCGATTGCGAGGTCGATGGAGTGAGTCGTCGCAACCTGTGCTGCAGTATCCGCTGCGGCTGGGTGTGGTGGCGATTTATTAACAGATTCTGACCTTTGTGCCACAATTTATGGCGGCTCTGTCTCGTCTTTAATAACCTGCGCCCTCGTAACACGGTGTTTAGGCTGTTTTGGCGCCACGGGCGTAAATCATCGACACCTTTCGTTGTTTCGTTCTGTTGTGATCTAAGATTGGTTTTGTTTCCCAAGAGCTTTAATTTCATCCAGAGTTATATGTTTTTTTTATTATCCTCCATTTTGCAGCTATTTGTGTTGCTTTGTCACGGCTTAAGGATAGTTTTAGAATCCAAGGCCCAAGGTAAATGCATAATCTTTAAAATTTTTTCGAAACCTTTTTAAAAGCAATTTTATGAAGTGCATTATTCAGGTTCCTTCTTTTAAAGTAAATTAATCAGTAATTGTGTAAAGTTTTCAATCGATAATTTATTTAAATGGGTATTTTTTAGACTCATTTGACATCACACACCACTTGACCATGACCAAAATTCGTCCCCTTAGTTGCATTACTAATTAAATATTAAATTAAATACAATTTATCACAATTATCATTTAACACTGTTTACTACCTTTCTCATGTTGTCTCCAAAATATATAAACCTTTTCCCAGCACATCGTCGCATCAGCGCCACCTCCGTATGCATATGAGCCTCCCACCGACACATTACGTATTATAAATGGGAGGCGTATTTCATCATAATAGTGTTAATTAGGTTCAAGAGCAGAATGGCTAAGTAGGGACTGGAGTCAAGGCCGGTATAATGTCACCAGTAAACGGTGAGCGGAGCGGTCTGGGGCAGGACGCTCCGAGTAATGGCGGGGTCAAATATCTATCGGAAAATAATAGAAGCGGTTGACTCCTGTGACGTCACTGCCAAGATAAGGAGAAGGTTGTATGCGGTTCGTGGTCTTGTTTGGCTGTGACCGCTAGATGAAAGAGACCAGTAGATACAGGCGGGGCTCACTTACAACACCCGCACATTGGTATGACCGTAGATCTACTTGTTTTTAGCGAATTTCCCCTATAGGGAAGAAGCTATTACCGTAGTCGGCATGGTAAGACTTAAGCCCGAGACCATGATAACTTTTTTTTGAGGTCCCCAGACCCCAAAAACACCATTCGTTCGAAACTGTATATATATATGTGTGTGTGTGTGTGTGTCCGTGGGTGCGATAACTCTCGTAAAAAAGTCCGATTTTGATGAAATTTGGTACAAACGTGTAAAGCAGCATTTATGACTTAAAGTTCGAAAACCAGACAGATCGGCCTATCCGAAAGGGTATTTTGGGGGGCTTTTGTACCCCAAAAATGGGTTTTTTGAGTTTTTTATATATAATTTTTGAAAAAGTAAAATTTTATTTTTTTTCATTGGAATCAGCTTAAAAATACGCAAAATTTGGTGTTTTAATCATTGCTCTACGTCAATTGGTTACTGAGACATTGAAAGTGCTAAACACAGTACGTTGTCCATTGCTATTCTTATGGAGGATAAGAAAAATTGTATATCTCGCTTATTTATCAACTTATCCTGACGAAACATGATATATTGCTTCATTTCATTGTGGCCTATTGATATTTGCACAAAAACCCATTTTTTGGCCTATAGTCCCCGTAGCAGCAAACCTGCATACTCAGCCCCATGTTATTCTTATGGAGAATAAGTAACGTGTTATCTCCTTTAATTAAGAACATAAATTAATAGAACTTGGTATATGGCTTTACCTAGTTGAGTTATATTGATATTTGTATAAAAACCCAATTTTAGTGTTCCTTATTTCAGCAAACCTGCATACTCAGCCGCCATGTTATTCCTATGGAGAATAATTAAAATGTCATATATCATTTATTTATGAATGTATAGTGATGAAACTTGGTATGTGGCTTTATGTGGTATTAAGATAAATTCATATGCATTGGAAATTCGCTGAGTATGCAGGTTTGCTGCTACGGGGGTATTTTATTGTCTCTACGCCAGTGGCATTTTTTAACGCTTTGATGGGAAACAGTCAAACCCTGGTCTTGTTTCTATCTAAGGTCAACCTGTTCTTAGAAAGTATAATTAATTAATAGCCCAATGACAAATGACAGCTAGGTGAAGTTTTGATAGTTTTGATCTCAAAATAATAATTGTGGTTGGCAGAGGAATCGAACTTGGACCACGGATAGTTGGTTATCCACTAAGGCGTTCGAGGTAGTATTGACAGTTCTCAAGACATACCTTCAAGTTGTATTCGAATGCAGTACATATAATATGGTAATTTTGAATTGTTCTGTATTTTAGTGCAAAGAGTATAGTTCAAAAATTGTATTATTTGTTTATACAGATAAAATATATTCTTACAATGAAAATCGAAATAAAATCATTACTCTATAAGGTCAACAGTGATAATTTCAAAGCACAGTCGGGCGGATACCTAGATTTTATACATTCGATTGTTTTGAAACCTTCCAAGGATTAATCTGAATTTCCATGTAATATGCATTGCAATCAGATGACTGGGAACTTATCGGATGAGAGATAAACAAATACCCCCGTCGCAGCAAACCTGCGTCCTCAGCGAATTTCAAATGCAAAACTTTGGTCTTAATACCACATAAAGCCGCATACCAAGTTTCATAAAAATATATTCACATATAAGCGATTTTAATTATTATCCATAAGAATAACATTGGTAATGAGTACATAGGTTTGCTGAAACAAGGAACATAAACAATTGGTTTTTATGCAAATATAAATATAATTTAACTAGGCGAAGCCACATACCAAGTTTCATCAATATTCAATCATAAATAAGCGCCATATAACATTTTAGTTATTCTCCATAAGAATAACATGGGGGCTGAGTAAGCAGGTTTGCTGCTATGGGAATAATCAACAAAAAATCAATTTGTTGTGCAAATATCAATATACCAGTACTACGTGAAGCCACATACTAAGTTTCATCAACATACATTCATAAATAATCGAGATATCAAATTTTATTTATTCTCCATAAGGATAACATTGGACAACGTACTGTGTTTAGCACTTTGAATATCTCTGCAACGGTTGGACGTAGAATCACAATTTAAACACCAAAATGATCGTTTTGTGGAACTGAACAGATTGGTAAAAGCAAATGTGAAGTTGCTTTTATAATGTGAAGTTTCTATGTATAATATATACATAGAAACGATAATACCGTTTAACGATAATAAATTTGAACGAATGGTGTTTTTGGCATCTGGGGACCTCAAAACGAAAAGTTATCATGGTCTCGGGCTTAAGTCTTACCATGAGACCTACGGTAATAGCTTCTTCCCTATAGGGGAAATTCGCTAAAACATTTTTAATGTGTATTATGGAGGAAATTCTTTCAAATTTGATGTCACTTAACATTTTATTTAGAAAGAATATTAGAATAAAGTTTTGCATATGCATAGATAATGCAAAGCCATTAATGCAACGAAATAAAATATATCCTAAAAATAAATATGACATTTTAGTTTAAAAAGCATTTCGATTTATAAAGATAAATAATATTTCACACTCAACATACAAGAAGTCAAATCGTGCATTTTTTCAGTTATTCCTCGGACACTGATAGTGCATTATCAAAAACACAAATGGTCGTTTATGAAACATCCTAAAACTAACCATGCATAACCTCTTTAAAATTTTTTTCTATTATCTTTGTTTAAATCATTTATTGCACAATGATTTCTGTTAGATCGACAATGAGAAAACTGTAGAAAACTACTTGATGATGCAGTTGTGTTTTTTCCGTAGTTAGCAGACTGGATCAGTTCGTAATGCAAAAATAAAATAATTCTAATACGACGATAACATTGCAACTATAGTAAAATCTCGGTGGATAATTAATCAGCACATTTATCAACAGGTATAATATCCACTGCACTTGCTCACTAAATGGTCCTCGATCACTCAGACTTTCTCCACTTGTTTCAACCTTGGCGAGTTCCTCGAAAATCGTAAATTACTGTTCAAATTAAATTGAGTCGTGTATTTATAGTTGCACTTTCTACTTCTCTTATCTCTGACAGTTTCGTATTTCGGCTGATTTAACCTGTAACAAAGCTCTTGTTATCTGGCAGTGCCTCTCAGTTTCGTTACTGCCCACTGAAATTGAGCTGTTTGCTATAAATTAAGTAACTCAATTAATAAATATTAATGTTTTAGATTTATTCTGAAGTAAACGACAGTTACTGCAAAAACCAATTTGTTATTTTATGATAAGGTAGAACACACCAATTAGTTAGGAATTACTTATATGTTAGTTGTATGAAATATATCACCTATTGCCTATGTTTTAAAATAATATGTCACATAATACGGTATTCTAGCTACTCTGACATCATGAATACCAAACTACCCAATCTATAACTGTGAATATATCATGTCGTAAAGTAAACATATTATTTATAAAATATTGCACATAAAACCACCAATAATGTTATTTTTTAACAGCTCATGTGTTTACCTTGTTAAAAGATTACTATTGTTTGGCAGGAAGGTTTTTTTTTGAACGATAAAGAAAACATATTCATTTATTTAGTTAATTAGACTACCTAATGCAGCACCCTCAGTTAACAAATCCCGACTTATATATTACACACACAAAAACAGTATTAATTTGCAATATGGTTTCTTTATAAAGTAAGATGTCAGAAAACTGATTGTAAAAATTTGTGTCTAAGATCAGGAATAGTTTATTAATCGTTATTCAATAGGAACCGATTGTAAATTCAACACGTTTCTACTTAAACTAAGTTAAACTTCCTTAAAAGCAAAATAAACTAGATTGGTCTTCATTTATGAATTATGTAAAGGAAAATCACACTAGGAAACATCGCCGAGAAACTTTTCATGCGACCAATGATAAAGTATATCTAATAAAAATATCACGAAATCGATGAGCAAACTCTCACAGAGCAAGTTGTAACTGCAAATTTTCATATACGCAAGCGGGAATCTCAATCAGCTACAACTTATATTTTTCTTCCATTTATTACCATTTTCAAAATGCTGAGTAAAGTATTGTGGAAAGTCTAGTGCAACTCGGAGGCGAAATCTACAATCGAAGTTGCTTTGGTTATTGCTGAATTTTTCTTACTGCGCGACATTAGTTGCATGACATTCGGCGAAGTTTCTCAGTGTGATCGCATCTGGAAGCTGGACTGTAAGGAGATGACTTTATGGTCAGCTAGCAAACAAAATGTTGAAGGGAAAGTTATACCCCCTCCATTGTTTATACACTGTTGATTTAGCCAAGCCTAGTGATAGTTAATTATCATCTGTGATAAAAACGAATCAAATGACTTCATCGTCCAATGACTTAAGAACGAAAAGGTTGTGGTGTGGGTAACATTGCCTTAAAGCTTCAAGTCCTTGTTTACTAGCCATCCATCAAGTCGTATCCTTACGGTAAATACAACTGTGGAAAAAATTACATATACAAAAGCAGAACTTGCAAAAACCGTCGAATCACACATAAAAACAGGTGTCATAACGTCCGCGGCCGTTCGCAACAGGTTATTCCCGTCGGATACCAAATAACGCACTATTCTCACGGACTAGTTTCAGAAACCACTGACAAACGAATGATTATCCTAGGGTCGAGTCGATCAGCTGATCTACTAAGCCAGCTGTGAGGAAATGAGGGCTCAACTGGCCGATCAGCTGATCAGCGATCTTGACCTGCGACCGTGCAGTTTGCGGCCACTTCGTTATGGCGTGATTATGAAGACGATATTGGCTCTAGTATTGCGCATGCGCAGTAGCGGTTGTTAGGCCTAATGCAATCTTGATGGTAGAAGTGCTGTATACAGCGTAATGAGGTGTTGTTGTAACACGTTATTGAGTTATGCCCGTTTTACATATAGTACCTGGGGACCGAGCTTTGCTCGGGGAAGGCCAGTCAGTTTAATCAGAGGCTAAATCAAGTTGTGGCGAATTTCGGCTGCTAAAGATCCATGAAAAGCCGACCTCAAATCATCCACTGAATACCATCAGCTCCCTGGAGTATCCCGATCACCTCGAATGACGAACCTGAAATGTTTTTATTCGTCGAACGTGTTGCATTGCTGTTTCTTCCCCGCAGTAAAAGTAACTCAGACGTTGACCACTTTCTCCGCGGCACTCCCGCGGCGTGGTTTATGGCGGACCTGTGGATGTGGTGCACGGGATATTCATGCACGCAGAGCGCTGTGCAGAGTGCAGAGTGCAGTGTGCAGGTAGTCTCTAGTATGGGGTAACAGATACAGTGACCCCGGCCGATGAGCTTGAGATGTACTTGTGATATATATGAGAGCTCGGTCATATATCTGAATGCACTCTACCTCCTGCCCGCACCGGGCTTGCGACGGTAGTTGACTATGTTTAATACATGTTTTTTCAGAGGTAGTTTTTGATTAAGAAATAGTTTTAGAAAGCTAATACCTACTATTAATTCACAAATAGTTTGGGGTGTTTAAAATGTGTAATTACGATATATCGGGTGAAATCTTCTATCTATATTTTTAATACGCTACATGCAAACTTTGTAAACAATAAGAATTTTTTGTTTTAAGATTTACCCCTACATATTACACACTAAAATGCACGTTTAAGTGTGCAGATGTGCAAACTGGCTTTAGATTTTCGATTTAGTTCATAGAACGCGAAAAAAATCTGAAATTGTGTAACATTTTCAATTTCCAATTATCAGCAAGAATACATCTAACTATATAAATAAAACAAGTTTTCTTTATAATTCGAATTTTATATTTATACAGCCCTAAAAGTTTGTTTTTGCCTTTAAGATTAACATAGTAAATAACTTGATTTGAATCGCAGCTGTTAATAAATTTTGGACAGGTAATTAGAAGAATACACCTATCTTTATAAATAAAATCTATTTTCCTTCTACTTCAAATTTTATATTTATTAAATCACTAGTTTATAAAATCATTATTAATACGCTACATGCAAACGTTGTATACAATAAGGTTTTAGCGAATTTCCCCTATAGGGAAGAAGCTATTACCGTAGGTCTCATGGTAAGACTTAAGCCCGAGACCATGATAACTTTTCATTTTGAGGTCCCCAGATGCCAAAAACACCATTCGTTCAAATTTTTATATATGTATATATATATATATATATATATATATATAAATATATATATATATATATTTATATATATATATATTTATATATATATATATGTGTCCGTAAGCACGATAACTCTCGTAAAAAAGGTCCGATCTTAATGAAATTTGGTACAAATGTGTAAAGTACCATTTATTTGAACGAGTTCGAAAACCAGATGAATCGCACCATCCAAAGGGGGGTTTTGGGTGGGTTTTGTACCCCAAAAATGTGTTTTTTGGGGTTTTCACATGTAATTTTAATTTAAATCAAATTTTAATTTATACCATTGAATTCAGCTTAAAAAAACAAACAATTAGGTATTTTGATCATTGCTCTACGTCAATTAGTTACAGAGATATTGAAAGTGCTAAACACAGTACGTTGTCTAATGTTATTCTTATGGAGAAAAAGAAAAAAATGTATATCTCGCTTATTTATGAACATAAACTGGCGAAATTTGGTATATGGCTTAATCTGGTTGTGGTTTATTGTTGTTTGCACAAAAAACAATTTTTCGCCTATGGTTCCTGTAGCAGCAAACCTAGGTACTCGGTCCCCATGTTATTCTTATGGAAAATACTTAAAATGTTATATATCGCTTATTTATGAATGTATATGGATGAAACTTGGTATGTGACTTCACTAACATGAGTTCTATTGATATTTGCATAAAAACCCATTATTTTGTGTGCCTTGTTGCAGCAAACCTGGGTACTCATCCCCAATGTTATTCTTATGGAGAATAATTAATATTTTAAATATTGCTTGTTTGTGAATACATTTCTTATGAATCCTGTGAAGTGGTTTAATGTGCTATGTTATATATTCATTGGAAATTCGCTGAGTATGCAGGTTTGCTGCAACGGGGGTATTTTGTTTTAAGATTTACTCCCACATAGTATGCACTAAAACGCCCGTCTAGGTGTTCAGATGTGTAAACTGGCTTTAGATTTTCGATTTAGGCCATATAACTCGAAAAAAGCGCAAAACACTGAAAGCGTGAAAAATTTATAATTTCCAATTCAAAAATCTCAGATGTTTTTTTTTTTTTTTTTCCACCAAAAATAAAGTCCTGCTGTTAAACCATATATTAATAAGCTAAGGTGATTTTTGCTAGGAGAACTCCTCCGTTATTTCTGAACCGATGTTGCCAATTGAGGTATCAAAATATTCGACCTGATTCGTAGTTGTGCGTGATGGATTTTGTTCGTTCAATATTTTTATTCTAAAGGGAATGAGCCGCCCTAAAAGTTTATTTTTTGCCCATAAGATTAACATGGGGAATAATTTAATTTGAATTTCAGCTGTTAATACATTATTAACAGGTAATCAGCAAGAATAAATCAATATATATATATATATAATATATATATAATATATATATATATATAAAATTAGTTTTATTTATACTTAACATTTTACATTAATATATATATATAGATTCACATGGGGGATAATCGAAGGACCAACAGTTAAAGCTAAAATACAACTTTCATCTTGAAATGTACAACAACATGGTATCTTTATTTTAGGGCAATGAATCTAAACAAAATAATTTTCTTTTTACATAGTTTTACATACAATCTATTACTTCATATAACAATAAGTAAATGTGATATTATTTTACATGGCATTAGTTAATAACTTCCCAGTGGTAGCATTAACATAAAGAATTTAAAGATTTAATGTCGAATTCTTTGTGGCAGGTCTAGGACGCAATGAATGTGGTTTGGATGGTTGTATAGTTTAGTACCTGGGGGGCCAAGCTTTGCTCGGGAGAAGGCCAGTCAGTTTGTTTAGTTGACTTCGAGTAATATTTCACCACTTCCCTCTACTGATAATCAGATCTTTATAACTCATTTGCCTCTTTTCTACATTTTTAAGATCACTCCAGTTGTTATTTATAGCTCAATGTCCCTTTGATTTATTTTACAACTCTATGTATGTAATATTCACTCAAATTTTGTAATCTCTGCTCTCAGGAAACCACTTGTTAATGTTGATAATCATATACAACATGAGTATTACTTTGACAGTTCCCTGGTTGATTATTAACAGCTGTTACAATTCTTTTGTTTTGATTTGAAACTCCATAAGCCCAAAGTTAATTTGTTTAACTTTTCATTTTAGTTTTTTTACATTATTTGATTTTTCCTGGGGATGAGGCCTGTCTAGAACTTATTTTTATCCCAGAAATTAAACATTTGAAGGAAATCGTTGGAGCCGTTTTTGAGATCAGTGTCGCAAGCAAGCAAGCAAGCATACAAGCAAACATTACTCATATTATGATATAAGATAGGATTAATGTATCTGGTGCTGAATTTTGGAATTTCATCTCTTACATATGGTGTTTTTAAACATAAAAATTTACACTCAGCTGTAATGGTAATAGTAAACAATAACACTACAGTAATTTTAAAGACAGTGAGTAAGCAAAGTTAATATATTTAAAATGAAATTCATTAAAAACAAGCGAAATGTAATCCATCCAACTAATGTAGTTTTTAAATAGATTTTGTAAACGATGTATTTCGATTTAGGTGATATAAACAGGTTTTTTTACTTATTTTGATTTTTACTTATCTTCAATCGATTTGTTTTGATACTGAATGCAATTAGGCCTACTTATAAAAGCAAAATTTGCAATTTAATATTTTTACGAAATCGCACGCGTTCACATAGTGTAAATTAATCGCAGTAAGATCCTTATTTCACTGTATCCATCTTAAATTGATTTACATATTATTTTCACATTCGATATAAAATCAATATACTTATGTATACTTATGTTCCTTGCATACATTTTTAGTGCTTCTAAAATGTCTGATGTGATTGTAATGTAAATATAGCAACACTTACAGAACTGTGGTAAGTAAGGGAGGCCTCAACCAATGTAAACATAAACATTGTCTCAAATGTTGACCTTGCAAATGTTGTTTCTTTAATTTTTTATTTGCAACTGTACAAATTTACAACGAGAAAATTTGCTAACAATATGGGAATAACAATAACATGAAACATGAACAATTAAGAAGAGTAGGCTCAGAAGTCCTCCTTTTTCTGGGCGTTAAGTGTTAACAATTAAAAAGTCCCAACTCCAATTTCGTCTCAGCCTCCTTCGACGGATGCCTGGCGATGTCAAAGTAAAAAGGTCTTGAATGAAAGGGTTTACATGGCCATTGAGTTTGATACAAAATTCAAGGAAAGTTCTTTTGCTACTTCATATGCAAATTTAATATTGAAGTCACTGTGCAAAGCCTTGTTGCTCACGTAGTAGGGGACTCCAGATGTTAGACGTAGTATTTTTGACTGAAAAATTTGGATTTTCTTCAGATGGTTATGCTCTTTTGCTGTGCCATAAATTTGAATGCCATATGTCCATATTGGTTTTAACAGGGTTTTGTACAAAAGTAATTTTGATTTAATAGGCAATTTTGAATTTTGATTAAGTATCCGATAGAGTTGTTTGGATCTTTTATTGAGAGCAGTTCTCTTTTTTGTGATGTGGGTTTTCCAAGTTAATTTTTCGTCTAGGTAGAGTCAGAGATAACGTTTTTCTGTACTTTGAGGTAAAAGAAAAAGTATTACTGTAAAACTAAAACTGCCCTTGCGCACCTTTCGCATTGAAGCACCTGTTTTGTATTAGTTGAACTTGGCACAGTAAGATGGTGCCACGAACGTTGGAAAATAAATAACTGGAGAACCACCCATTAATTTTAATATTTATGATTTTAATTGTCCGTTTATTTTTCGCATTTAACGTTGAAGGTAATCTTCAAAATGATGGTTTAATTATTGGTTTTGATAAACTATTAAAGTGATACCTATTAAGTGCTACCTTCAGGCTAAAAGTAACCCAGTGAAGATAGTTTGGTTGCTGAAGATGTATAACTTATCACTTTTAATCAAAACTTTACCTTTAACTTAGGTTGTATATGTGTATGTATATGATCATGTAGAATGACGGACCACACACAAACGGGCACGTGTTTTGGGGTTGTTTTTCTGTTGGGCAGAGTTGTTGCGGTTCTTTCCATGGATCTTTTTGGAGTTTGCTATGACTTAAACTTATTATATCATAAGCCTAAAGTAATTAAATTGTAATAGATTCAAACACACCATACAGTAAACAACATATATCAGTACTGTATCACCGAGCAGACTATTCATTTTGGACTCCCCGAATAAATATAATTTGGAAATAAAATTCATTCTAAATATTTAGTCAAAATCAAAACTTGGTATTCTTAGTGTTTGTTTATCCATTGCAAAATTCCGTCCACGTGACTTCAAGGTACACTTTGCATGCAGACATTGATCAACCAAAATACATAATATAGTAACGCTCAAATGATCTCAACAGAACACAAATGTACTACTATAGGACAGTTCACCGCTGCTCTCTAAAGCTCTCCAACCCGGAGCTGTAGCTCTACAGCTCTTCAACCCGGAGCTGTAGCTCTACAGCTCTTCAACCAGCTCCGTAGCTCACAGCTCCGTACCGTGCGTACCAATAAGTTACTCGCGATCCAGATAGACAAGGGCAGTGCGGTAGTGATCACTTAACATTACGTGTCTGCCACTGTGCCAGTTAGGTACCGGGCACGTACCTGCAGTGAACTACTGTAGTGGGTGCCCGGGGGCGCGCGGCGGCGGGCGTGTGGCTGGAACTGGTTCCCTGTCGAAACGGCGGGTCAGGGGGCAACGCCAGCCGACACAACTGGACCACGGGACTGTGACGTCACGGGGTGGCAGTCCCGGTGAGTTATGGACGCCTAAGTGGCTTCAATTATTGCACGAGCTGTTGTAACGGGTTGGGACGCAGGGATTAATTTGTGGGGGCGTTGGTTGACGGTGGTGATCTCAAGGGATTTCTATACTCGATTTTTGTTTGGTGACAGCATATTAACTTCTTACACCGGGGAGGTCGGTTCTTCACATGCAATCACAGTTGTAGACTATTTGGAAATTAGCTTTTATGAGATAATTACTGTGCGTAAGACCTAGACACCGCGGGAGTCTTACCAGTAAGTCCCAGTGGAGTCTAGCATTGATATTTTCCCCTCTCACACACTATAATTTCGCGCAAAACTAGAAGTTCCCTCTGATTCTTGCTTCTATTTGTGTACATTTTTTGGGGGGAAGTCTCGTCATTCAGTACAACGTGTGGTGGAAATGCGATGTTAAAATCTCTATGAGTGTTTTTGCAACCAGTTAAATCAAACGATTCCAAACAAATTAAGAATCACTAAGGAATTGCCTTTCACAAATGTGAACAAAGTTAAGTTCAGCCTTTTTTATGAGACACAAAATATTAGCAATATAACCAAGTTGGCTTTTTAACACTATAATGTCTATATTTTTAGTTAAAATAAGCTTCATAAAAGATAAACTTCCCGAGAGGATTAACATAATGTTTACGATGCCACGGTAATTTCATTTGGTATTACTGAACGTCCATTACTAAGTTATGCCAACGAATACAATCTTAAGCTCAATTTTGCATCTAAGTCCATAGTCTGTGTTATAAACGGTATAATAATTTCTAAATGCATACAACAGAGGACGTCCAACAAAAGGCGGGGCACGGCCGGAGCCCCACAGGTGCTTCATGGGCGTATCTGTTTGTCTAGAGATTTTGGAGCGAATCTTGGTACATGGGCAGGCGCCGCTGTGACTCATAAAGCCCACACTACACACACGCACTTTACACACGCGCACCAACGCGCTCAGTCGGTTACTATTGGAACACCTTGGAGGGAACAATGGAACATTGTTTGTGCCGTCTTCCCTCCGTCTGTAACAGATCCTATACCACTCGTGGACTAGGGACACCTGTTCTATTTGTCTAGATGTATTATTTTTTAGGTTTATTATGAAAAATTCTCAATCTTATGCTCTGTTTTTGATACTATATCCCTCTTCATTATCTTTGTTCGTTATTTTAGAATGTTTTAAACTCTACAGTTAAATCAACATATCCCCGTCACAGCAAACCTGCGTACTCAGAGAATTTCCAATGCATGTATATGTTTCGCACTACCACATAAAGCCACTTGCCAAGTTTCATAAAAATACATGAATAAATAAGTGATCTACAGGATTTTATCATTGACTATAAATACTGAAGTATTTATAGTCAATGATTTTATTCATTCTCCATAATAACATTAGGGATGAGAACGCAGGTTTGCTGCTACAAGGAACCCAAAATTTGTGTTTTTATGCAATTATCAATATGAATTAACCATTTGAAGCTGCATACCAAGTTGTATTAATTTATCATTATAATTAAGGGAGATATAAAACTTTACTTATTCTCCATAAGAATAACATTAGGGCTGAGTATGCAGGTTTGATGCTACGGAAATAATCAACAAAAAATCCATTTTTTGTGCAAATATCAATATACCAGTACTACGTGAAGCCATATACCAAGTTTCATCAATATACATTCATAAATAATCGGGATTTCAAAGTTATTTATTCTCCATAAGGATAACATTGGAAATCGTATTGTGTTTAGCACTTTGAATATCTCTGCAACGGTTGGACGTAGAATCACACTATATACACCAAAATGATTTTTTTGTAGCTGAACTGATTAGTAAAATCAAATATGAAGTTTACATTAAAATTAACTGAGAAAAAGCCAAAAACCTTTTTTCCATAACATTAACATGGGCGATTTTATGAGCAGGATTTTTTTTATTTCCTCCGCAACCACTGAACCTAGGTTAATAACTCAAAATACAATATTATTTGTTTTATTTTAAGCTCTATAATATGGTCAAAACCAAAATTGTGTTTTAACAATTTTAGGGTGAAAAATTCAAAAACTGATTTGTGGAAAATTTAAAACCCCCATAAACTCCCCTTCCCACCATCTATTTTTTTTGGTTTTCGAAATTAAAGTCATGAATATCACTTGTCACATTTGAGCCAAATGTCATCGAAATCGGACGTTTTTACTCAAGTTATCGCATTTACGGACACACACACACACACACACACACACATAAATCTATATATATATGTATATATAAATACATATGTATAAATTTGAACCAATAGTGTTTTTGGCATCAGGGGACCTCAAAACAAGAACTTATCATCGTCTCGGGCTTAAGTCTTACCACGAGACCTAGGGTAATAGCTTCTTCTCCATAGGGGAAATTCGCTAAATCTCAAAGTCGAAAATTATGTTGGAGACATTTTGTTGAGCTTTACAAGTACTGAAAGCCAGTTCAACTGTCTTAATATTTATATAATATAATTAAGACCGAACAAAACTCTATAAATTAGCAGTAAATTATACTTATAGTATTTTCAAACGGTTGATGAATATACATACTCCTCGGAGATGACGTGATGGCCAGTGATTAAGCCAGAGGGTGAGGAGAAAGTCACCCCTACCACAACCCTTTCTTAGTTATGCCATTGGACAAAATAATTTGATTAGTATTTTAGAGCAAAGTTTTGATCACATATAATCGCTAACCACAGTTTAGTTTCATCGATACTTTCTAGGTTAATAAATATTAGTAGAATGTGTACCCGTTCTTCGCACGGGTAACAGCTGTAATAAAACCAAACGTATCAGCTGTTGGAAATTAAATACCTTTAAGAGTGTCCTCATCCCTTTTCTTTATAGTACCTGGGGGCCGAGCTTTGCTCGGGGGAAGGCCAGTCAGTTTCTTTAGATGACTCGGAGTAATATTTCACCACTTCCCCCTACTGATAATCAGATTTCTATTATTCAATTGCCTCTTTTCTACATGTTTAAGATCCCTCCAGTTGTTATTTATAGCTCAATGTCCCTTTGATTTATTTTACAACTCTATATATTAATCTTAACTCAAATCATTTAATCTCTGCACTCAGGAAACCACATGTTAATAATCATAAACAACATGAGTATTACTTTGACAGTTCCCTGGTTGATTATGAACAGCTGTTACAATTCTTTTGTTTTGATTTGAAACTCCATAAGCCCAATGTTAATTTTGTTAACTTTTCATTTTAATTTTTTTACATTATTTGATTTTTCCTAGGGATGAGGCCTGTCTAGAACTTATTTGTATCCCATAAATTAGTTATTTTGATCACTTGAAAGAAATCGTTGGAGCCGTTTTTGAGATCCGTGTCGCAAGCAAGCAAGCACGCAAGCAAGCAAGCAAGCAAACCTTACTCATATTGGAGTATAGGATTTGTGCTTTAAATTTTATAAAAAAACTAATATTTTCCTCCAATTTGCTCATCGAGACCTTTCATTCAATTATAGGGTTGATGGGTGTCAGACTTATGGTTTTCTCGAAAGTTCCTGGGTAAATGAGGCTTTATATAACGATTGTATGAGTAGTGAAGGGGATAACCTCCCCCTCAATCCTTTGTTTGCTAGGTCATCAAGCCATCTTACAGTACACACTTAACAGTATTACCGAATATTGTGATCATAGTTGAACTTGGTTAACCTTTTTTGTGCAGTAGCCTACATTAAATGTTTATTTGCAAGAACAAACATCGTTTTCAGGATGACTGTTCTGTAATCAAGAGCAAAGGGTTCTAAATTCGCTTACAACCTTCCCGTTGCTGTAGCACCTAACATTTATCTACAACCAGTTCTTAGTTGCGCCACCGTACATGCGCATGCGTGTTGGTGTTTACACTCTTCACCAACAAAAACTAGCTCGGGACACGTCAGCAGATTAATGCGCGCGCAAAGTGTTGGACTATGTTCCAGTAATGGATATGCCACCGCTCCCGCTATCAGCTCCTCGAGTAATCCTGCAGTTTATACTATATTTGTGCATGGACTGTCGTTAGTCGGGTGAAAGTTGTAATTTATGTGCTAAGAACACGGTTGGTCAATTGTGCAAAAGTACCTTTTGCCAGATGCAAGTAACCACACTGTAATTTTACTTCTTAGTTCCCAAATTTGTTTGTGTAGTCGATTTTGACAGTTGAGGTGTCAAATTAAAGGGGTCCTCCTCAACATGATTCAAAAGGACTTTCCCATGACCTCAGTGCTTCACCCCACTGGTCCTTAACGTTCACATGTTATTCTTATGGGAGAAAACATATTTTATTTGGGTTACATGTATTTTATCTAAATTCATATTATTTTATTTTTATGTTCAGCAAACTGATACATTTTAATACATAAATAAATACGTATTTTATCATAACAGTCGTGTCTTTTGATACACGAAAAAATAACAGTGCTGCATGCAAGATGTGATCCTGTAGTTCATGTAAAGCCTTTCATCAATATTGTTTGGTTGGCTAAACTGTTCAAACTATTTTGGTGTAAGAGGCACATTCAGCTAGCTACATAATGAAGAGGAAGAAAGAGTCAAGAGATGATGTCAAGGAGGTATATTAGTAATATTGAAGACAACACTGCGGTCGAAAAAGCGAGCCAGTGATTTTGTCTCTAGTAAAATGTTTATAAAATGTGATAAATGGTGGTCATATTAACAAATACGAGCCTATTCATGTTCAAATCATGAATAATTATTAGTTTGGTTGTGATAAATGACTCGTTAGATTTCAGCGAGTCGACTGTTCTTTGTCTCACCATAAAACGGTTGAACGGCTCTCACTTTTGTTGATTAGTGTTGTCTCTAGCATTACCGATAGACCTCCTTGGTTGATGTTCATGCTTAATGGTAGAATGCTTTATTATTTTTCTACCTAGCATTTACTGAAACAATCCAGAGTGATCAACTGAAAAAATGCTAAAGCAGTTGAACGTGAAAAAATGGGGCAAGAGTATATTTTAAATCGTTAATTTAGGAGAAATCATAGTAGGATCCATGAGCTAACTACGATTAAAATGGTAAAACGAGTTCGCACGCAGCACGCTGACGTGAGGGAAGTGAATTTCCCAAACAAATTTTAAAATTCAAAATATGTGTAAAAACATACATGCATTCCAATTTTTATTGAAATCTTAAAACATTGATTTGTTGGCTGTTCTGATGCTCCTGGTTTCATTTGCCTGCAAAGCTGGGAATACAATTTTGCGCATTATAATGTTAGGAGAAGGTCCAGGCAGGCTTGTAAGTAGGCGTGAGTTGCTGGGGACGAAAAAATTATTCTAACAAAGGAATAAGAGGCTTTTCTAGTGTAAAATCCCCATAAGACAACGTACTGTGTTAAGTCGAAACACATTTTCTTTAATAACTCGGTGAATATTTATGCTAGAATGACGAGAGAGGGCTTAAGACGTTTGCCTCACTAATTCCCATCTTTTTACATGCATTAATTTTACATCCGGGGCTTTTCTGACCCTTTTTGGGCCCGAAAACTTGAAATTTTGAAGAATAATCCCCAAAAAAGGGTTTAGAGTTTTTCGATTGTTTTGCCCAACGAACTTGTCCAACTGATTACAGAAAGGAACGTCCCTACCAAATTTGAAGTTAATCGGACAAAAAATGCGACTGCTAGAGTGCATACACACACACACACACACACACATATATATATATATATATATATAAAATGTTGAACGACCCCCCAAAACGTGGTCAGGGGGTCACGTTAGTAACTTCTATGGTGATCCCGGGCTTAAGTTTCACCGTGCGGGTCATGCTAATAGTTCACTTTCCAAAGGAAATTCACTAACAAGTAGCCTACAGAACTTTTACTGTTGAACTCTCTTTAAATATAAAAAGCGCATGACAATTGTTTCAGTATGCTTCAAGGAATAGTATATTTAGTCACAAGTCCGGAAAGTGGCCGTTACCGGTGCACGATCGAGTATCAAGTACGAGGTGAAACCGAGTACTTGAATTCGATCAAGCACCGGTATAGCACTTTCGGACGGGTTATGAACGGTACTTTTCATCATACCAGCTTTTATTTTCAATATTGATTCAGGAATATTAACATTTGAATCAGCCATTATTAAGTACGTTTACGCTTTTACAATCGTCTATAGGCTAATAAACTAACAACATCTGACGCTTGTTATTGTTTCATTTGTATATGTTGCTAAAAACAGTCAGCTGTTTAAAAATTATGGAATACTGTAAGTAGAATAGCAGCGCTCGTGGTGACAAATTTTGGAACCTTCTTACCTGGCCTAGACCTTTTTGCAGTTTTACCCGGACTGTTTACCCGGCCTATCGGGAATCGATTGGTTTCAATCACAGCTGATAGTACTGGAAACAGTTTGTTGCGTGAGTATGATGAAAAATCTCTTTCTACTATACAATACGTGTACAGGATTAATTTTAAAATCATCTACAAGAAATCAACAAATTGTTTTACCAAACACTAGCCCTTTTCTACACAACTACCCATATGGGGGAGTCAATCAAATTGTCCGTTACAATAAGTAGAGCACAAGGGTTGATTACTGGGGGAGGGGGAGGGGCGGGATAAAGCTGCGTACCTGCCCGTGGAGCTAGAGTGTGCTGGAGGCTCCAGTGGCTGCAGCTGGAACTGTTTATCCAGAGTCAGCTGTCCCCTGTTGTCGGGCCGGAGAGGGTATCGACCAGGTGCCCAGGTGCCGCTCATCACCTGAAGCTCAATCAGATCACCGCTGAAACCGGGTCACCCCGGGAGGGAATCCCCCAGTGACTGGGTATGAGGCTGTTAACGTGATCTAGTGATTACATTGAGTATTAGTAAGTAGTCAGTAACAAGCCTATACAAGGCATCTCACCCATTATACACTCATCGTTAATTCATATTCGCCTTGAAATACGCCCTAGTTGTGACGGCGTCTTACAGAGAGATTAGGGGATTCAGAGGTTGAGGAGTAATCGCAGAGAACGTTTAGGATAGCCGACGTTTATATTTTTGTGTCGAAACTCGAAAACAATAATTAAGATTGGGCTCCGGTAGTAGGGGGCATTGGATGGTTCAGAACCAGCAAAGGCGCGGTGTGGACGCGTGGACGCGAGGACGTCCCCCCCCCCCCGGTGACGTCAGCCCCCCCCCCGGCCGCCAGCAGCACTTTTCGTGATGACCTTGAACATGAGGAAAAAACTTTCGAAAATTAATAACTAGCCTATTTATCCACCGATTCCCACGGGACTTTTCCAGAGTGTAGGCCTATCCCCAAAGAAGCGAATGACGTAAGAACCCCATAGATCCACCATTAAACAAGGCCGCTATTAATTTATAACCGCGTTTTCCTTATGGGATCTCAGCTGTTTACCGACTGATTTTGACGAAACCTCACCACATGTCAGGCCGTGACCTAAGAAAACCATCGCTTAAAGAAAATTGAAAATCCACTGTTAAACGGGCCCGCTATTAATTTTTAAACGTGTTTTCCTTATAGGATCTCGGCTGTTTACCGACCGATGTTGATGAAACTTCACCACATGTTGGGCAGCGGCTTAAGTAAACCATCGCTTAAAGAATATTGAAAATCCACTGTTAAACGGGCCCGCTATTAATTTTCAAACGTGTTTTCCTTATGGGATCTCATCTGCTTGCCGACCGAATTTGATGTGACTTCGTTACACGTTATATGCCGGCTTGACTAAACCAACCTGCAAGCGGCTCCGCGATGTCACGTGTCGAGGCGCATGCTAGGGCCTACGTGACTGTCCCAGCCTGTTTACTCATTAGCGGCCTTCAGGACCCCTCCGTTCTAGAAGGTTCCGGCAAGTGCGTCGCATGAGGCCTCCTCCTGACTGGAGTGCTATGTATGAGCATGTCACGTGTCGAAGCGCGTGCTAGGGCCTACGTGACTCTCCCAGCCTGATACTCATTAGCGGTTCCGAGAATTGTTTACTACTTTCACCGCTTACTGTACGGTACGTAGCAATGTTACTTCAGTGATTGTCATTGCTTCCTTCATTCAGTTTGTGTTTGGAGCTCAGTGTATGTAGATGTTCTACTTCAGTGCTGTGCTAGTCTTTACTGAACCATATTCCGAGATTTTTTAAACGTAAGTATATGTAGCTCTTATAAGTTGTAGTGTGGAAGACTATTACATTTCCCTTTATAATAAGATTCTCATTTAAGGTATGATCGTTCAGCAATTTTGAAGTCATAATGTGTAAAGAGAGGTCTGGCCCATTAATAGAAGTTGAATAATTCGCATTATGTTTTAGGGAAAACGATTCGTTAAATGTTTGAGCGAAATAATTATCTAACATTAATATTTAAACTTTTACATATCCCAGTACACTGAGCCTTGTCGTTGTTTCTTTTCAGATGGAGACGAGTGGATTTGTAATGACCTTAGAACAGTTATGTTTTATAACGATTAAAATTAATGAGTCAAACTTTAAAAATTTAAAAATAGATTCATTTCCACTCTTCTAAAATTTTTTGAGGGAAATAAAATTAGGTTTTTGCTTTCCAAGCCTTTGTGGTGGGTGGAGAGTATAGATACCCGATGTTGCAGATGGCTGTTCCTCGTATGTGTGAGGTCTGCGGTCGCGTCTTCGCTGGAAACCTGGCTCGCCACATGGCAGCTGCTCACAGGGACCGCCATTTCGACTGCAACGTCTGCGGGAGACGCTTCGGGCGAAGCGACAGCCTGCGACGCCACCTCACAGCAGTTCATCCTCCCACTCCTCACGACCAAGCGCCAGGTACGGTTTTTACATTAAACAAGAAACCGTCAGTACTAATGACTTGTTTTTGAGAGAGAGTAAACGGCTTTAGCTGAGTAAATAGATTCAAGTAGTAAACAAGGGGCTGCCAGCTTCTGTTCAGTTCCTCACCCTTGTATTACTGGGCTCAAACTGGCGTTCGAGATGAGGAAGAGGTCGTCAGGCCTCTATGCAATTCCTCACCCTTGTATTACTAGGCTCAAACTGGCGATTGAGATGAGGAAGAGGTCGCCAGTCCTCTATGCAGTTCCTCACGATCAAGCGCTAGGCACGGTTTTTACATTAAACAAGAAACCAGTACTAATGACTTGTTTTCGAGAGAGTAAACGGCTTTAGCCGAGTAAACAGATTTAAGTAGTAAACAAGGGGCTGTCAGCCTCTGTTCAGTTCCTCACCTTGTATTACTGGGCTCAAACTGGCGATTGAGATGAGGAAGAGGTCACTAGGCCTCTGTGCAATTCCTCACCCTTGTATATACTAGGTTCAAACTGGTGAATGAGATGAGGAAGAGGTTTCCAGTTCCTCACCTTCATGTATATTGAGGTAACTAATAGAACTTGTTTTTCCTGTTCACAGACCATCCATGCCCGTTGTGCTCCGTCGCCCTGGCGGGTCCCAAGGATCTTCGCCACCATATGGAAGCGGTCCACGGTGCGAGCCCGTCTGCTTCGACCTCCTCCTCCGCAACGCCACCCTTCAGAGACCCACGGCCCGAGTGCGACGCGTGCGGGCGGCGATTCTCCCGTGAGGACCTGCTCCGACGCCACGTGCAGCTGGTGCACGCCAACGAGGTCCGCTGTCCCGATTGCGGCGCCCTTTTCCGCAGGGCAGCGTACCTCCAGCGGCACATGGAGAGCGTCCACCGCGGCATGAGGTTCACGTGCGCCTACTGCGACCGAGGCTTCACCCGGCGCTACAACCGGGACCAGCACGAGGCCTACAACTGCCCCGTCGTGAGGAACCTCGTTGTGGACGAGATGCCGCGCCTGCCCGTTCTGTCACCCGAGCCCCGGCCCAGCCGCGAGCCCCAGCCCGGACCCAGCCGCGAGCCTCAGCCCGGACCCAGCCGCGAGCCCCAGCCCGGACCTAGCCGCGAGCCCCAGCCCGGACCAAGCACGGCACCCGACGGGATGGTGGGTGGTGGCGGACTACCCACGTTCCGCACCATTCAACGAGGGTTCCGCGGACGCCTCCTGACCTTCGGCCTGTCCCGGCCCATGGAGGACTTCTTGACCGTGGAGGACGCGCTGGTGCTGCTGTTCGACAGCGTCCTGGAACTGTTGGCTGACGTCAGGACCCGACACCCAAACACCAAGGTCAACATGTTCCTGGAGTGTGAATTCGCCAACGTTCACGGAGCCACCTGTCTGCGGGCCTTCAAGACGAAGAACGTGCCTCTCACCGCCGCGTCCAACTTGGAGGACTTCCTATCGGCTTCCTTCCACAAGCTGGAGGAAGAGAAGGAGCAGTGCCTGCTAGTGGGCAGCGGGTGGAGCTATCTCCGGATACGGGACCTGGAGATCCGCGTCAACCTCTACACCCCGTTGGGAGAACGCGGAGCCCGGTTCATCCTGCTTCCCAGGACCATCTGCGACACGCATGCCGTCATCAACGTGCACAACCTCGATGACATGTGCTTCGCGTACGCCATCCTGGCCAAGTTCGTCGCGCAACACCCGGAGAGGCCCGCATCGTACACACCGGACGTCATGGCACGCTACGACTGGGTCGGCCTACGCTTCCCCGTAGCCGTGAAGGACATCAAAGTCTTTGAGAGGAGGAACCCCATCAGCGTCAATGTGTACGGGATCGAGCGTGCCATGGTGGGGAGACGCCCCGACGGATCGCCAAAGTTCCAGGACCGAGTGTTCCCGCTGAAGATCTGCAAGCGGGAGTTGGAGGATCACCGGGACCTGCTGTACGTGACCACCGGCGGGGACAGTCACTACGCCTACATCGCAAACATGAGTAGGCTAGTGCGTCCTCAGCTAACGTCCCACGTCAACGCCATCCACGTGTGTAAGCGATGCTTCGCTTACTTTGACAACCGGCCTAACAAGCTGCAGCTGTCCGGTGCCGAGCGTCTGGAGGAGCACATGCGATACTGCACCGCCAAGGCTCCCCTCCGCTTGGACTTACCGAAGAAGCAGCAGATCCGCTTCGCCCACCCCGAGTACACTCGGCGCGAGTGCTTTTGCGTCTACGCCGACTTTGAGTGTGCTCTACAGCCCGTCGCCGCTGACCCTGCGGAAGCGCCACCCGGCACGAGGCCCCTGCAACTGCACGTCCCGTACGCCTTCGCCTACCAGATCGTGGACTCGCTCGGCTTGGAGGAGTTTGAGCCCCGCGTCTACTTCGGGGCTGACGCGTCCAAGGTCTTCATGGAAAGGTTGAAGATGGACGTGCTGGCGCTGTGGGAGTTCCTATTCAGCATGAGAGCTCTGCACCCTTCTCTGACCCGGCAGGAGATGGACGAGTACCTGGCAGCGACTCACTGCTACCTCTGCGGGAAGGAGTTCACGGACCAGGACGTTAAGGTGCGGGACCACAATCACGCCCCACCCTACGAGTTCCGAGGAGCCGCTCATCGCTCGTGCAACCTCAGGTACCGGGAGCAGCGACACATCAACTGCTACTTCCACAACCTGTCCAACTACGACGCCCACTTCGTAGTGCGCGAGCTGGCCATCGACCCCGGCGACGTGGACGTGTTGGCCCACACGGAGGAGCGGTACATCGCTTTTACCAAGCGATTCCACTTTGGTCAGCCCGGGGACAACCAACGACAGAGCAGTTTCGCGGTGCGCTTCCTGGACACCTACAGGTTCCTGTCCATGAGCCTGGCCAACCTGGCGGCGGGACTCCCCACGGACAGGATGCGTGAGACGAGGAAGCGCTTCCCCGACGACCGGCTGTTCGACCTGGTGCGCAGGAAGGGCGTGTTCCCCTACGACTTCGTGACGTCCTACGACACGCTGTACAGGACCAGGGAGTTGCCGCCCAAGGAGGCGTTCAGGAACTCCATGACCCTGGAGGACATCAAAGACGAGGAGTACGAGCACGCCCTCAACGTGTGGCGAGCCTTTGAGTGTCACAACCTCAAGGACTATGCGGACAAGTATCTGCGATGCGACATCGCCCTGCTCACCGATGTCTTTGAGCAGTTCCGCGACACCTCGCTGGCAGAGTACGGGCTGGACCCCGCCCACTATTACACCTTGCCATCCTACGCCTGGGACGTAATGCTCAAGACCTGCGGTGTGGAGCTGGACACGCTGCAGGACTTTGACATGTACCTGTTCGTGGAGCAGGGGATCCGGGGAGGCATCTCTCAGGCCATCACCCGCTACGCCAAGGCCAACCACGACAGGTGCCCGGACTACCGCCCGGACGAGCCCACGCGCTTCCTCCTGTACCTGGACGCCAACAACCTCTACGGCTGGGCCATGTCCCAGCGCCTGCCGACCGGAGACTTCGAGTGGCTCAGCCGAGAGGAAATCCAGGCGTTGGACGTCGCGGCGCTGGACGCAGAGGCCGATCGAGGCTACATCTTGGAGGTGGACCTCCACTACCCCGCGCGCCTACACGACCTGCACAAGGACCTTCCCTACTGCTGCGAGACGAAGCGTCCGCCAACAGGGAAGTTCCCCAAACTGTTGACGACCCTGGACGACAAGACGCACTACATCTGTCACTACAGGGTCTTGCAGCAGGCGCTGCAAAACGGATTGGAGCTGGTCGCGGTGCATCGGGCGATCTCCTTTCGCCAGTCGCGGTGGTTGGAACCGTACATCCTGATGAACACGGAGCTGCGGAAGAGGGCCAGGACGAAGTTCGAACAGGACTTCTTCAAGCTCATGAACAACGCGGTCTTCGGCAAGACCATCGAGAATGTACGGAAGCGCCTCAACGTGAAGCTGGTGTGCACCCCGGAGAAGTTTTCCAAGTACGTCGCCAGATCCAACTTCCTGGACCGGACGTACTACACGGAGGACGTGGCCCTGGTGCATCTGTCCAAGGTCAACATCGTGTTGGACAAACCCGTCTACGTAGGCATGACAGTCCTGGAGCTGAGCAAGTGGCTCATGTACGAGTTCCTGCGCAAGATGAAGGAGCGCTACGGTGACCGCCTCACCGTGGACTACATGGACACGGACAGCTACGTCTTTGACATCGTGTCCCAGGACGTCTACGCCGAGATGAAGGAACACCTGGACGATTTCGACACCAGCGGATATCCGAGGTCCCACCCCTGCTACAGCCCCGTCAACGCCAAGGTCATTGGAAAGTTTAAGGACGAGTGCAACGGCCTGTCCTTATACGAGTACCTCGGCCTGCGGTCCAAGCTGTACTTTATGGACATCGAGGACGCGGCGACAGGCGGCAGCAAGGCTCTCAAGCGGGCCAAGGGGGTGGCGAAGGGCGTTGTCAAGAACGTCCTCACCCCCGACGACTACAGAGAGTGCCTGTTTGAGGGGGTCCAAAAGCACACCACCAACGTCCGCTTCCAGTCCCACTTACACCGGGTCTACACCGTGGAAGTGGACAAGCTGAGCCTCAGCCCGACTGACGACAAGCGGTGCGTCCTCCCCGACGGCATCCACACTCTGCCGTGGGGACACAAGGACGTCCCGCCACTACCGCCAGCCAGGAGAGGAGATCGACGGATGGAGGTGGACGGTGAGGAGGAGGAGGAGCGCCAGGACGAAGACGAGGAAGAGGAATTCCCTGTTTAGTTTTAAATATTAATTTTAAGAAAAATTTGTAAATAGTATTTGTAAGAAAATATAATAGCTTTATGTACAGCACGAACCTGAGTTGTTTATTTCCTCCCCTTTGCTCACTCAAAAGCCGTTAGGCTTAAAGTGTGTGAGAAAGGCGTTATGGGCCGTTTGGCCCGAGCCGTGCAGCTTAAAAAGCCCCCGCCAACCGGGAGCGGTTGGCGGCGCGTGTCGGGGGACGGCCCTGAAGGAGTTGCCCAGGAAGGAATTACTCAGCGGTCTGCTGACGCTCGAGGTTGCACCCTTGAATTGCTCAGCGGCTTGCTGACGCTCGAGGTTGCACCCTTGAGTTGCTAAGTGGTTTGCTGATGCCCGAGGGGTCTTGTGGCGCGCCCTCTTTGGCGGCCTTCACTGCCGCTTGGCGGGGGCTCAGCCAGTGACACGCGCCGCTGGTATATAAACCTGAGGTCCAGCCCCGCTGCCTCAGTTTTGCTAATTTATTTTTAAAATTTAGTAAGGAGAAAGGAGAAATGAAAACACAAGCTTTATCATTATGAGGCATGTATTGTACAGTAATAAGGTTACATACTACAAAAACCTTACAAACTAGTTTTAAGCGAATATGGAGTGGAAGAGCCTGCGGACCAGAGCGTCGTTGACAGCGGGAGCGGTGAAGTCGAAGAGCTGGACGTAGTCGCTGAGTGACGTGCGGAGAACAGCCCGGCAGTACAGGTAAGTGAGGCAGTAGTAGCCGCAAACAGAAGTATCGTAGCCCTGGAGCCGATACCTGTTGTAGACGTAGTGGCGGTGATGAGGATTGCGCCTCAGGAACCTTTGAAAGTCGGCCTGGTATGGCGGCCTCCCGTAGCTGTCCAGGTACTCGAGTCTGTCCTCTTCCGAGCAGTAAAACGCCACCCAGTGTTCGCCGCTCTCGGTGTGCGCCACTGTGTTGGACACGATGGCGGTCAGAGGCTTGACTGGCGCGTCCGGTAGTTGGTCAGAGGCGTAGACCGCAACGTTCCTCAGTCCGGGGATCTTCGCCAGGCATTCTCTGATCTGGACGGTATTCATCGTGGGCGGAAGCAGCACAGGCAGCTCGAGGTGGACGAGTCCAGTGTGTCGTTAGCCACGAGCCAGTCCCGCAATACTATGCAGTTATGAAGGGCGCAACGGTTGTGGGAGCTCTTATGGTGGCGACAGCGCAGGGTCCGGTAGGTGGGCGCACCGTTGAGCGACCCACAGCCCAGATCCTCCATGTCCTGAGCGGTGGTGGCGGCGGGCTCGGTTATGAGGTGGCGTTGTACAAAGTCCCTCTTCTGCGATCCTTTGACTTAGACCAGGGGACGGTGGATGAGGCAGGAGCGCAGCTTGTCCAGCAGGGCGACGTACGCGATGTCCCCCTGGTCCCACTCCAAGCCGTGGCAGTGGCGAGTGACCCAGACGCTCTCGCGCTGTTTCTCGGAAGTCAGGAGGTCCTTACTGAAGGGCGGGCGGGCGATGTGATGTAGGAGCAGCGTGCCGGTAGTCACGTCCACCACGCAAACCTCTTTCAGTAGAAAGTCATTATCACTGTCTTTAAAACACTGCATATCCATCACCACGCTTCCGTGATGACAGCGCGCTGGCGGCGGCTCGTTGTAGATCGGTGGCGGCACGTCCATCCCGTACGGCTGACTGAACTCGACTGAGCGCTGGCGGGAGCGCGCCTAGCAGGTTAACCTTGGGTGCGCGCGCTGCCATCACCTAACGGTCCGCGGTGACCTTGAGCGCGCGGCAACTCGTTTACCCGCCAAAACCTAACGGCGCGCGGTGACCTTGAGCGCGCGGCAACTCGTTTACCCGCCAAAGTCGACTGTGACGTTGCGATGACGGTCCACCTCCACGACGTTGTCCAACTCGGCGTACACTATGCAGTTGAACGCCTCCGCCAAGGCTTCGGAGAACCCAATCTCTATGCGCAGGTTACCGTTGCGCACCAGGTTCCAGTGGCTGGATTGAGAGGCCGCCATATCGGGCGTCAGATCAAACGCCATCAGGCAGTATCCGTAGGGGTATTCGTTGCGACTGACTTCGTTACCACAGTCTGAGAAATTGATGCCGGTGCCGGTGTACAGCGTGTGGTATGCGAGCACGCACAACTCCTTACCGAACGTGTAATCCGGTTGAAGCGGCTTACATGGCACTTGCTCACCGTCTATGTACAGCGCGAAGAAGTTCACGTGGCTGTGGGTGAAGTTGAACGGGTTCTTCTTGTAGTCCCCGTTGAACGCCTGATTGCTGACCAGGCCAACTATAACGCGTTTCGGCAGTTGTCCCAGAAACACACTGTCCAGAGTCTTGCTGCTGATACCGGAGGGTAGCGTGAAGGATTTGACTTCCACGCGCGTAATGGGATATTTGGCTGTACCCGACTCCAGCGTCCTGCTGTGAGCCAACAGCACGCTCGGGTTGATCTTACAGCGGCGCATGAACAGGTTGACTTCGGCGATGTCCACTTTGTAGTCTGTCACGGTTTTGGACATGACGGAGAATGAGTTCTTTGACCTGATCAGGCGAAAGCGCATCTCCACGCCGTTTAACATGAACTTCTCCTGGTTGCACAGGTCGACGTGCAGATGTCCGACCATGTCCGCGTACCGGCTGCCCTTGACAAACTCCCTCCGGTTCTTGAGCCCGGCATTATCCTCCTCAGTATTGTCCATGTACCCGGCATAGTCCTCGTAGAACAACTCCGCGGTGAGGTGCGATGTCTTGGCATCACCGCCATAGGACAACAGGTTCTCCAGGTAGGCTCGATAGGCGTACGTGTTGTTCTGAGGAGACACCAGTTTGTTGTTCAGGTACAGGTCCACTTGACTGAACAGCGAGTGCAGCCAGTTGTTAATCGGACCCACCTCTTTTATCGCTTGATCACCCGTTACAGCGCTTCCGTTAGCCGTTCTAATGGTAGCCTTCACATGCAGTAGCGTCTGTGACAGATCCGTGTACTCGTCCCCATGACCCGGAACTATGAACTCCACGGGCGAGTCGTCTGTCAGGGAGGAGATGGGCTTGTACTGCACCCATTTACCGCTCTCTATACTGGTCTGCGTGGGCGGTAGCGAGAACAGGTCCAACTCGGTCTTGACACACTCGCACGACTTCTGATGTAGAAACGCCATTATCCAAAAATGTCCTTCACGGTACTCTTGCTCTTCTTGCTTCTCCTCTTCTTAGCGACACGTTTTGCGGGCTTCCTCTTGGGGGCAGCGCTCTTCTTCCTCGCTCCGAGGAGTTTCGCCAGAGACTGAGGAGTAACCTGCTGTACACGCCTCTTCTTATAGGCACCACCACCGCTCAGCACGCGATCCAGTTTTTCATCGGCCTTACGTTTCAGCGACCCGGTAAACTGTCTGAGTCGGGCGTTGGCTGCGACTCGGGGGTTGGCTGTGCCCGCCGCCACGTCGCCCAAGAAGCCCACACCGGACCTCAGCGCCTCCTTGCCCAGCGCCGATGCGCCGGATCTGATCAACGGGACCACTGTACGCATCAGCCCGCCTAGGAAACTGCCGATGCCGTGTCCGCGTTGGAAAGCGGCTCCTCTGAATACGGAGGATACGCCATGGCCCGCCTGCTGGTGGCGGTAATACGCCAGATAGGGATCGCTCGGATTCATTGTCGCTGCCTCTCTTTCCTGAAATGAAGCTTCATGCACGTGGTCCCGAAGTGGAATGGCAAGTGTCGCCCTTGGTTGTCCCTTAAATCGATTTCCACGCTCTCGAATGAGGTTTTAATCACCGGCACGTAGTGCGGGTCTATTATATACACTGTCGTGTTGGCACCGTACGTGTAATTCCTGATGTCGATGTTGAGGATCTTCAGTAGTGGCGCCACAGCGTCACCCACCAGTTGGGGTTCCACCAGGTCGCAATACACGTACATGTGTGATGGTAGACCGGCGAAGAGGTTAGTCGGCCTCACGGACCTGTGACGCTTGACGATATCCGTATCCACCTCGTAGCCAAACTGTAGCGCCAAACTGGGGCTCAGTTTGAGGCTCTGAACGGCTGAAGACGTCGACATCAATTCCACCCTGGAGGACCTCTCGTCATACGAGAAGGCGCACAGGTTACTCTTCATTTGAGGGTGGTTGTTGATTGCGTCTACGAGTTCCTCGGTACTACTATAATTGCCCGGCTCCACTTTGATTAACAACTTGTCCACCACGACCAACCCGCCTTTCGAGTCCCTCATTCCCAGCACTAGTTTGATGTAGGTTCCCTCACCGACGGTCAGAAAAGAGAAGGGGTAGTGTGCCTCCGCCAGAGCGACCTCCCACTCGCCGTCTGACAGATCAACGGTCGAGGGTAGATGGGTCGTGTAGTTTGTCACCATGTTGTTGGGATAGTACGTCATTGAACTGTTACTGGGCAACGTCAGGTAAAACTGGTCGTGCCTCGTCATCGCAGCTGTTGCACGTCCGCTGCGGGTACCCACGAATTGAAGTCCTCTCCGTAACCGGCCCACTTGACTAGGTAGCGCTTACTGGAGCCTCGCCCTTTAGTGTCCAGTATTTTATCTATTTGGTACAGGCGGTCCGGGGCCATCGTTACCTTTTGCATCTCATGCTCGTAGAAGCGCCCTTCCAGCGGCGTCCCGTTCAGGTCTCGCAGCACGTACAATGGTAGAGGATGCGACCCGTATACGTGGTCCACCACAAACAGCTCCTTACTCCAGTTGGTCTCATAACCTTTGGCGAACGTGCCCTTCTCCTTGGCTATGCGCACCGTGTCGCCCGGCTCGAACCTGGGCTTGTGTCGCCGGATCGCCTTTCCATACATGTGACGCCACACCTTGTACACCGTTTGACCATCGCCGCTGTCCGCGTCCACGGGTCGTAGGCCACCCAGGCTCTTGTGCGGGCTGCGGTTGTAGGCGTCCACAAGCCTGTCCAACACGTCCACGTAGCGATACGTGTTCTTGTAGGTCAGGTAGCGCCACATGCGGGTCTTGAGCGTGCGGTTGACTCGCTCCACCACCGCCGCCTTCACGTCGGGGTTCTGCGTGGTGAAGTAGTTGACACCGTGACTCTTGAACACTCGCTTGGTCGCGGTCCCGGTGAACTCCGTCCCCTTGTCGGTCTGTAGGCAGCGAGGAGTCGCCTCAGCGAATATCCTCTCGAACGCAGCAGCCACCTCAGGCCCGCTTTTCCTCTTCAGTGGTACCGCGAACAGCCGCTTACTGAATACGTCTATCACAGTCAGCAGGTAGTTGACTCCGTCGTTGTACCGGCTCAGGCCGCGCATGTCGTTCAGGTCCGCCTGCCACAGCTCCCGGGGCCCGAACACGGCGTAGCGGTTGCGGGGAAACCGCTTGCGCGCAGGCTTGTGCAGCGTGTAGGTGTCCTGGGCGCGCAGCCAGTCGGCTACCCGACGTTTCGGTAGGCGCGCGGCTCTGGCCAGGGCGGCCACCCCGCCGAGGGAACCGGGCTGGCTCGGGTCGTAGTACAACTTCTCCATTACAGTGTGAACAGCTCCCAGTTGTCCAATGACGATTCCCGGTCGGGTTCCTCGGTTATTATCCTTCTTCGGGCCGCTGGGGGCCGCGGTCTCAAGCGGTCCAGTATCGGCGTCAACCTCGGTGAGAGGGGTGTCGACGAGGCTGTCGTCGTGTCTCCCCAGGGGCTCGATGCCGAGTCCAGTCCCACGCCTAAGTAACGCAACGCCGTGGGATTGCTCACGTATTCTTTGGGCACGTTCATGTCCTTCAAGGCGGCCATCACTTGATGCCAGCCGGTAGGCAATCGGTCCGCCCTTCGCGCTCTCACTATGCTGTGCGCGATGTCCACTATATTGGAATCGGGGATCTTCACCTTGTTCACGTACACCGCCCCACTGGCGTCCCAGGCGATGGGGCTGCCTTGTCGGGTCATGAATCGCAACAAGTTGCGCGCCACCGACCTGTAGATTTTTGAGAACGATTCCACAATGTCCTCCTCCGCCGAGGCGCTAGACTCGTGCTTCATCTGACTCGGACCTCCCGCCGCTTCCTCCTCCTCCCTCTCCTCACCCTCGATGATTGACAGACCTATGGGTTGACGTTTAGCCGCGGAAAAGTGCAGGAACCGCTGTAACACCTGCTGATATTGTTTCCATTTCTCCGTATCGTCCAGCCGCTTGTCGCTCAATATGCGATGCATCTCAGCGTCCAGGCTGGCTGGCTTATTGGCGCTACCTGCTCCTCCTCTTGGCTCCGGCCCTGGTCCCGGTCCTTCTCGCAATCTCTCGATGAGCTCCTGCGGTACAACCACCATTTTCCTAGCGTACTCCATGTCCGATTAGCTTCTGCGCTAGAACGGGCAGAACAGCGTTCAACAGTAGAGGTAGGAGGATCCCTCCGCCCCGTTGGACGAGGTAGTGTCGCTTCTTGGTCCAACCCTCGCCGCGTTTCACCAGCCGTCTGAGCGCCTGTTTGTGTTTGCTCAATTTGCGTTTGAGGCAGGGAGAAAGCGGTACGTTTCCGCGTAGCACGTTATACGCGCACTCGCACAACGACTTGATGCGACTCTTGTCGCACACTTTTAACAGGGCCTTGCGTTCTTTGGGCGTAGCGTGTATTAGGGCCCTCAGCAGCGCCACGTCCTTCTTCACGCGGTGTGACATGATGACTGACGCTGGCGCGCGCTCGGCCTATTTATCACTTCTTCTTGGGCAGGTACACGTAGTTCACCGGATCGTCTGGGAAAATGGTTGAACGTACGCGCATCTCTTCAGGCGTGGACTGTTTCAAGTCTATGAGCAGGTAGGCGTGCGGATCACGCGTGGCGTCCGCGTAAGCCTCCTCCACGAATTTGGGGTTTTCCGGGTATACTTGGCGAGCCAAGTGTTTGATCTGAGCGCGATCCCTGGGATTCTTGAAGCACACTATGTAGTGGGCGTTCAGCGATATGTCGCGCTGGCCCCTGCCCTGGTGAAACAGGTTTTGCGTGATGAAGAACACGCTCATGTTGCGGTGGTGCGAGCCCTTGGTGAACAGGTCCGCCACGCCGGGGCCAGCCTCGCGCATCATGTCATCGACGATGACCAGGGCGGGCTCGCTACCGTCATAGTCGTCCAGGTCCGGCAAGCCGGCTACGTAGCGCACGGCAGAGTCCGCACGGCTCTTGCCGCCACCGCTGCCATAGTGCCAAGTGATGCGGGCGAACCGCGTATCGCACATGCGGTCGGCGTGCTCTATGAAGCGAGCCACGAAATGCGACTTGCCGCTGCCCGAAGGCCCGACCACGATGGCGGTGAACGGGTGTTTCCACCTCAAGTCCATGGCGTCTACTGACCGCCGTGCACCGCCACCTCGGCTCTTGTAACTAAAGGTTCTTTTCTTGCTCTTTTTTATTTGATTTTATTTTTTTTTTTTCAATTTTGGAAGGAAATAAGGGAATAGGAAATACCGTTTATTTTATACAAATTCCAGGAAAGGAAGTTTGCTGCCAGGAGGGCCGCTCCTCTTTACAAGGCTCGTCCTCGGCCCCACGCCAACGTTGTACTGGGAGATGGCGTTGTCGTCCAGGACTGCAAGGAACCGTCGAGGCATGTAGATCCGGATCGGGTCGTCACCGACGAGACCCTCCAAGGTGGCCATCACTGCCTCGCCGTACGGTGTGTCCACCCGCTCGAATGAGCGGATCGGGTACACCGCGTTGTCCCGCAGATCCGCGATGCGAGTGTAACCCGCGGCCTTGCAGCTATTGAGGGCTGTCCTGAGGTCCATCTTCTGGTCCGTGTTGAGCATGGCGCAGCGGCTGGATGCAGAATGACCGGCTCTCGCCACCGAGTCGCCTTTTATTGGCGGTGTCTACGTGCCGACTCACGCGTATCAACAACATGATGACATAGTTACTCGCTCAATTCCAGGAAGGGTGATGTAATGGAAAGCTTTACTGCGTAAACAAGTGGATTGTTCTAGAAGCGTCTCGGTTATCAACTGCTTAGTGGAAGTTTCCACGCTCAATTCCAGGAAGGCTGACGTAATGGAAAGCTTTACTGCGTAAACAAGTGGATTGTTCTAGAAGCGTCTCGGTTATTAACTGCTTAGTGGAATTTTCCACGCTCTCTCGTTTACTGGGTAGCGCGCTTGGAGTGTGCGCTCCTCTTGGTTTTCCCTGAGATGACGCAATCACGCTTGGAGTGTGCGCTCCTCTTGGTTTTCCCTCAGATGACGCAATCGGTCTTTCGCCAGGTGGGTAGAGGAGTAGCGGTCCTAGTGATCCCGTCGTATCTTGACTCTCCCGTCTCGCTATTTGCCAGCCATAGGTTTTGCAATCTGGATAGCAGGTCCTCTAGACATATGCAGATTTCATCGTTTCGCTCCTCGTCCAAGTACAAGCCGCAACTGAACGTGGGGCGACCTCCTTTGAACACATTCATCTTCAACAGTACATTACCGCTGTTGGTAGGGTTCTTCACAGTGTACTGATATCCGCCAGCGGACCAGCACAGTGCCGGGGAATCGATAGGCACTTCCTTCCTCTTTACAGTCCACCCATCGAGCTTTTTCTTCTTTGACGCACATCCCTGCTGAACTGGCGGTGCGTTGGGGTTCTCATCGTTCATTGCGTTCAGCTCCTCTAGGAAGGAACGGATCGTTTGGTCCACTTCGGTTGCGCTAACTCCGTTTCCGTTCATGGTAACGTCTCGAACAACACTGAGGTCGCGCGGCTCTGCCTCGGTTTTATACCCAGGTTGCACGCTTCAGCGAACCTTCTAGAAGCTTCCAGAAACGTGAGAGGTGGACTTTCGCTAACGGGGAAGCACTCCAGTCAGGAGGCCTCATGCGACGCACTTGCCGGAACCTTCTAGAACGGAGGGGTCTTGAAGGTCGCTAATGAGTAAACAGGCTGGGACAGTCACGTAGGCCCTGGAACGCGCCTCGACACGTGACATGCTCATACATAGCACTCCAGTCAGGAGGAGGCCTCATGCGACGCACTTGCCGGAACCTTCTAGAACGGAGGGGTCCTGAAGGCCGCTAATGAGTAAACAGGCTGGGACAGTCACGTAGGCCCTAGCACGCGCCTCGACACGTGACATCGCGGAGCCGCTTGCAGGTTGGTTTAGTCAAGCCGGCATATAACGTGTAACGAAGTCACATCAAATTCGGTCGGCAAGCAGATGAGATCCCATAAGGAAAACACGTTTGAAAATTAATAGCGGGCCCGTTTAACAGTGGATTTTCAATATTCTTTAAGCGATGGTTTACTTAAGCCGCTGCCCAACATGTGGTGAAGTTTCATCAACATCGGTCGGTAAACAGCCGAGATCCTATAAGGAAAACACGTTTAAAAATTAATAGCGGGCCCGTTTAACAGTGGATTTTCAATTTTCTTTAAGCGATGGTTTTCTTAGGTCACGGCCTGACATGTGGTGAGGTTTCGTCAAAATCAGTCGGTAAACAGCTGAGATCCCATAAGGAAAACGCGGTTATAAATTAATAGCGGCCTTGTTTAATGGTGGATCTATGGGGTTCTTACGTCATTCGCTTCTTTGGGGATAGGCCTACACTCTGGAAAAGTCCCGTGGGAATCGGTGGATAAATAGGCTAGTTATTAATTTTCGAAAGTTTTTTCCTCATGTTCAAGGTCATCACGAAAAGTGCTGCTGGCGGCCGGGGGGGGGGCTGACGTCACCGGGGGGGGGGCTGACGTCACCGGGGGGGGGGGGGACGTCCTCGCGTCCACGCGTCCACACCGCGCCTTTGCTGGTTCTGAACCATCCAATGCCCCCTACTTCCGGTCACGAAACATTTTGCGTTTTCACCTGCTTCCCCCCAAAAAGCAATAAGCCTTACGGAAAATGCAGGTAGAGACTCCTCATGACTGTATGACTCTCACCTTCTCTTAATTTTGTATATGAAATTGCTTGTAAAAATGATATTTTGTTGTATTGCACATATGTCTCGGCAACGTGAGGTTGTTGCTTAAGAAGCAGATCCTGTGATCAGGTGTGAAGAATACCTAGTACCTAACAAAGTTATCAGCAATAACACAGGGGATACTAAAAATGAAAATATATTAAATACCCCCATAGCAGCAAACCTGCGTATTCAGCGAATTTCCAATGCATATATATGTATCTTAATACCACATAAAGCCACATACCAAGTTTCATCAATATACATTCATAAATAAACGATTTATGACATTTTAATTATTCTCCATAAGAATAACATGGCGGCTGAGTATGCAGGTTTGCTGAAGCAAGGAGCACAAAAAATGGGGTTTTACACAAATATCAATATAACTCATGTAGTTAAAGCCACATACCAAATTTCATTAATTTATTTTCATAATGAAGGGAGATAACACGTTACTTATTCTCCATAAGAATAACATGGGGCTGAGTACGCAGGTTTGCTGCTACGGGAGCCATTGGTAAAAAAATTTTTTTTGAGCAAATATCAAAGGTCCACAACCAGATGAAGTCGTATACCAAGTTTCGTCAGTATACGTTCATAAATAAGCGAGATATAAAATTTGTATTTTTCTCCATAAGAATAACATTAGACAACGTACTGTGTTTAGCACTTTCAATATCTCAGTAACCAATTGACGTAGAGAAATGATCAAAATACCAAATTGTGTGTTTTTTTAAGCTGAATCCAATGGGAAAAACTAAAATTTGACTATTTCCAAAATTATGTGTAAAAAATTTGAAAAACCCATTTTTGGGGTACAACACCCCCCCAAATTGCCCATTCGGATAGAGCGATCTGGCTGGTTTTCGAACTTAAAGTCATAAAAGTTGCTTTACACGTTTATACCAGATTTCATCAAAATCGGATAATTTTTACGAGAGTTATCGTGCTCACGGACACACACACACACACACACACACACACACACACACACACACACACACACATATATATATATATTAGAGAATCAAATTCACAGTAAAGGGCTACTATAATATAAGTATAAAAACATGAAAATAACCATGAGTACCCTGTTGAATACATTTTTTAATTATACTTGCACTAACATGTTTCGACTTAAAGTCATGATCACAGTGCTAATTCATAATGGGCTAACTATATGTATACAGTTTCGAACGAATGGTGTTTTTGGGGTCTGGGGACCTCAAAACGAAAAGTTATCATGGTCCTGGGCCTAGGTCTTACCATGCCGACTACGGTAATAGCTTCTTCCCTATAGCTAAAATTAACTGAAACTGCGTAATATCAGAGAGCGACGATAATTGTAGCAAAATCAAAACACCACAAAGTAATAATGCAACAAAGGTGACATTATTACCTAGCACAACTCCATAGAGGTCTTGAGTGGGACCTGGTGCCGTTTGAACGTATTTATGTAGCTCAAATCCATTTCTATAATTATAGCTCTTAAACAAAATTGAAACATTCCAAAAGAATCTAAGTGTGAATGAGTTATTGAAGATCTTTGATTATAGAAGAACACATATGTAAACCTTTTTATCAGCACTATAAAGTTGTGAGCTGTCATTACAATTTAGTAAGAAATCTCATAGAACCTCACTGGACAGTTATTGTGTCACATGCCCATATTTCATATTTCAAACAAATATTCACCACAGAATGCAGTACACAAATGTTATGAAGTACAGAAGCGATAATTAGGAGTAAATAAATATATCATTGAACCAATCACAGTTAACAAGACAGGAGGTGGAAATGGTGGCTGTCTAGTTTGACGGACGAGGCCTCGATTCATTAGGCCTGCGTGTTGGTACCTGGTCGGTGGTTGGATGGTGGCATGTCGGCATGTCGGTATGTCGGTATGTCGCTATGGCCAAGGTCAGATGTGATTGGTTCGTACGTTCTCCTACAGGTGGCGGCCTGGTCGTGTACTGTTCATTGATTGTGTTTCTTTCTCTCTCACTCTCTATCTGTTTTTCTCTTCCCTCGTAAGTTATAGCCAGTGCTGCTCGATCACTGTTATTTATGGCTAGAATGCGTTAAACGCTTGTAAAGCAATTAATTTGAATTTTAAATATCGCCGAGTTGTTTGGAACGTAGGCGGCTTTGGAAATGTGCAGTATCGGCGTTTCTTGTGTCGGTAATATATATCTTAAATAAATTATCAGCTACTGAATATGATTTATTTACGAATACACTTTATGTAAATTTTAAAATAACTATCATATTAACATTTTGCACGGATTTATTGAGTGAAAACAAAACCTTTATCGTAATAGGCTTTAAAATTTACGGTTGAACGTTCATAACTAAATCATAGAACACCTTGTATTTTAATACTTATTATACACATTTTGTCATACTATTGTTGACAATTAATTAAAATTAGTGAGCCACATAACAAAATTGCATTTTAAGGAAAAAATAAAACAAACAGAGTATTAAAAACCGTTCACTTTGATTATGTTTTATCCGTGACGAAATTACTTTACCATAACTTATATATATAACATGAAAAAATAGAAAATTTATGGTGCAATATTTTTTTAGACTTAAGATATTATGTTGTAAAAGCCTACACAATTTATAATTGTTTTTCGGCGAATAAATATTATTATTATTATTATTATTATTATTATTATTATTATTGCTGACATCGGTATACGGTTTTGTGCTCTCATATCAAACGTGATTCATTACTACCACAGTAGCCCTCTCTAACCCGTGCATGACCTCCTGGATAACTCCTGCATTTTATGAACCCCTTGAGATTGCTAAAACACGTGATGTTAGAGGTACCTCTGTAGTACGACTATTAATATTAAAAAAAACTTAATTGCAGGATTCCCCCCCCACCCAATTCAAAACGCAGCTCAAAACCTGTATATCACGCCATTTTGCTATAGTATGAGTTAAAAAGCTGCTAAGCATACCACGGTCTAAATAAGTTCGGGTGATTTGAAGCAAACAGTTTCTTGTCTCAGGTCTAAACATGAAAATCCCTATTTCGCCCATCGCAACCTGTGAAAAATCAGAAAAAAAAAACAAAGTCAAAACTGGAATAGCATAACGTTTAGACCACACAATTTTGATAGCACGAACCCTCAACGAGAAGAGTTCCTCGATAGCAAACATGAATTCCAAAATTCATTTGCGAGCCTTGCCAACGAGGTTCTACTGTAAAGGATTAGGAGTCTTCATCAACGGAAGTTACCGGACACCATCTCAGAGCTTTATTCTATAAGAAAAATGTAAACTTTGTTCTTATTACCCCTCGATTGATCTTCACAAAGCATTTTGGTGTAAAATTAAAGGTTTTGTCATCCTGTAGTGGAATACAATTTCGAATTTCGATTCGTTTTACAAATTAATGAGAAACTGTACAGTAATACAGTTTACAATGACCCTCATTATGTAACCATAATGCCTTAATTAAGGAAATGGAAAATGTAGTTCCCTTGAGAACCTAAACGAATGTGACGATCGGGTGAGGAGTAACGGAGGCAAAAGTTAACAAAAGTTATGGAACAAAACACCAAAATGTCGTCTTGCAACTTCCGGGGATGAAGACTCTTTCGTTTGTTAGTTTTCGTCTGCACCACCCGGCTGTGCCTACGGCGGATCCGGTGAATCACTTTCGATTCTCTACAATCGCTCAAGCACCCTCGTCCCCAGGTGCGCACTGCGCAGCTCTTATCACAATGTAACACTGCAGTGCGCCTGCGTCGCGCATCTCGAGACGAGGGAGACCCCGGCAAGTGCGCGCAGCTGCGGTGACGTCAGGTTGCGCAAGGCACGCTCCCCGGCAGCTGGGGAGCTTTTGTGTTTGTGTTCACGGCGGCGCAGGTTCAAGGTCGGGTCACATTGTGAACTCTGAGTATTACCTGCCCCCCCTGTTGCCAAGGGGCACAATGGGGAAGGAACTACGAAGGGCCGAGATCTGAAATTCGGGGAGGATTTTGTGGGATTTTTTGCTGTAAAACCGTTAGATTCTGAGTCGCAGTTCAATTACGTGATATTCTCCGTAAACTAACAGTTTCACTTAATCACTGTATAAGACACTACTAGGGGGTTTTAGGGCATATAAGAGTGAATGATGAATGTAGAATGGTTGGTAGGATGCTTTGTTTAGCCTTGTTACTGACTCACAGCGACTGATTATTTAGCCAGGATCATTAACTAATAGACCAATGACTAATTGCAGCTGGATCCAGTTTCGAACCTTCACTAAAGTTTCTCAGGATTTTGCTCAAGATCGATCGATTATAAAACATTTTATTGGCATTGAGTGTGTTGAAATAACTGAAAAGTGGATGAAAAACGGCTTACAAGGTTTCAAGATAATTGCACAGGTTGTACACATTATAGTGTGCATTTTCAATGTTAAAAAGCATTATACAAAATGGAAGTATGATACAAGGTGCTTTTCACAGTAGTATACACAGGAAAAACAACAGATCATGCACGACCTCAAGATATATCCTCCCTTTACTCCTTATTTACCTTATTTACAAACAAGGTGGAATATGTACTGATAAATATAGGGTAACGAAGTCGATTTGAACTAATATCACAAATAAATACGATGGCCAAAACCAGTGGTAGAGTTAGTTTCGGGTTTCAGTAACTTAGAATAAATGCGTTCGGAATTAAAGCAAAGTTTACATAAATGAATATAACAAACGTGAGCGTGAGAGGTAAGCGGACAATGATTACATTTCAAGGCTACTTTTGTAATACGGTGAAACTGAGGCTAAATTTTCACCGGAAATTTACTTACAAATATAAACCTCAAACTACTACAAGACTACGTAGTAGCGGGTTGCCAATAAACAGTTGTGATAATATACACCACATAACTGTGTGGTTCAAAATTAATAGCGTCTGTTATTAATGCCGGAATTATTAATGGTTATAAATAACTTCAAGTAAGTTAGAACAAGAGACTAAAAGGTTTAAATTTTTTGTTTTAATACTAAGTATATTGGCTTGTAATGAAAATAAACAATGGTACAACCTACACAATTACCTGGTTTATTGTTAAGGAAATAACTACACAAAGTGAGGGGAATTCATTAGGTTTTAAACACTAAACTTTAATTCCTTAGTTTTAGCGAATTTCCCCTATAGGGAAGAAGCTATTACCGTAGGTCTCATGGTAAGACTTAAGCCCGAGATCATGATAACTTTTCATTTTGAGGTCCCCAGATGCCAAAACCACCATTCGTTCAAATTTTTATATATGTATATATATATATATATATATATATATATTTATATATATATATATGTGTCCGTAAGCACGATAACTCTCGTAAAAGAGGTCCGATCTTAATGAAATTTGGTACAAATGTGTAAAGTACCATTTATTTGAACGAGTTCGAAAACCAGACAAATCGCACCATCCGAAGAGGGGTTTTAGGGGGGGTTTGTACCCAAAAAATTGGTTTCTTGGGGTTTCCACATGTAATTTTTATTAAAATCAAATTTTAATTTTCATCATTGAATTCAGCATAAAAAAACAAACAATTTGGTATCTTGATCATTGCTCTACGTCAATTTGTTACTGAGATATTGAAAGTGCTAAACACAGTACGTTGTCTAATGTTATTCTTATGGAGGAAAAGAAAAATTGTATATCTCGCTTATTTATGAACATAAACTGACGAAATTTGGTATATGGCTTCATCTGGTTGTGGTTTATTGTTGTTTGCACAAAAAACAATTTTTCGCCTATGGGTCCCGTAGCAGCAAACCTAGGTACTCGTTCCCATGTTATTCTTATGGAAAATAATTAAAATGTTATATATCGCTTATTTATGAATGTATATGGATGAAACTTAGTATGTGACCTCACTTATCTGAGTTCTATTGATATTTGCATAAAACCCCATTATTTTGTGTTCCTTGTTGCAGCAAACCTGCTTACTCATCCCCAATGTTATTCTTATGGAGAATAATTAATATTTTAAATATCGCTTGTTTGTGAATACATTTCTTATGAATCCTGTTAAGTGTTTTAATGTGTTATGTTATAATTCATTGGAAATTCGCTGAGTATGCAGGTTTGCTGCGACGGGGGTATTTAAATACTGCACTAAAATGTGTGATTAATTCCACGACATAATTAAACACGTATATTCATTCATATTCTGTATCTATTCTTACTGATTAAGAATTAAAAATTAAATACTTATCAGCTTCCAGTTTGTTGTTTGTCCAAGTTGTTTTTGTTTACATAAATTGTAACCTTAAATTTAGATGTTTGGTACCCTGAAGATGGTTACAATGTAATTAAAAGGCCTCTTTCACAATACATTAAATGTTATGATTAATGTATTTTTTAAATTTTAAATGAAATATATTTAATTCCTTTTTTTTTCTTATCCATTAATCTTATTCGTTGACCATTAAATTATTAAATGGTTAAATTTATAGACGTTTTAGCGAATTTCCCCTATAGGGAAGAAGCTATTACCGTAGGTCTCATGGTAAGACTTAAGCCCGAGACCATTCGTTCAAATTTGTATATATATGTGTCCGTAAGCACGATAACTCTCGTAAAAAAGGTCCAATATTATTGAAATTTGGTACGTGTAAAATACCATTTATTTGAACGAGTTCGAAAACCAGATGAATCGCACCATCCGAAGGGGGGTTTTGTACCCCAAAAATGTGTTTTTTGGGGTTTTCACATGTAATTTTTATTTAAATCAAATTTTAATTTCCACCATTTAATTCAGCTAAAAAAACGAAAAATTTGGTATTTTGATAATTTCTCTACGTTAACTGGTTACCGAGATATTGAAAGTGCTAAACACAGTACGTTGTCTAATGTTATTCTTATGGAGAAAAAGAAAAATTGTATATCTCGCTTATTTATGAATATAAACTGACGAAATTTGGTATATGGCTTCATCTGGTTGTGGTTCATTGTTTTTTGCACAACAGTTTTGTTTCGCCTATGGTTCCCGTAGCAGCAAACCTAGGTACTTGGTCCCCATGTTATTCTTATGGAAAATAATTAAAATATTATATATCGCTTATTTATGAATGTATATGGATGAAACTTGGTATGTGACTTCACTAAAATGAGTTCTATTGATATTTGCATAAAAACCCATTATTTTGTGATCCTTGCAGCAAACCTGAGTACTCATCCCCAATGTTATTCTTATGGAGAATAATTAATATTTAAATATCGCTTGTTTGTGAATATATATTTTATGAATCCTGTTATGTGTTTTAATGTGTTATTTTATATATTAATTGGAAATTTGCAGAGTATGCAGGTTTGCTGCGACGGGGATATTTTCATTAGTAGTCTAGATTGTGAGTTTTCCTGTTAGTCAGACTTTTTTTACGGTACATTCGCTGAAATACCAACAAATATTGTTTAATAACGAGTTCGCACGCAGCACGCTGACGTGAGGAAAGTGGATTTCCACACAATTAACTTTTAAATCTCAAAACCAGTCTAAAAACATACATTTATACAAATGTTTACTAAAATCTGAAAACATTGATTTTTTGGCTGTTCTGGTGTTCCTGGTTTAATTTACCTGCAATGCTGGGAATACAATTTTGCTCATTCTAAGGTTAGGAGAAGGTCCAGTCAGGCTTGAAAGTAGGCGTGAGGTTGCTGGGGATGATAAAAGTACACCAACATTTGAATGACAGGCTTGTCTAATGTAAAATTCCCATAAGACAACGTACTGTGTTTGGTCGATACACACTTTCTTTATTAACTCGGTAAATATTTATGCTAGAATGACGAGAGAGGGCTTAGAAGTTTCGTCTCACTAATTCCCATCTTTTTACATGCATTAATTGTCCATCCGGGGCTTTCTTACCCTTTTTGGGCCCAAACAACTCAAAATTTGAAAGACTAATCCCAAAAAAGGGGTTTACAGTTTTCCGATTGTTTTGCCCAACGAACTTGTCCAACTGATTATAAAAAGTAACGTCCCTACCAAATTTGAAGAAAATTTGACAAAAAATGCGACCGCTAGAGTGCACTCTCACACACACACACACACACACACACACACATATGTACTGCGTGTATATATATATATATATACACTATATATATATATATATATATATATATATATATATATATATATATACTTGTGTGATTTCAAACATTGTTATATGTGGTTTTATAGGTTCGTGTTATGCTTTTACTGTTAATGAACTTAAGAAAATGAACCTATAAAGTGTTATTAGTGAATTTTCTACGGCAAGTGAACTATTAGCATGACCCGCACGGTGAAACTTAAGCCCGGGACCACCATAGAAGTTCCTAACATGACCCCCTAAACACGTTTTGGGGGGTCGTTCAAAATTATATATATAATATAATTATTATATATATATAATAATAATTATTATTATATATATAATTTTAAACGACCCCCCAAAACGTGTTCAGGGGGTCACGTTAGGAACTTCTATGGTGGTCCCGGGCTTAAGTTTCACCGTGCGGGTCATGCTAATAGTTCACTTGCCATAGGAAATTCACTAATAACACTTTATAGGTTCATTTTCTTAAGTTCATTAACAGTAAAAGCATAACACGAACCTATAAAACCACATATAACAATGTTTGAAATCACACAAGTAAGATTACACAATTTTACCAGAACGAACTGTAAATGGGTATCCAGGACATGCGATACCGCGTGCCTTCAAACAGCAAAACGCAATATAGCTACAGGCGACCTGGCCGTGGTATTTGAAGCTCAGTAAGGATCCCTGGCGAGTAGCCAACAGCAGTCTACAGCCAGCCAGTTGTAGTTGATAGTCGCTCATAAAGAACTGGTTCATTGGACTTTGACTATTTCACTAGACCCGAAACATATTTCGAATTGTAGATTGTTTCTCAAAATATTTCCGGGATTTGGAACATTTGTTGAAATATTTGAGTACCGGTACGACTTATTTGATTCAATTTTATTGTGGCTCATATCAACAATATAATATATATATATATATATATATATATATATATATATATATATATATATATATATATATTAAATGCAATTTATATCATGCTATTTTTATATTTAAATAGATTCCGAGTATAAAATTACAATTTTTAGTCTCACGTGTTCCCTATTTATTGCAATGGAAAGTATATGTACATTCATAAAAGCAATTTCTTTAATTAACATATTTGATGCGATGAAAGTATAAACTAATACGAAATTGTTTTAACACAATTAATTATTCTTTTTGAGTTGCATTTTGTCTTTGGTTAGCCAAACAACATAAATATTGGACGACAATCGTTTTATTTGTATTTCAGCGCCAACGGCAATTTTGTTAAGAGAACACACAAATTATTTTATGGAAACCTCTCAAATCTTTGTGGGCACCCCGGGATTTGAACCGTGGCCCCTTGAACCGAAGTCCAAGACGCTAACCAACAGGCTAGCGAGATACTCCCACTCAAAACTATTAAAACGTTATAACAATTAATTGATTTAAAATTGATATGCAAAATGACTTTCCAAACAAGGCAAAGTTAGGACGTTAGTATCATTCATCTTCTAACAAAACAACAAAATTTTAAAGGATTAAGAATAAAGGAATACTGTAAAAACTTGCTTTCCATGAACAAAATAGACCTGAAAATGAAGGTGAATAACAAAATAGTTAATATCCAAAAAAACGTACTTAGCTTAAATAATGTCTACAAGGATACAATAATTGTCTAAATCAGTTCCATAAAAAAAATAAATCAACTATATGATTTCGCCTTTTAAAAATGTAGTGTAAAATTACAATTTCTTTGCTTTATAGTTTTAGTAACACGGTTGGTATTTTTTATGTGAGGCATTCTATTAGTAATTATTTATAAATACATTGGTAAGCAAAGTTTAAACAAATATATCCCAAAAATACTTTAAAATTAAGAATACACTTACTTCCGAACCTTGAAGCTATTATAGATGGCCGTAAACAAAATTCACCATAACAATATTTAAGGAATTATTTTATCTAATTCATTTTTGGGTGTAATTAATTCTATTTCATCGTTTGGACAACAGCTCTTTTGAAGTCGGTGATTTATTAGGGTTTAAAATCCAGAATTAATATAGATGGGTTGAGTCAGTTGTAAGCCGCAGCCAGGACGTGAGAGCATGTAGGTCTGAGGGATATGTCTGGTCTGGGAGCTAGATGATGCTGTGTAGTCCGCCCACCTGACGGCGTCTGGGACACATTCACACGGTGACGTTGACCTCTGGCTGAAAGAAAGATGTGTCAAATAAAAGGCTTAGAACGGGGGGAAAGATTAGTTTTACTCTGTGGCTAACCTTTAGAATTTTACAAATTGTTTTACAATATTCTGCAATGGTTGAGTGAGGGTCCGTCGGGTTTCAAGCTATTACGTATCTGAATTGATGAAATACGTGTTTGTATGGGTACAAAATTCATGGGGATGAAAACTTTCTTGATTTATTGTATCCGTCGCGTCGGTTAGATGATTTTCGGCATACGGCAGTTTCGGTAAGCTAGTAAATATCAAATATTTAAAATATTTCAAATAAACTCTCCCTCTAAGGGCCGCTTTCTCCAACTAAAGTTTAAACTAAACCTGAGATTATTTTGAACTTGGGATTAGGGCACAATTCGTTTTCTCCAACATGTTATCCAGCCAGTTTATTTTAATCCATAAAAGAACAAACTGGCAATATGTATTATACGATTTTGTTTGTTTGTTTACGCTCTCGTCAAACTGAAAACAAATATTATTCCAAAGGATTTTACGTATGTAAGCATAGAATAAAATCGTTAAATATGGTTCTCTCTCTAAGTTTAACATAAACCGGGTTTAAACTACCCATACAAAAATTGGGAAATCGGAATTTCTCATAAAGTAAAGTTTAAATCCAATTTCAAGTTAAACTTTACTTGGGGAAAGCGGTCCTAAGATTGTAATTGCGGTTACATTATTCAGGATTCTATAATATAGTTATAAGTTAAATATTTCGTATAGAACATCACGTGTAAACATATTCATTTGAAAACGCTGAGTCAGTTTAATTTACGTAAAGTGATTGGGAACTCTTCTAAGATGGTTCTGAAATTGTGAGACAATTGTAAATAGGAGCTTTCTCAAACATTTTCTAAAAATTATTGATGAAGGGAAAATTATACTTTATATGTTTATTATTCTATGTTGGACCAAAGCATAACGTAATTTCGTTATTTATACTCTACCATTACGGGAAAACCAGCAATATTGTTAACAATTTCAATTAAGTTTAATAAGACTATAATATTGTCTTAAATATCTAACATAATTCAACAGATAAAAAACGTTATTAATTTATGATATTTAACTGTACGATATATATTTTTTACCATGTTAATTCTAAACCAGAGTCTATATCCATTGTTAAATCCATAACTGCTCAGTCACCCTACTAAATAAATTACAAACCACGGTTTAAACCGGTTTTAAAATCCCAACCTACCAATTCATTAACGGTTCCAAGAAGGTGGTTTCCTGCTGTATGAATTTACTCTAGTAAATATACACATACCGTTTACCGATCAAATTACCACAATCACCCACATCGATTCCAGTAAAGATACACACAGCGTTTACTGTTCAAATCACATTATTTACCCAACCAACCACATCACCCCGACCGCACCTGTTACCCAACCACAACCCGTACAATTGAGTTGTTAAAATAATGAAGCAATGCCCAACCTAACCTAACCTTCCATTGTTTCAACGCCCGATCCTCCGATCGATACGGTGCGCAACTGGCCGACCTAAATTATCAAATTAATTATTCCGGCCAATAAATCTACAATGTAGGCCTCGGTGAACAATATGTCGCCAGATACGATCTGCTCTTCGACACAGTTTAATTGTTTGCAAAGGTCAAGAGCCGGTATACTACCGAAACCGCATTCTGCTCCGTTTATTAGCGTTGTTAGTGGTCGGTGTCGGGAGTCAGTCAGTCAGGGTAAGCTGGTCAGCTGGTCAGCTGGTAGTAGTCAGCTGATCGGTTGCGCGCCAGATCGCAACGCAACACTTGCCGCCTGCGCGATTGCGCATGTCACGTGATTGCTGGAACATTAATTGATAGATTATAAGGATTATAGGGCTAATACCAACGATCTTAAAATATCTAGAGCTCACATCTGATAAAAAAGTGTAGCCTACAAGGCTGATCGCCATTTTGCCTCTCTGTCAACTCTGCTCCCATGACAACCAACATGGTAACCAAACGAATCTTCTCTTAGCTAGTTATGTGGCAGTCAGCTGACAAACATTTAACTAGTGAAGAGAGGATTTAATTGGTAAACAGGAAAACAGCTGTAGTAAACAACTCATAAATACTGATATTAGAGACAATTTTAAACTTGTTAATGCATGTAGTTGAATATTTACCCCCCTAAACCTTTTTTTATGACAACCAACGATATTATTATTTTAATAATACTAACTATGAATTATAATTGTCGTCATAGTTCTAATCACTTTTAAAGAACCAATAAAAGGACCAAACCCACAAAAAATAATTAAAATGTAGCAAATATATTGATAAATAATACAAATAAATATTATGTGCATTGTTAAAAGTTTTTTAATCCTTTAGTTTTTACCGAAAGTCAGTTAATGTAAACTTTGTTCTAAGGCCAGTGAGAATAGGGTTTAAAAATGAAAAATTTCAAGCATAAATATGTTAACATGTTTGCTGTGAAATGTGCACTTCTGATTCAAATATCATGTTTTCTACTTCGGATCAGGTGAGCATTCGACGCTATTGTAAAAGCGGCGAAGCGGTTCTGGAGAAAAGTGAAGAAACCCTGCCGATTATAGTGCAGTACGTTATCTATCAATGTTATTCTTGTGGGGAATGAACAGAATTTTCAGACCAAAGTCAGTTAAACTTACGTTTAAATTGTGTTAAATTTAACAAACCTTGCCACTCATAATAACCAAATCAGACATTTTCAGTAGATTAGCACGGGAAAGTAAATTGATACAACGTACAACGTACTCTATTTATCAAATATGTATTTTTAAACTTGTCTCCGGAACCACTTATCGTAGAGCGATGATTCCAAGAACAAGATTTTAAGATAATTTTATTGAAAAAGTTATATTTAAGTACAACTATACAAATACAAGAATATAATTGAAAAATCAGTATTTTTGAGAGCAACACCTGCAACGTATATACTTCTAAGTCGATTGAACAGATTTTTCTTATATTTATGACAAGGTAATTATCATCAACACATGCCATCAAAATTTAGTTGAAATTGGATAATAATTGTACTTATTATGAGCAATTTCAAAAGGTAATAACGTACATTTTTTAGATAAGTTAGAAATTATTGGTTGTAGAATTCCTCTTCAGTCAGTCCCAACCCATTTTCTTTAATGTAGTAAACAACCCTCTTCCGCGATCCCGTATCACATCGCCAATCCGTTACAAACAAACCCGCGCCTTATTATTCATGCCAGTTGGCAGGGTGGATGGAGGGAGTCGATTAATTTCAATTTGTTGGCCGAAGAGAATGAGTGGCAGATGGATTTTGTCGGTGCTCTACAGAAATGCAAGACCCGTCGGGGAGGGGGCGGCGGCAGATGTGCGTACTGCACGTGCCTGCACACACGCACACACGCACACGCACACGCACACAAGCTCAGGGGGTATGCAGGGGAGGCGCGCGACAGTCTGACTTGGGGGAAGCCCTCGCCAACGGCTCTTTTTGCCGAGCGTAGTTGGATATAAATAGTGGTGTCTCCCCTAGCCCCACCTGCTCCAGCTTTGTGCCGAGATTGTCGGTTATAGGCACAAAAGGGACCGGGAGAGCCGGGAACAGCACCTGCCCCGGGCCACGCGCCTGCCGTCACCTGGACCTGGACGGGGCTCTGGTTTGTCTACGTAGGTCCTCAACCTCGCGGAGCAGCTACAGGCTACAGGCTACAGCACCTGGCGACACAGGAGCTCGCGGTCGTGACTGCCGGGTGGGGGGGGACTGACGTGTAGAATATGCATCATTAGATTGGATAGGACATGCTTACGTCGCCTACCGTCATTTGTAAGCTACCTAATAATTCCAAACTGTCATTATGTGGGTATAATGTTGACTATCATTGACTCCGGAATCAGTAGATTGAGTAGAATACGCGACCTTTGCCTACCGCCATTTGCAAACTACCTATAGATTCCATCAGTTGTTATGTTGATATAAAATGTCGACTTGCATTGACTCCGGAATCAGTAGTTTGGGTAGAACATTTGAAATTTTCCTAATGTCATTTGTAAGCTACCTGTCGACTCAAAAAAGTTGTTATGTGGGTATAATGTCGACCACATTGGCTCTGGAATGTTTGGAATAACTCAAATAAAGGTCGACTTGACTGGGAAATACAAGATCCAATGCTTTCATAGCAAGATACAAGACTTTTAAGGCTGAATATCTGTTTGTTTGTTGCTACATCAAGCAAAATATTACCAAGCGACTGAGCTGAAATTTCGAAGAATAGCTAGCAAACTTAATGAACACGTGGTTTTCCCTATCTGATAAGTAGACTAGGGATCCAATCTATAGGCCTTTACAACTCCAATGTTGAACACGGACAAGGAGTTCACTACCATAGTAATGATAAATACTAAGTCAGATTTTTAAACCATCTGGAGAGCCACATATTATGAAAATCTTAGTTAGTATTTATCATTATAAAGATGCCTGCGAGATCATTGTGCTATGAAAAAACACCAGTAGCTAGAATAATGATACTTCCTATGGAAACTTGACAAAGAATTCAATCTATACAACTTACCCAAGAAATTAACTCAAGAAATTGGTAGCACTGGACAATGGTAGGCCAGGTTTTTTTACTCTTACAGAGCTATACATCCTTGAAACTGCGATCTGCAAATTCAAAGGTGGTCCAATTCAGGGCAATGATCCACTCAGTTACAACACTGTTCCGTGAAAACAATATGTTCACTTATCCATCCATCTTTACTTTTTCCCAAAGAATGGCCTTAAAGTTTGCCAGTTCATTATCTCAATCCCAGGCTCAAAATGAGCACATTCCATCAAAACCAACCTCATTCTGTGTACATCCGACTATTAAGATCCCTTCCTGCTTATTTGATATTGAAAAATTACTTTCAAAGATTTATAAAACATAGCTTAAAAAAGCTCTTGGTGGAGAGGAAGTGCAACAGAGTTTCCAACCTTCTTTCAGGAAATAATCATTGCCAAACTTAATAGTAATAGTATAGCATAATTTTATCTGTACGAGATAGTCAATGTTTTAATTTATGAGACATTTTGCTTAAAGATGTAGACTTACGTAGGTGACTATTGTCATAAACAAACATGTATTTGACGACAAATCTAATACTATTATTCTGAATGAAGGGTAAACCTTTTCCTAAGGTACCCTTGGACGTGCAATATAGTATTGTAGATCATTACAAGGATCATTACAAGGGTGTTGCTCACAATAATTGAGCAAATGCCTATTCTCAATTCTCAATATACAGTCTAAACGCCTATTTTACCAGTTTGTCTCGTATACCACCTCGATATGAGCTTTTAGAACTCCTCTCGTTCTTAGCCTCCGTGATCACACAGGTTGTACATCGTATATGAGAACGCTGTGAACATGAGAAAAAATAAAATTTGAAGGTAGTCCTTGTCTTTCAGAATAAATGTATAGATAATTGAAGACCTTTATGGAGAACTACGAATTAGGATGTATTATAACCCTCACATGTCGAAATTGATTCAGAAAAAAAAGTTATTTTAACAAGAAATAACTTAGCATAGGAAACTAAATACAGTTTGGGAGTTTCTTGTTCAAAGTTCCGTGGGTCAACCCGCGAACTGCAGCTGCTATAAATTTAATAATATGGTTACAGTATGATACTATAGGATATGACAGAATCCGCTGTAGGATCTCGTTGTAGTATCTCGTACAATGATTATCTTTTAGCGAATTTCCCCTATAGGAAAGAAGCTATTACCGTAGTCGGATTGGGAAGACCTAGGCCCGGGACCATGATAACTTTTCGTTTTGAGGTCCCCAGACCCCAAAAACACCATTCGTTCGAAACTGTATATATATGTGTCCGTGAGCACGATAACTCTCGTAAAAATTATCCGATTTTGATGAAATTTGGTACAAACGTGTAAAGCAACATTTATGACTTTAAGTTAGAAAACCAGCCAGATCGCTTTATCCGCAGGGGTAATTTGGGGGGGTTTTGTACCCCAAAAATGGGTTTTTTGAATTTGTTACATATAATTTTGGAAAAAGTCAAATTTTAGTTTTTCCCATTAGATTCAGCTTATAAAAACACACAATTTGGTATTTTGATCATTTCTCTACGTCAGTTGGTTACCGAGATATTGAAAGTGCTTAACACAGTACGTTGTCTAATGTTATTCTTATGGAGGAAAATAACAATTTTATATCTCGCTTATTTATGAACATATACTGACGAAACTTGGTATACGGCTTCATCTGGTTATGGACCATTGATATTTGCTCAAAAAAAACATTTTTTGCCAAAGGCTCCCGTAGCAGCAAACCTGCTTACTTAGCCCCATGTTATTCTTATGGGGAATAAGTAACGTGTTATCTCCCTTAATTATGAAAATAAATAAATAAAATTTGGTATGTGACTTCACCTAGTTCAGTTATATTAGCATAAAACCCCATTTTTTGTGTTCCTTCCTTCAGCAAACCTGCATACTCAGCCGCCATGTTATTCTTATGGAGAATAATTAAAATGTCATAAATCGTTTATTTATGAATGCATATTGATGAAACTTGGTATGTAGCTTTATGTGGTATTAAGATAAATATATATGCATCGGAAATTCGCTGAGTACGCAGGTTTGCTGCTACGGGGGTATTTCCATTTATAACCTTCCAAATAGACTTAAATTTGCGTGGGATCGAGAGGCCAGTTAGTTCTGCTTGTAAAAACCTGTGAAAAATCTTTCTATCTTTTTTAGGTCAACCTCCTCATAGTTGTGAATATGATTCATAAAAATCATTAAAATGCCACCATGTTCATACATACATTACACAATTTTAAACTGCCTTACAAAACCACATTGCCTCCTCCGCTTGACATGCGGACGTATACACACATACAACCCTGACCTTTACTCAGCTCATAAAGCCATCACAGTAAAATCACTAAAGTGTTTATTAGTAAAAGTAACCTACTACGATGCAAATATCGCAAGGGCGCTGCGCCGAGACCGAGTTACTGCCAGCTATAAACCACAGAAGTAATTAAAGTGTTACTTCTCGCCGGTAGGTGTTAACAGCCGGATCAAGGTCGTCCTTTGATATCTTAATCAACTGCAAGCGCGACCAGACTGGCGGGAAACACGGCGTAAATGAACTCAAACCGGCTGGAACTGTGGGCGACGATTTAATGGGGGTTTTATGGTGATCGGGAGAGTTTTATTTGAGCTTGTGGTTGTTTACAGGGGTGAACACAACGAGTGATTTAGATCGTAATAGTTTACAACATGATATGGCTGTTGACAATAACTTATGTTTCTCTATGCAAGATATCGGTTGTGTATCAATATAATTAGTTATTAAAATTAAAAAACTTTCAGTATACGATAAGGATAGGAAAATAATATTTCGTGATCACAGACTACAAGGAATACGGTATTAACAAAGACAACTAAGGGAGATCCAACGAAATAATTGTATCCAGAAAAAATAAAACATTGACAGAACATCCTTTTAAATTTAACAAAAACTTCTACCTACACTTATAGTCTGATTGTTAAGGGAGTGCGGCTGGAGCTCGGCTCTACCTGCGAGAGACCAAACTCACGGCACGCACACTCACCACCGTCCTAATTGCCTGAAAGCCCCGATCCCCTTCACTACCTAGAAATATAACACCTGCTGTATGATACCTCAAAATCTCAATTCATTTCAAGTTAGATATGCATTAAAAAGCTTTGTGTCACTAAATTTGTTGTTTAATTCCATGAAAAATGACTCCAAACACGAAATGATTACGACAAAAAATAGTTTACTGAATGGGGGTAGTAAAAAGTCAGATTGGTTAGAAACGTTTATCGTCGTTGGCAGCCTTATCGTCGATTTCATAGGTTGGCATCGGCGGTTTATGCAGACGTACAAGTTGATAGACCTTTGTGAAAGGAATCCCGTGGTTATGATAGTTAATATGAAAATATTCGTAAGTTCTAGTATTGAAATGTTCGTAACTTCTAAATTTTTTAAGCAAAATATATATTGTTTGGTATCATTTTACTTATCATTTTGAGCTAAAGTCAAAAGCATTAATAGATTTTACAACGAAGGTAAAATTAAAAAAATTGATAGACAAATTTCTGTGAGCTAGTGATGACTCAGGCGGCAGGTCAGTGGTCCGTCCTAATCCCCTGCGTCTGTGTGTGTGAGGCCTGCGTGTGTGTGAGTAGAGCCCACCCTTCTGCCAGCCGCACTCCCGTAACAATCAAAGTATAGAACAGATTTATGAGCATGAGTATCCACGCAAAATTACAACTCAGAATGTAAATATCCTTAACGCATGCGCTGGCTGTTACTAAAAGCAATCCCAAAGTTAACATAATCAGCTTTAATAGTAATAGTTAACTGTTGCGTTAATAGTAGTTTAGGTCGTGGCAATTTTATGGTTGTACTGTGTGAAATTTGGAACACCTCCTTCATCTAGATAAAAAGTGTAATAAATAATAATTTTATATTCATGATACTATTATAATTTAATGGAAAAGTATTATTTGCTCGTCACTGTATAATGGGGAAACATTTGGCGTTTCCACCTGTTTCCTCCATAAAGCCAATGTTAAATTTCAAACCAGGTTTTTCCTCAACGGATTTTCCGATATCGCTGAGTTATCCTATACTCTAATATGAGTAAGGTTTGCTTGCTTGCTTGCTTGCGTGCTTGCTTGCTTGCTTGCTTGCGACACGGATCTCAAAAACGGCTCCAACGATTTCCTTCAAATGTTCAAAATAACTAATTTCTGGGATAAAAATAAGTTCTAGACAGGCCTCATCCCTAGGAAAAATCAAATAATGTAAAAAAACTAAAATGAAAAGCTAAAAAAATTAACATTGGGCTTATGGAGTTTCAAATCAAAACAAAAGAATTGTAACGGCTGTTCATAATCAACCAGGGAACTGTCAAAGTAATACTCATGTTGTTTATGATTATTAACATGTGGTTTCCTGAGAGCAGAGATTAACAGATTTGAGTAAAGATTACATATATAGAGTAGTAAAATAAATCAATGGGACATTGAGCTATTAATAAAAACTGGAGGGACCTTAAAAATGTAGAAAAGAGGCTAATGAATAATACAAATCTGATTATCAGTAGGGGGAAGTGGTGAAATATTACTCCGAGTCATCTAAACAAACTGACTGACCTTCCCCTGAGCAAATCTCGGCCCCCCAGGTACTGGCTCATTATAAGGATAAAAAAATACCGAGCCATATCAATGAGCAGAGTTTGATACCACAAACACTTCATTCGTAAATAATCGTAAATTCTTATTATTTTGTAAAGTGATTGAACGATTACTATTCGTGATAGCGACATCCTGCTCACTGAAATCGTTAGGTATTATTCTTGTCGTTAAATTGATCCATTAATCAACGATTTCGGAAAATTCTTTGAGGAGGCACGGGCTTTGAAAGGAAACATTGACCTTATGGAAGAAGGAGGTAGAAGCCCGTGACTGGAGCCCCCTCTTAATTGTAATTATAAAAGTCAGTCAAATTTAAATTGCACAGGTTGATAACGAAGAGAATCTTCTTTACATTGAGGTCAAAATAAAATGTAATATTTTACTTCTATGTTTTTGGGTTATTTCTACGAGTAGGAAAATAACATATTCTTTGTAGGCGTTAGAAAATTTGGATTAGAAACTATAAAATTAATCTTGTGATAAATCAAATCATCTGCCCCTTGCAAAAACCCACCTAGCCCTCCCCGCAGCTTGTGCAACCCCTATAGCTTGTCACCTAGGCAACCCGCAGGAAGTTAACTCCCGTTTGTATCACTCACGATCATCCTAGACTGTTGTCCCCTCTATGACGACTTCCTCGGTACAGTTATAGTGACTCCATCTGCCGCCGACCGTTACCGAGGACACGTGTCCGGAGTGTGCCGAGGGCGGAGACCCGGGCTCGGATTTCCGGACGCATCTGGAGCTGGAGGGTCCACTTCCGCTTCTTCACCTTGCTTCCGGTAAATGCGGCAATTAAGAGCGACCTCGGAACTGGTTGATGACAATAGTGCGCAGTATAATGAGGTATTGTGGGCTCGAACTGGCTGCAGCCGCCGAGGTCAGTATTGGTAGCAGTACACCGGTCATCCCCTCCCTGGCCCGGTGCAGCGAAATTAAATGAACCGGCCTTGGGGAAGGGTTGGAGCTACAGGGATATGACAATCCTAAAATTAGTATTCATTAAAGTTTGTAATAATAAAATACCCTCTATTCTTTAAGGATTCACCGATGAAATACAATACAACCCATGAAGTTTTTAGGAGTGATTTTAATTTTTAAATTGGAAAGGCGTGTACATTGTCTTATAATATAGTGTAAATATACTTTATAGTGTTGTAAGACGTATTTATTTATCTTCTATTGTCTTAGTAAAAATATACTTAGACTTAGCCTATATTACAAATACCCCCGTCGCAGCAAACCTGCGTTCTCAGCGAATTTCCAATGCATAATATATGTCTTAATACCACATAAAGCCGCATATCAAGTTTCATAAAAATATATTCACATATAAGCGATATATAATTTGTTATTCTCCATAAGAATAACATTGGTGACGAGTACGTAGGTTTGCTGAAACACAGAACACAAACAATTGGTTTTTATACAAATATAAATAGAATTTAACTAGGCGAAGCCACATACCAAAGTTCATCAATATTCAATCATAAATAAGCGCTATATAACATTTTAGTTATTCTCCGTAAGAATACCGTGGGGCTGAGTATTGAGGTTTGCTGCAACGAGGAACAAAAAAATGGGTTTTTATGCAAATATCAATATAACTCAACAAGGTGAAGCCACATACCAAGTTTTATTAATTTATGTTCAAAATTAAGGGATTCATTACATTTTACTTATTCTCCATAAGAATAACATGGGGCTGAGTACGCAGGTTAGCTGCTACAGGGATAGTCAACAAAAATCAATTTTGTGTGCAAATATATAAAGTACTACGTGAAGCCACATACCAAGTTTAATCAATATACATTCATAAATAATCGAGATATCAAATTTTATTTATTCTCCATAATGATAACATTGGACAACGTACTGTGATTACCACTTTGAATATCTCTGCAACGGTAGGGTCTAGAATCACAATTTAAACACCAAAATGATTGGTTTGGGGAGCTGAACTGATTGGTGAAAGCAAATGTGAAGTTTAAATTAAAATGAACTGAGGAAAAACCAAAAACCTTTTTCCCATAACATTAACATGGGAGATTTTATGAGTAGGTTTTTTGGATTTTCTCCGCAACCACTTAACCTAGGTTAGTAATTCAAAATACTATATTATTTTTTTAAGCTCTATAGCATGGTCTAAACCAAAATTAATTTTTTTTAATGTTAGGGTGAAAAATGCAAAAAACTGATTTAAACCCCCCTTTCCATGGTCCGATTTTTCTGGTTTTCGAACTTAAAGTCATGAATGTAACTTGTCACATTTGAGCCAATTTTTTATCGAAATTGGACGTTTTTTACTCAAGTTATCGCATTCACACACACACACACACACACACACACACACACACACACACACACACACACACACACACACACACACACACACACACACACACACACACACACACACACACACACACACACACACACACACACACACACACACACACACACACACACACATATATAAATTTGAACGAATAGTGTTTTTGGCAAACATAAAGTTGTCATGGTCTCGGGCTTAAGTCTTACCATGAGACCACAATAGCAATAATAGTATGTGGCAATAGTTTCTTCCCTATAGGGGAAATTCGCTAAAATTAATAAGGAACTGTACTACCTTAGAAGACTTCATTATGTCATTCGAGAAATGCAACTTACAGTACTATAATACATAAATCCAGTGAATTATATGCTATGGAACCTTTTAATAAGAAAATTCATCAAGTTTAAAAATAATTTTTAAAATACAGAATAAAGCAATTAGAATGATAAGTGGAGTTTTGCATTGAGAACTTGCAAACTATTTCTTATAAAATAGAACTTGACGTTACTGTCTTCCATATTAATTTACTAAATTATATTTCAATAAAAGAAAAAAAAAATACTTATACCTATCCGCAAAAGATCTCAGTACACCGACATAAAATTAGAGATAAACCAATTTAATTTCAACAATTCAAATATCCAAAGAAACAACATAATACAAATTATACAGTAGTTACTTATACGTCAAATTTACAACCATCTGCTAAACTATATACTGAATGTAGTTTGAATTTTAATCAGTTTATCAAAAGAAAACGAAACAAATGGCAGCGCACTTTTATGCAAAATAAAATATATTTTTATTTTAAACCGCGATTTCGACTATATCCTATACTAGCTGATATTGTGCCCGGTTTCACCCGGGGATACAACAGTTGTGTGTGCTGCATTCTGCGGTTAACCCGCGGAACTCCTACGAAACATGATCAGCTGTTTGAATTCTCATCAGCTAAAACTAAAGCGAATGCCCATAAATTTGAAACTTTTACCCTCCGTAAGTGGATACCTATGTTATGGAAAGAATACACGTGCCAAATTTCGAGTTTGTAGGTGTAGAGGTTTGGCCTGGGGGATGATCGGTTTTTCGTATTTATAAATTGTCCATAAGAACAACACAGGATTGGAACTTTGACTTCCCGTGGGGCAGAGCCCTACAGAAATTTCTTAAAACCTTTCTTAGTGGTTACTTACGATATGTAAATAGTATGCGTACCAAATTTCGTGGTTGTAGATGTAGAGGTTTGGCCTGGGCAATGATCGGTTTTCGTATTTTCTATTTATAGAAATCAAATATAGAACATTAAATTATTGTGTCATTTAACATTGTTATACATCAAAGGGCATTACGATTATTTTATTATTATTTAAACTATGGAATTGCATTTTTTTTCGATGTCCTCGTTAAGGAAACATAACATATTATGTTAGGCTCCTAAATCTGGATCATGTCAAGTCGTTATTTTTGTAGAATGAAGTTGTTTAAATATAAATACCGTTGGAAAACTCCTCTAATACTTAATATCCTAATAATAAATATTTTTTTATGATCAAAATTAACTTTGTCTTTAATAAAACCCTAAATGGTATGTTTAATTAAGATCTTAATATATAATTCTGTAAGGACAAAATTAGAAATAATTGTAAATTTCTGTCTTTTTGCAGGTTTCTGGAGGTATCGTACAAGAGGACTAGAAACTAGGCTGAAAAGGCTGAAACTCGGAAGATTTAAAGAAAAATAGACGGGGAAGATCTCCATTCGGTTCAATTTTGATTTTTTAAATATTTAGTATTAAATAAGTACAAAAATTTAAAATTAACGAATGATCAGCTGTAATTGTAATGTTACTTCAACTTGACTTATTTTTATTTGTACGTTCTTCGTTGTGGATTAATGATTAATGAGAAAGTAATATCCACCTAAAAATCAAATACTAGGGGATATAACTCTTACAAGCCACTAGTTTTGTAAATAGTTTCCCAACTGTCAACTCCGTAAAAAGGCATTCGATAAGCATATCACAGTATACCCTATATCTCTCTATATTGTCCCGATCTCCGTTGAATAACGGGACCATAACGATCTGACGAGAGGAAGCAGATGTCCGACTGCCAATGCTGCAACGATCATCAGCCTCAGCGATAAGGTGTCAGGAAGTCCCCGTCGGTGGGCGGGATGGGGGCACCCGGGGTCCGGGGGTCCCGGGTAACGGTAAGAATCAAAAACGGATATGGAAAAGATGAGATAACCGCCCGCGGCGCGCGACATTTGTCCCGCACAATGGATAGTATAAAACTCAGAATCAGAGCGGAGAAAGCATCTGCCAGCACGGGTGTAAGGTGACAGTAACGTGGTTGTCACGGGACTTCTTAGCTGTGGGGTACCTTAACAGGCTTCTCACTGGAAGTTGTCAAACATCATCTTGTTTTGGTAGGCCAATATTAACTTTGTGCCTCTTAGGGGCCATATACATATTACGTAACACACATAAGGGGGGGGAGGGGTATGGCACAGCGTTATGAGGGGAAGGGGGGTTGGATCAACGTTACACCCTACTTATACAGTGAGAGCTGGCGTGCTCCCATATCTATTGATACTGTTACAAATCTTTCAAAATTAAAAAAGGAAATCTAATTGATATCTTAATCATGGTTACAGTTATTTATATAACAAAATACTTCTATCATACTATTACATTAACATTAAAAATAGATACATAACGTGTTTTGAATAAGTTCTGTAACGCTTTACACCTATGTTTTGTGTTATTTTAGAGTGTAAAATCATGACTTGATTCAGTATTGCGCAGTGCCACCCACATATCTAGTTTTTAAGTTGTTTTGTATTTGTATTAGTTATAAATTTAATTTGTTACGTTTTAGCTGAGATAGTTTTTTTTATATTATTAGTAACAGTATTTTTTGTTTATATACATTTTCTTTTGAAAAAAGGTATTAAAAAATGTTGTTAAAAGAAAGTAATTTAAAGTTTAATGATTCATTGAAATCCATTTTCCAAATTGCAAAAAAAGATGTTTAAAATGATTAAGCTGTTTTAAAGCCTATTACGATTGAGTTACGTATCACATTGGGGAGGGGAATATGTCAAGCGTTATGGTGTGTTACGTGAGGGGGACCTGAAATGACGAAAAAATGCGTTACGTATTATGTGTATGGCCTTACTCCTCATCTGATCATCATGCAACATTCATTGGGGGTAACAATAAAGGCGTGGTGGTCAAGGGAGTTACATTTAAGAATTTCTTAATTTTGGCATTCTTCAATTAGAATAAATTGTTTAATTTTAAATTTTACTACTGTAAAGTTCCTTATTTATTTTTAAAATAAACTCTAAATTCTAAAATGTAATCCACTAGAGGGTGACGAAACATAATTTGACACCCTAAGGAATTGTATTTGACGATCAGGTAAGGAGTAACAGAGACAAAGTTAACATTGGTCTTATGGGGCAAAACTGTAAGATGGCGTCCAGGACCTTCCGGCGATGAGGACCCCCTAGGAAGGGGCTCCAGTCACGAAACAATTTACGTTTTTACCTGATTCTCCCATAAGGTTTCAATATTAACTTTAAAGTCCTATCCATCCTTAGAGAAATATTTGAAATCGTTGCTTTATGGTTCTTTTCAACAGCAAAAAATACGATTTCAGTGAGGAGAATGCTGATATCACGTTAGCTATCCCTTTACACAAATTACAAAAATACATACTTTATAATTTTACTGACCTAATGTTATTTGTGATACAGTGTCACAATTCTGCTCACCTACACTAGGTAGGTATTTTTCCTCTACAAAAAGAGCCATTAATAAACGATTTTGGGTAATGCGTTGACGAGGGATGGGATTTGAAAGTTATGGTAGAAACAGGTAGAAGCAGATGATTGGAGCCTCTTCATAATCATAGTATTGTTCGGTAAATACACACACATGTCAAGTTTGCACTCTAAATGGACTTGTTTGTTAAAAACCCAGTAATATTTAGGAAAAAGAGATATACTATTTAGAATTTAAAAAATTTGAATAAGTTCCCCAGCGAAAATAAAGTTTGTAAATTAAACAAACGAAACGAAACGGCGATCATACAGGTTTTGAACAGTAGGTCTTACAATACCACTTATCAATATTATTTATAGGCTTGTATATAAGGTGTAACCTTTGAATAATTCGTAAACCAACACCATTAGTCCAGTCAAGTTATACATTAAAAAGGTTCCTTGCATGCTAAATTTCATGTAGTTCTATTTTTTTAATAGGCCTATGTTGTTAGGACCTATACCACAAGTAAGAAACCAAGTTTGCAGCTTCGAAAGACCTCTTTCGATTTAAATAAAATAAAATTTGATTTTGTCGGATTAAGTAGCATATTTTTATCAGAAAAAAAATTATTCACTGAGTCCAATACTCTTCGTGATTTTTGTATACTAGTATAGTTTTTTTCAAATATTAGGATTGATGCATATTATTTTCATTCATACAATTGTTTATTCCAGTAATATAGCATATAAATAGTAGTTGACCTAAAACAGAGCCTTGTGGAACACCATACAACACCTTTGATATAGAAGATTTAATTGATCTGACTTCTTTTTAGCGAATATCCCCTATAGGGAAGAAGCTATTACCGTAGGTGGCATGGTAAGACTTAAGCCCGAGACCATGATAACTTTTCATTTTGAGGCCCCCAGTTGCCAAAAATACCATTCGCTTAAATGTTGTATATATATATATATATATATATATATATATATATATATATATATACACGGGGAACCCAAAAGGTGCTCGTAATATATCGATTTCTTCCAGATCACAAAAAGTGCTCGTAGCCGGGAGCGGTTATTGTGCTATAGAAACTAGTGCAACAGCTTGATATATATTGACCCACAGCCCAATAAATGCTCCCAGTGCTGACAATGAACAAAACAAAATATACCGTGTCACACATTTATTATCAAGGTACTTTATTTACCTTTATTTTATCAAAGCAATTCGTGTGCTAAACATTATGTTCTAACATTTTCCTGTCCAATATAATAATTACCGACAGTATGTTGTTTCTATCGCTAAAACTCAGAAAATATTCTTGTTGTCACTTAGTTTTGTTGTAAGATTAAACAATATCATCTCAAAAGATATACACAAAATTTCGGAATCATTTTGTTAGACCTAATATGACATTTAATGCTATCTATCATGCTTATGAACTTCACAAACGGTCATACGGGCTTATACTATCACGTGTGAAGAATAAAGATCTGTTTGGACTTTCTCTATAGTGGGATATACAGAGTGTCCCTAAAAAGCTTCACCAGACTTCATAATTTTGTTCTTTGGGGCAAAATAAGCAAAAAAGTTCCGTAAACATAGGTCCTATCTCGCTTCGTTTACCGTCTGTCGGTCTGTATGTTTTTTTTACATAATTTGTCATAACTTTTGAACCGCTTAAGGTACCAACTTCAAACTTGGTGTGAGTAATAAAACTATTAGTATTTAATTTTTATGCGGATTATCAAATTTCAACTTTGGGCCAATTTAAAATGACGGCCATAATTAGTTTTCATGGCTTAATAACTCAAAAACTATAAATTTTAGAAACATTTGTTACGAGACAAAAAATATGTAAAATTGAATTTACTTTCAAGAAATGTACAAATTATTCAGGGTCCTAACACAAATAACGGAGAAAATATAAATTTTCCAAAATTACCACAGCAACTTTTGGTAATTGTTCATATTTTCAACTTTGGACAATTTAAATTTTTTCCGTTATTTGTGTTATAACCCTAAATAAACTGTACATTTCAACAAATTAAATTAAATTTCAGATCTTTTTACTCTCTAGCTAAATTTTTCTAAACTTGATATTTGTTGAGTTATTAAGCTTTGAAAACTGAATATTATCACCATTTTGAATTGGTACAAAGTATAAACTAGATTCTCCGCATGACAATAGGTCCTAATAGATTTAATATTCACACCAAGTTTGAAGTTAAAATCTTAAGCGGTTTAAAAGTTAGGATCAATTATGTAAAAAAAACATACAGACCGACAGACTGTAAACGAAGCGAGATAGGACCTATATTCACAGGTTTTGCTTTGCTTATTTTGATAAAAGTGAACAAAATTATGAAGTTTAGTGATGCTTTTCAGGGACATTCTGTATAACGCAAATAGCACATTTGAACAAAAGGTTACTAAGTAAATGAAGAGTAACTATAATCCATGAATGAACATATAACTAAAACAATTTTAAGAGATTCCGGCGCTTTTTGGTCACCCGGAATGTACATTTTATTTCACTGCTTGATCTCTTCACTTGTGATCTTTCACTGAGTAAATCTTAGGCTTCTCCAAACCGCCTTGTATGGCACACTGCGCTAGAGTGGCCTTCCCCCTCCCTCGTCTCGGTGTGCACCGGCGCGGCGCCGCCGGCGTCCGGCGGGTGCGGTGGTAAGTGAGTCATCGTTGAGGCTGGGGTAATACGTCCTTGTGGCGTTCTGCCCAAGGTACGAAATACGAACGACGAAAAATATTTTCTAAGTGGTATCAGAATTGGATTTATTTTTAGGATTTACTACGATAGTTTGAAGCCCATAAAATACGTTAAGTTACAAAATAAGGTAATTTTACAGTATAATACGATTTGCATTGTTTCAAATAGTGCGAGGTTATTGGGAAAAAGAAAAACAACTATATCAAATTCCACGATAGGCCATCCTACTCGACAAAAATGTATTAAAGGTGAATTTCATACTTACTTTGGTTTAAAATAACTTTTTCATTATGTAATAAAACAGGCAGACCTTCAGACGGAAAACCGATGATTTTTAAATCAATGTGAATAAAAACTTTTTCCTTGCCACTTCTGTAGAACAACCACTCCCAAAAAATTAACTTAATATCATAATAAACATCAAGTTAAATAAATAATATGTTATTAAGTAGTTAGACAAATCAATGCGAACATTATAGTTACAGATATAATTATTTTATTTCAATTTACGTTACATAACTGAAACATCCTCATTGTAAATTTTAGGCAATATTTAAAATCGCCATCAAAGCAGCACGTTTATCTTTTCCTCGTATTAGGGTACCGTCATTTTTATAACGGACAATACCTTCATAATTTTGTTCCTCTGGTGGGATATCCAATGGATCATAATCAAAATCATCCTTTAAGGTGATTCGCAACATTGTGCAGCACAACACAACTGATAACACCATGTCAGTTTGGGAATCTTGCCCAAAGAGACTCTAACACAATTACCAAGAATCGGGAATCTCATTTTTACCTGGCCGAAACATATTTCAATGATCACCCTCTCTCTGGCATGTATCAGATTACAGCTGATATTCTCCAGAGGCAAAGTTATTTGGCTATACCTTTAATATTGTCTATGGTGTATCGTTCTTGATAAATGAAAGATACTGTAGCACCAGAAAGAAATCACTGCATGCATAGAATAACTGTGTTTTGTAAAATATTTTGCACATTTAAATTATACCGGATAACATACAATAACAATCGATATATCAATGGAAACTCCGAATGAAATCGAACCATGTAGGTACACCTTTTACTACGTACGTACCGAATGATTTAGCACTGTCATGCATCAAATTATGTTACTGCAAAAAAATAGGCCTAAGACAGCACAGCAGTGGACTACAATTGACAATCAAGAAAAAAGGTGATATATTGACGAAACTCCTTAGTTAGTATGATGCGTATTTTGCATCCTTATGCAAAATACGCGTCATTCAAGTATAGCGGTATAATCGTGTGGTAAACATATAGTTAAAACAAAATACATAAATAAATAAGTACACATAATATGCTTGCATGATAAACGGATTAAATCAGTTTAAAAAAAAAAATTTCATCATAATATAACAACACAACGAGTGATGGACTTCTAAGGTTTTTAGGTAAGGCTTTCAAGGCCATGGGGTGTACTCGACCCAATGACGTATTCAAGCCCACATTCGCACCTCTCCCCCTCCGTCTTCGTCATATGGAACAGAGTGAGTGTTTTTAAAAACCTTAGCGGCAACAACAAACAATAATAAATCGGCGGGATGATCTGGTTCAGGTAGGTCTTCTAGGTCTTCTAGGTCTTCTAATGTCGTTGGGACCATTGGCGGGAATACGGCCTCAGTATTGCAATAGACGGCAGTATTGAATTCAAGAAAGGGTTTTATGACATAAGTAATTTAACAAAAAGTAGTCTAGAGACTATGACTATGAACTTAGCTTGCCCACCTCAACAGAGTTTGATAGGCGAATCAAATTATAAAGCTCATTAAATTGCAATACGTAAACGTGTGATTCAACCATTGAGTTAGTCAATTTTCCCCCTGACCGTCAAAATACTTATAGCAAATCATCTCGCTCCAACTTACGGTTTGCGTATCTTATTGTACCTACATCTGTATTGATGGAGTTGAAGTTCATTGGGGAGATAGCTAATACACGCAAAGACATAGGCCTACATCTAATCAAAATGTCATTAATCCTCTTAGCCATAATTTTTAACACGTATGTTAAGAGGGGGCTCCAGTCCTCTGCGTCTACCTGCTTCTCCCATAAGACCAATGTTAACTTTTAAAGTATGTCTCTCCTCAACGGGTTATCCGAAATACATTATTTATGGTTCATTTTAAAGATCAAAACATATCTAGCGATTTCAGTTAGCAGAATTCCGTTATCATAAATATTTCGTGCATAAAAAATCGTAAATATTTAATATTTTGGAATTTTATTGATCGATTAATTATTTACGATATAGAAATTCTGCTTGCTAAAATCACTAGGTATATTTTTGCTATTTAAAATGAGCCATAAATCAACGATATCGAATAACCCGTTGAGGAGGAACGGGCTTTGAAAGTTAACATTGGCCTTATGGGCGAAGCAGGTAGAAACGCGAAAAGTTTCGTGACTGGAGCGCCCTCTTAGGAGGGATCCCTACTCCCGATCAAAATTCGTTCGCAAACCGCCATTTTATGCGGCTAAACTTCCATTAGTTTTGTATGTTCAACGAGAAAATAATTATTTCATAATATAATTACGCACTTAACACACAAATATATCGGGCGTTTACACGTGGCCCTGATCTCCCGCAGCGGCGGCACACAGACACTGACATAGCATAAGGTATCTTTAACACATATGCAGAATAACTTCTTAAGTAGCATAATAAATGTTGTTACAATTAACATGGTAAGATGAACTATGCCTCAAAACACTACAAAATATATTTACACTTGTGCTGTACTTTAACACATACGTAAATTTACAAAAGAGATAGTAACTGAATATTTTAGAATACAATATTTATTCATTATAAAATTTAAAATCATAAGCGAAAAGAGATGGTGTAACAAGTTTAAAGATCACTCAACCCACAGCAGAGTAATTGCAATTTTTGGCAAGAAATATGTGGCAATGTAATCAGGATTTGGAAGATTTAACTCGTAAAGATGTTAATTTCTTTTTTATGGGTTAAGGACTCTATAAAATATCACACAATCTCTTTCGGCTTACAAGTTCACATCTTTTAAGATCTTTTTAAGGCCTAGATAAATTTTCACAATTTTGCCGTTTTGAAGGAATTAAACTTTAAATATTATCGGCCGTAATATATCAATATAGAAACGTCAAATTCAATACCGATTGATCACTAAAGTAGTATAATACACGTACCAACTTTGAAGTCAGTACTTAAAGTGGTTCCTAAAAAAACAAAAAGTGGTTGTATTTATATATAAAAAAATTAAAAAAACTATTTAGACACATTGATATGGAGGGATCCCGTCGTTTAAAAATGCCTTCATAGTATTAAAAGTGAGTTATCCTTACTGTTGATATATATATATGTGGGACGCAGAAATATTTGCTACGGACAACGTTTCATGGAAGGTTTCGCTCCACTGAGGTTGACCTGATTATAGCCCTTTCTTATACAAACTGTCCCAAGAATGAAGTGAACCGTTTTCGAGGGACCTCAACTGTTGAAGTAGAATACAGGCCTTCCCGCGTCGGTGTGTCCCCTCCAGTTCCCGCCAGCGATCTTCCCGCGGAAAGTCCGGTAGTAAATTTATAATAACTAGAACGCGACCGCTCCCGCGTCGGTGTGGACGAGGTTTTGGAATCAGAGTAAATAAATATTCGGGATACATCACGTTAGACCTCCGTGATTAATTTGGTATTCTTTTGGAACAAAAAATGTTTGAATAATGTTACTGAAACAAGTACTGATTCACCAATCACGCCACCCTTCAGCCGTCAAACCAACTTGGAGCCGACACAATATAAAGGCTGAGACTATTGTCGTGGTCGACTAGAGTTGTTTGTAGTTTCTCACCTCGCCCCAAGTTGACGCCACGTATAGTTTACAACAGGAAGTCCCAAAAATATGGAAGGTATTGACCAGAAAGGCCCAGCAGCTCCCTTTGTTTCAGAAGGCCACGGGTAAACCGGGAAAGCGCCAGTTATGCGAGGGTCGAAAAAGGTCAGCCTGGCACGCACCGGGAAAGTGCCAACGATACCCCAGGTAGCCGGGTAGCCGGGTAATCGGGCGGAAGATGGAATGTAAACAAATAATTAACGCTACGGATTCTTATTTTCATTTGTCTAAACTCATCGGACCTTTGACAGACCATAAACGCCTGTGCAAGTATTCATAGTAATGTTTAAAACACACGCCAGTCTCCCCACCCGAACCAGTGGCGGATTTAGGGGGGGTCTATAGGGGCTGTAGCCCAGGGCGGCAAGTTTTTAGGGGCGGCAAATTTACAGAAAGTTAATAAGTTGTTTGCAAAAGAAATGTTGAAACGGGGAACATTTTGACGAAAACGTATGACAATGTCGGTGTGCCGCTCTTTTAAAGGTAAAGGTAGTAATCAGAGACTAATGTATTACGCGTGCAGTCCCTCACACTGCAGTTTCTCAAAACAGTCATCATGCATTTGTCATTCATCCATACTAGCGACAAGACGATTACGTTACAGAGAAAGGGCGGCAAGCCACGAACTACATATCAGGGCTGCACCACTATGACTGCGTCCAACTCACGGACTTCCAAGTTTACCCGTACAATCGCATAGCATTAAAATGATTTTGTATACAATATCAATAAACACACTAAGGCACACGGTTGAGAAATGTTACATCAATCGAATTTGTGATGAAAATAACAAAATTTAGACTACAATGATATTGTCGATTCATTTTCAAACTCAAGGTAACAAAGCAAGTTATTTCAGCCATCTTATACTTACCATCAAAGGCTACCACACATAACCGTTCATTCTGGAGGTAATTTTTGTAAACAAAACATGGGACCAAAGACAAATATAACATAACACTAAGACTAACATAATTTGTGAAGAGAGAGGATTTGATTGGCTGTTGTCATGGGAGCATAGTTGACAGAGGGTCAAAATGGTGGTCAGCATGTAGGCTGCAGATTTTTACTCCAAGTGAGACCTCTATATAGATTTTTTTGGATGGGACGGAGTCAAAATTTCCCATTTCATTAAATGAACAACTGTGATATTTGAAGTCTTTAAATTAATATCTTGTCGCATTTTAGGCAAATCATGATGTTAATTTTAACTTTATAATCTTAAGACATATTTTATATGTAATTTTATTGTTTATCTTGAAGCAAAGTTATGATTTGAGGTAAATGAAAATACCCTTTTAATATGGCTTTGGAAATAGTGTTGAAAACAAGCCGCCTTGTACATCGAATGACACCGTCCCACCAACAAGTTGACACCACAACAGGACAAAATACCAAACATGACGGCACGATTTTTGAAGGTAACTTGACAGAGTGTGTAGTGACTCCTGTAGGTATTATATTTTAATTCATTTGATCTACAACATCATCGAGGTGAAACTAGAAGAAGTGTTTGAAAATGTGTAGATTTTTATGAGGATTATGCCTACATAAATTAATTTTATATTTTGATCGTCTAAAACATATAAACAGTTCTTTGTGTAAAAGTATAAATTACAAAATGTCTGAAAAACTGTATTACAAAGCGCGAATCCAGGGTTAAAATAGTCAGAATTTTGAGGCTAATGGTCCGAATTACGAATTTAAGGCTAAAGTGCCATCATATATTATTTATTGGTTATTTATTATAATTTTCAGTAGTCAAAGCGTTGGTGTAAAATGTAATGTTTTGATGAAGTATAAGACGGGATTTTAGGTCTTTTTTGAAGGATTTTCTCGTTATTAAAAGTAACACTGCTTCACTGCTGTTAACAACATTTGTCTATAGGGCTGATTGTCTTTGAGTAGGCTATATTGAATATTAAACTGTAGTTAATGTTAATCAAATCAATTATACAGTATTTTACTGTTTTTTCAACTAGGAAATAACAGCAATTTCTTAAACTTATTCATTCAGTTTTTCGTAACTTCTTTAGATACTGTCACAAAATAACCAAACGAGATAAATAACATGTGAGTAAACTTGGGCGGCGAAAAGGACAAATATAGTGACAGTGGTTATAGTGAAATAGTTATTGTGGGGGGGGGGGCGGCAAATTTCCTAATAGCCCTTAGGCGGCAACTGCTTAAATCCGCCACTGACCCGAACATTTGCATTTGTCTGGACACCTTGAAGGAGGCCCAGATAGAAACCTACATTGGCATGAATACCGCTGAAACCATAGTACCTACGCAACGAAGGATGAAAACCATGTGTATCAAGGCTGTTGATAGGACATTTTTGCAGCTATAAAACGGATAAATTGATATATCAAATTTCTTTAAGTGCGTGTCTGTGAAGGTGAGCTGATTGCAAATACGTAAGTCAAAGCTTTTAAATAACATCTGATTGTATTGCACTGTACTGTAGGTACAGGTAAATTTGCATGATATAAAAGTCAAGATAAACCGATATTGAAGGAAGAAACTAAAGTAAGTCTATTGGTTTGAACTGTAAATGAGATGTGTTGAACATCCAGCAGTACATATGTTGTGTAGGCCTACTGCTGGACACAAACCCCTGCGCAGAGATATGTGTCCGTACGTACACTCATGTAGGGATAAGTGTCTGTAAATATAAATAGAACAATAGACAGACACCATCTCATTTTTATAATAGTAGTGTTGATTAGTTGGAAATGCTTGAAATTTAACGATCTTTTCCATAATCAAGTTATTTTATTATCATTATGTAAACGGAGAGCTTAATATATTATATTAAGCTCTCCGTTTACTAAAGTTATTAATTAATTTTGAGGTTTTTTATTAGTATTGTGTGAATATATAACTACTTAGTAAGTATTTGAAAAACATGCAGATTAGTCAAAACTAGATTTTAAACCCACCGGGGAATTTGAATACCATTTATGGACCGAGAAACCATCCCTCCAATTTTTTATTTCTGGACCCACCACTAGAGGCGAAAGAGAAATCAGCTTTGAAATTCATAAAGGCGTGTTGTGTCGCAATTATCGCGTACAGCGACAGGCGGTACTTGAATACGGCACCAAATCTGACCATCATTAAGAGTTTAATCAGGCGTTATTAATTACAAGCTTAAATACGGCACCAAGGCAATTTACAGGTAGGGTAGAGAGGTTGCCCCTCCACAACCCAATATATATACTCCCTTCATTCTCTTCTCCACTCTCCAAACTATTTCAGACCCATCTGCCTCTAACTCTCTCAGTGTATTATATTTAAGATTTTTCTCCAAAAAGCACGTTAAAGCTTCATTTCCCCCTAGGTTTCCCGCAAAATGTATAAACAATTATTTAACTAATTCTGTAACTCACCAGCCGTTACTGCCGGGGATACGGGGGTACAACTTTATAAGTGAATTAACATACCCAACCTAAAAAAATAGTTGGCTCCTTTACACCCCGTCCTTTCATTGGTTAAGACAAAGAGAAACAATTCTAATTAAACTGTATTGGTAAAAGTATGATAATTTACTATAGTAAATGACCGGACCGGTAACACAAAATCCTATTTGTTAGTTAGTTATGGATCATTACATCATGGTTTTTAATGTAAATAAACGGTATCAGGAAACTGACACATAATTTCTCCCTTTAGCCCAACTTTAATGAATAAATTACTTTTTATTTACTAAATAAAGAATACAAAACACGGTCGAATGTACAGAAAATCTTGTAAACAAGTTGTTTTAAAAAACATCCACCCAAATCCCTGCTTTGGAGGCACTACAGAATCCATTGCTACACTCGTGGTTTTAAGAGGGGAAATGCCCCCTATTGCCCCTCCAGGGTTATTAAGGGGCAACATATTTCGAATTTCCTCTGTTGGTCAATACTAACTTGACAAGCATATCAAGTTTGAATGAAATTGATCAGTAAATAAGAGAGAAATAGTAATTTTTTATTCCCCATAAGAATAACATGGGTACAACGTACTGCGTTTACCGCAAAATGAAAATTTCAATTTTCTCCTAAACCAGCAATCGTAGAATAGTAATTAAAAATACTAAATTATTTAGTTTTTTGAGCTCTTTTTAATGGTGAATAGTAATATTTTTTTATGTTTATGTCTTTTTATGAAAAATCCAAAAAACTGAATTTTTGATGTTTTAAGTCCTGTAATTTGTGAACCCGAATTTTTACAGGAATGCGGGTGGTGCCATTTTGTTGGAAAACTGAAGTTCTACAAAAGACTAAAGTTTAATCAAAATCGTTAGAGCCGTTTTTGAGAAATTTGGATTTTTCATGTTTTTTGGCGGTTTTGGGGGGATAATTACCCTTAAAAATCAAAAATTAAAAAAAATGAAAAAACACCTGGAGATATCGTGGAGTAGTACCTACATGCCAAATTTCATAAAAATCGGCCCATTGGTTAAGGCTCTAGCTCTGTACACATCCACACAGACACACACACACACACACACACACACACACACACACACACACACACACACACACACACACACACACACACACACATACACACACACACACACACACACACGGACACACACACACACACGGACACACACACACACACAGACAGACATCACGTAAAAACCACTTTTTTGGGTTCAGGGAGCACCAAAACAAATATTTCCACTAACAACTCAAATTCGAAAATTTTGACGAAAACAATACTTTCTCCATATACTATGTATAAGGGGAGAAAGTAAAAAATGATTGAAGGGCTTTTAGAGTTTTAAATAATAAATTTAATAATAAAAATAAGAGGAAGATAACAATAATTTGTCAAATCAACAGTTCGAGGGGGTGAAGGAGGAGGGGTGTAAGTGGAATGGGTAAGAGGGGTGGCTGGTACCGGGTACATGTGTGTCAAGGCGGCCGGTGAAGGGTTCGGTTTCAAGTTAATGTGTTTTTTATAACATTTAAGGGTTGGTGCCGTATTCATGAACCCCGCAGAGACATTCGGGTACATGACAAGTTTATGAGGGTTAGTCGTGGGGGTCATAACAACTTGCCCAACGACAATAGGTTACGAGATCTGACTGGACCGGATGGCCGATTTCACAGTTTGCGAAGCAAGATGAAAATTAATACTTGTTTATACTTTTACTTTCTCCCCTTATACATAGTATATGGAGAAAGTATTGTTTTCGTCAAAATTTTCGAATTCGAGTTGTTAGTGGAAATATTTGTTTTGGTGCTCCCTGAACCCAAAAAAGTGGTTTTTACGTGATGTCTGTCTGTGTGTGTGTGTGTGTGTGTGTGTGTGTGTGTGTGTGTATGTCCGTGTGTGTGTGTGTGTGTGTGTGTGTGTGTGTGTGTGTGTGTGTGTGTGTGTGTGTGTGTGTGTGTGTGTGTGTGTGTGTGTGTGTGTGTGTGTGTGTGTGTGTGTGTGTGTGTCTGTGTGGATGTGTACAGAGCTAGAGCCTTAACCAATGGGCCGATTTTTATGAAATTTGGCATGTAGGTGCTAATCCACGATATCTCCAGGTGTTTTTTTCATTTTTTTGAATTTTTGATTTTTAAGGGTTATTATCCCCCCAAAACCGCCAAAAAAACATGAAAAATCCAAATTTCTCAAAAACGGCTCTAACGATTTTGATTAAACTTTAGTCGTTTGTAGAACTTTAGTTTTCCAACAAAATGGCATCACCCGTATTCCTGTAAAAATTCTGGTTCAGAAATTACAGGACTTAAAACATCAAAAATTCAGTTTTTTGGATTTTTCATAAATTGAAATTTTCATTTTGCGGTAAACGCAGTACGTTGTACCCATGTTATTCTTATGGGGAATAGAAAAATTACTATTTCTCTCTTATTTACTGATCAATTTCATTCAAACTTGATATGATTGTCAAGTTAGTATTGACCAACAGAGGAAATTCGAAATATGTTGCCCCTTAATAACCCTGGGGGGGAATAGGGGGCATTTCCCCTCTTAAAACCACGAGTGCAGCAATGGATTCTGTAGCGCCTCCAAAGCAGGGATTTGGGTGGATGTTTTTGAAAACAACTTGTTTACAAGATTTTCTGTACATTCGACCGTGCTTTGTATTCTATATTTAGTAAATAAAAAGTAATTTATTCATTAAAGTTGGACTAGAAGGGAGAAAGTATGTGTCAGTTTCCTGATACCGTTTATTTAAATTACAAAGGTCTTTTTAAAATGTCTTTAGGGTAAGAACAAAAATATTCATCTATCTATACTAGAATACGGGAAACGCATAAGTGTGGACAGGACTACAAATTTCGGTGTTAACATATTACTACTTAACAGACTGATTAAGCAAAAGTTTGGTAGAAATACAGCAGACATTGAACCATAATCAGAAACAGACCTATATTTTCCGTCCCTTATGTCCTGTGACTCTTTACAATTTCAATTTAAACGTCACTGATGTTAGTAGTTAACTGGGTCAATTGAGCATAATTTTGTTAGGAAGATAGTTAATACATCAGATTTAAACCTTTGCCTGTTCCTGTTCCGCAAATGCGTTAGGGCTCTCGTAATGTGGGAGCAGCTATTGCATTTATGGTTAAAGAAATATGTTCTAATCAGGCCTCATATCCAGTAAAATATAGTTTTGTATAGAAAATTATTCTTGGTGTTATGGTTAGGATTTGTAAATAAAAACAAACAAATCATAACAGCTGTTCAAAAACAACCAGACAATTGGAAAAATACCACTAAATTGGTAAAGTATCATCATGTGATTTTTGTGTGAAAACTGATTAGAACCAATGTATACACTTTATACATGGTTAGGTTATGTATACATTTATAGAAGAGGAAATGGGTCAAATGGGGTGTTTCTTAATTAGATTAAATAAAATAAACAGCTGTTATAAGGTGTCATTGTTTCGTTTACTATTTAACTATTTACTACTCTTGCTTCTCAAAACGGGATGCGCTTAGGAAATTCTAGTTTGTTATTATATGAACTACTGTCCAATATAAACACATATATTTATTAATGATTTTCCATAAGATTTAAATTGAAACATTGAAAGACTGTGGAATTTAGCCCTGAGGACCAATTTAAATTAGTTTATAATGAATTTCTTCCAATCTACTGGACAATTCCTTGCAAACGGTATGCGTGAATTTCTCAAACGACATACAATAAGCGTACCACAATTTGGTTGCTTGTCTATTAACATATTGATGCTATAACACAAATAAATTAACACCAATCACAAAGAAAGAAGCTGCAATAAGGGTAATAACCAATTATGTTATCATTGTGTAAAGTGTATTTGTAAGTGATTACACGTGATTGTAGTTTTATTCAAGCAGTATTATAATACAAATTATTTTGTAATAAATTACTTTTAAGATAAGACTGTTATTGTATGCCTAAATATTTTTACACAAAATAGTTATTTTTTGTGAAACAACTATTACGTTAGCGACATAGGAAATACCCTGTATATGTAAATCTTAATCATAATGATGTAATTACTTTATGTATCTGAAGCAAAGAAGGAAACTTTATACAGTAATATTGCGTAAGACATCTAGGGAAATAGTATATTTTTTATTGCAAAAAAGTAATTTATGATGACCTAGAAATTTCTTTATATAAAATAAACTAATATAATCACATTCATCGTCTTGGCAATCTGCTATCTGAGCTGTCACCAGTGTATTTAAGCTGGAGAGACACTTTACAGGGGCGAGCTGGACTTATTGTCTCTCCACTGGCATCCTGACTGGTATCAGGATGCCTACGCGTTGCCAGCAGTACCAACACCACGCGGATACAGTGCCCCGTTTTCTGAACTGTCGGTTTTAATAATTAACAATCCTTACTTTTACCTTTGGTTTTAAACTACCTAGTACACTAATATATGTATATCGAGAAATATGTTGTTGAATGTTGTTCTTCTATGTAATTTTAAATATTTTACCACCTTTTTACTACACATTTCAACATGGCCTTCAAATTCTGGAGTTTTAATGTTTTTGATATAATACTGGCTAGAGAACTGACTATATCGAAGACATGTTACTTCAATGTACTTAAAAATATGCCCTGTTATTGTTAAATGTTTTTATTAGAGTGACGAAAGGTGATCGGCTATAGTTGCTATTTATCTGCGAATGGGTGGAAAATGACCCATCCAAACTGATCCTGGACCATTCCATGCTGTTTGGAAAATTCTTTAGATTCTTTTTTAATATTTATATATTGCCAATAAGTAAGAATTAAAGTGAATTAACATACATTTACCAGGTATGAGTTTATAAAATTGGGATTGTTATAAAAACCATGCTCCCAATTCAGTACAGTACAGGTGTATTTATGGGGACGGAGTTGGGCGTTAAAGTTAGGCTAACAGGGAGTGTGTCAAATTATGCAGTGTGTGTCAGTTTCCTGATACTGTTTATTCATTTAAAGTTCTTACTTTAAACTCTCTCTAAGGTGGCCAGGTCTGTAGAAGCCTAAAGCGGTACAAAGTTTAATTAACTGGAAATATTGTGGTTTGTGGGGAGAACGGAATACCCCCTTACAAAAATGGGGGGGGGGTCCGGTGGCCCTCCCCATTTTGGTTTTAGAAAATTAGATACCGGGATCGACATTGTGAGTTTTGTGCAGTTTTTTCCCAAGTGTTACTTAGGATTGTAACAACAGGTTTTGTAATCATTCTCATAAAATCATTATACAGAACAGAACCATCTCTATGATATGAAAAACTCAAATAATAAAAGAAAATAAATACGTAATTACTGATAATTGTCAGAGGAGTGAATAGCTTTCATTAACTTGAATCATAATTGAAACTGAACACAGCTTAAATTCATATTACTTTTTAGCAACAACATGCATTTCTTTGTTTCTAGTTTTAACTAGTATGACTTGTTCTCGGCCCGTCAATTTTTCATGGCATTGAAAACTCTCTCCACTGGTGCATAGGTCCCAGGCATAGAGAGTGCACTAGCTCAGTTAAAAGCTTAGAAAAATGTTAGGACAAGGTAATTTTGTTTTGTTTCAAAGTGTTTCTATCAATAATCACGTAAAACAAATTTGTTTAACCATATTTGGCAATTTAAATCTGAGTTTAGAACAAACAACCTACTACTATTTTCAACAATCAGTTTGTGTAGCTATGTATATGGGAGAACCGATTATAAAACGAACTATTATTGTCAATTACATCAATTACTATACTATACTCAAATAATATATTCTGTGTTGCATACAACGCTAAAAGTGTACTTAAATACTCGCCGTTTTTCTTTCGGTATTTTTTACCTGTTGTTAAATTCCTTATGTCATGAAACCCCATGCTTGAATTCAATAATGTTGAAAGCTAAAAACCGTTATGCACAACTACAAATCAGGGCAAATATTGTGATACCTAATCGTAAAAAAACGGTTCATAAATAACGGAATTCTTAAAAAAATGCCTTAAATTAATATATATAAGACTATTATATATAAGACTAGCTAAAACACCTGCTTGGATTCGAGCAGTTTAAATTGTGATGCCACTCCAGATGTTAGATTAAAATAGCTGATCTTACATCTATATTGTGTTTTGTTAAATTCAACAGCTGTCAAATGCTGAAGAATTTACAGCATTTCCAATGCTGTTTACTGTTCCAATGTTTACTGTTCTTCCATAAGATTAATATTGCAACTTTTGAAGGGCTCTGGGGCGTAGCCCTAAGAACAAATGTGAATTCTAGGGAAATTGTTCAAATCTACGCATTATCCCCTTTTAGACATATTAATATTGAAAAACCGGTTCAGTAATCACCAAGAACGTAGCGTTTCAACCGTGTATTAATACATAGGATGCTCATAGACGTGTCCACCGAGATCGTCATGTCCGAGTTCGTCACATCTACGAAAATCAATGAGCCGTACTAATTAGGGTCGGCCGTCTACCTGCCCCGCCGGGTATGTCATGCCTCCTCCGCCCGAACGGGAACAACTTATCCTAGTCACAGATCACAAGAGAACGGTCAAATACCGTTATGAATCTTTACGATCAGAGTTTACTGATGTTGGTTCTTCATGTAGCTGAAAATTACAACTAGCCTGTACATTTCGCCGAGCAATATTAAAAGTGTTAAATATAAGTTCAATTAAACTTTTATCCATGATAGGATTTGGTTGTTATATTTTTATTCTTAAATTGTAAGAATGTATTTAACATATTTTAAAGTAAGTAACTGCGAAAATATCATATCAAAACTACTACAACTTTGGTCAATTTAAACTGACAGTTGTACTATTGTATTTATTTTATCCGCACGAATACCAAGCCCTTGCTAATGAACAAACATGCACATTTGCATTTTTTTTTAACTAAACTAAACATTTTGCACAAAGTAAACAAAATTAATACTCTATCCAAGAACATTTTTAAAAATCTCTTTTAAAATTTTGAATTATTTGAATGTGTTGTGTGATTTTTACTGGTAACTAATGAAAAATTTGGCTTAAAAATACAAATAAGTTTCTTAAAATAATCTTGTTATCCTAGTATAATATAATGAATGCACCCCTTTCAGTGCGATATCCTTTTTTATGACACTTTTCAATTTTGTAACACGAATCCTTTTGTACTAAGGCTGTTTTTTGGACTCACGAACAAACATCAATCGGCCTAATTCATCCTTTCAGTGCGATATGTAGTCGTATGACTTCAATTTTGTCACGAGTTAGTTTGTATAATTTTTAGCTACATGAAGAACCAACATCAGTCAACTTTGAGCGGCGTAAAGATTCAGAACTGTATTTGACCGTTATCTTGTGATCTGTGACTAGGATAAGTTGTTCCTGTTCGGGCGGAGGAGGCATGACATACCCGGCGGGGCAGGTAGACAGCCGACCCTAATTAGTACGGCTCATTGATTTTCATAGATGTGACGAACTCGGACATGACGATCTCGGTGGTGACCCTCATAGAAGTGTTTACATCTATATCTGTAAATACAAAATTCCGATCAACGCCCAGGCCAAACATTGCACCTAGAAGCACGAAACTTTGCATGTAGACTCCCCTTATAGCATAGGCACTCACTAGGAAGGGATTTTAAGAAATTTCCATAGGGCTTTGCCCCACGGGGCTTCAAAGTTCTAACCCTGTGTTATTCTCGCTTTGGTTTTGAGCTGATGAAAATTCTATCAGCTCATTAAAATTCGTAGTAGTTCCACGTGTCAACCGCAGAATGCAGCACACACAACTGTCGTATTCCCGGGCAAAACCGGGAACGATGGCAGCTAGTTTAATAATAAACTAGTGGCTTACTGTGGTTTTTAATAAACTCACTGTAGTGATATTTCCATAAGAAAATCATTGGATCTTTGAAGTCCAGTGGGGCGTAGCCCAAGTAATTTTTGACATTACTGATATTTTCCCCCCTTCCTTGGCCCTCAAGCTTTAAAATGAATCGTCATAACCTAACTTAACTACTTCCTAGCTCGAGATATTTCGTGAGGGCCTATTCGCTTACGGAATTAAATATATAGGTACATTTACTAATGTTTATAATCATATTCTGTACACGTACAAAACGGACCTCAGAATCCCAATGAAGGAATTTGCTGATACTGGAAATGGGAGTTTTTTGTTTGTGAATTCGATTGGTTCAATCTCTAATCTCAGGAAGATTTTAATTTTTCTAGACAACTCATTTGAGGTTTGAATAATTTATAATTTTGATCAAAAACAACCATGCAGTAAGCTGTCACAGTAACTCTCACGTGGTAATACAGCAGTATGTAATTTTTCTCCAAAAATATCTGCTAGGACGTCACTAAATGAGACTGCGATTTCCCCCGAAATCACTCATCGGATTACAATTTATTTTTTTTAAGGGAATGTACCCTTTGAATACCTTATTATAAAGTACCCATTTTTTATGTGATCCGTTTTTTACAATGAGATCAATTATTTTATTTCTCAGTTATTTTTTAGGGCATTTTGGAGGAGTCATAACAACCCCCCTCCCCCAAATGTAAAGGTTTCACTCTTATTACTCACACAAACCCCTACTTAAAGTGGATCGATGGCCTTTCAAAAATCTGACAACAAAACTGCACAGACCAATAAACAACTATTCCATAAAATCAATCCTCCTCCTTGACTATGTGAGACGAAATATTTAATCTACTTTTGTAATTTTACACTTGGATGTCTCCACTCTGAAAGGGGAGGTATACTGCACATTGTGTTCAAATTACAGGTGGTTTTCAGTAAATATTCTCAACTATTTCAAGTCAAGTCAAGTCATCTTTGTTGTCACAACAAACGTTAACAAGTTTTCTGATCAATACAGAAATATAACAGGTGACAGTGTCATTGTTAAATATATCAAAATAAAAATATACATGTAATCTTAACTAACTAAAATGTTAACAATATAAAACACTACAACAAACTCTCCCAGCTGCTGTCTTCAAAAAAGTCCTCAACTGAATAATAAACTTTGTCAATTAAAATATCTTTAACTTTTTTAAGAAAAACTCTTTTGCTCAGTTGATTTATGGAATTAGGAAGTTTATTAAAAACTTGTATTCCCATATACAGTGGACTCTTTTCAAATAACGTTAAGTTATGTTGAGGAAAGACAAATTTTGAATTTTTTATTGTGTTGTGATTGTGCTTAAATTTGTGCTCCTCTAATAAATCTGGACGTTCTGTGATTAATTTGATTAGTTCTTAAATATATAAGCCTGGTAATGTTAAAAACTGTAATTTTTTGAAAAGTGATTTACAGCTAGTTTGTTTGACAATTATAGATTTAGATAATATATCCACTCTGTATACTTATGTTATTTATTACCAATCTTCCTTCAATGTTTAAAATAAGAAAAACAACATCTGTTTCACTGTTTGTGGAATAAATATTCTTAAGTCATCATCTGGTTCAATTTAAATTAATGCGTCGTCCATAAAATAACATAGGATCTTTAAAACCCCATGGAGCAGAGTGCTAAGGTGGATTTCAAAAAACCCAATTAAGTTAAAACCTTTAAACGCACATATAGAACATAGAACAAAGTTTTATCGAAATCAGTGCTCCCGTTTACCTGTGAAAAGCGAACAAAACATGACCAAAATCACACAAAATCACGTTTTTGAGTGTCTTCGTCATAGAACAAATAAAACAAGTTTGATCAGTCAGTTTTTCTGTGAAAAGCGAACAAAAACCTGTCCTTGAGCGTTACCGACAGACAGACAGAAAGACAGACAGTGAGTAGTCTATTTAGCATTGTTTTAATTGTACCCTCTGTAATCTATAATATTTGGTAATCCGAAAATAGTAAGGTCCCAATTTGTCAGATTATCAAGAGTATACTGCATTTATACTAAGGATATAAATGTACTTTACCAGAATTACACTAGCAAAATCATTGTCATGAGTTTTATTTATATTTGTTACTCATGACAATAACGATAAGGGATGACCCAACGAATTTAACAGAATGTTTAACGATAAGCAGGATTCCCAAATTACAAAATGTTCACTGAATTGTATTTTTAATTGGGATAAATTTATAGAAAAGTACTTAGATATTCACATCATTAAGATCATATTTGGTAAATAGATCACTTAAAAATTATAAAATTGTACACAACGGAAACTCAGCTTATACATTAAACATCTAAAAAGTTGTTAATCGTTTGATTCTTCAGGTTGAAACTTAAAACCCCGCAACATCAGTTTCATTGCTCACAGCAATATACGATATAGACCTAATGATTATTAAAATAAACTTGAACACCGTAATTCCTTAGTCAAGCACTTATTTCCCGGTTATGTGTTGTGTCTCAGTTTTGTTTATAACTCTTAAAAGGTATTACGCTGGTTTGCTTAAAATATTATTATATTTTTTTAAGCCAGTGGCAGGTAGTAAGTTGGAGATTATGGTCTGGCTCAGGTCAGTTTATATAGGGAGAAAATGGACGCACATCTCATTAATAAATACATGGGTGATTATTGTTGAATATAGACCGCATTTTAATCAAGATAACACGTTGAAACGTTTCAGTTGGTTTGTTGGTAAAATCTGTGATTTTATAAATTATTCATTCATTGTTGTATTATCCGCGTTCAATATTCTATTTAATAAACCTATTACCGTATTTTTACTATGATTGGGTATTGATTAATTTCATTTTAAAGTGTCCCCATTATTGCTAAACGCAATGGTGGTTTCAAATCACGGAGAACACTTGAACAAATTGTGTATATTTGTTAATTAAATAAGATAGTGAATCAAATTATTCTTATATAGTAGTAAAACTGGTTCATTATATATAACGAGACAAATCGCGTAGGTCTATTTTTACATTGCTTGGTTACCTGTTTATTTATGCTGTTTAGTAAAGTGTCAATAATTTATGTACACCCTAAATTACTTAGCAGATCTTTGATCTATGTAATGTGAGAAAGCAATAATTACTCTGTTTTTATGTTATTATTACTCGCATAAGTACCATTCAGAAGCACAATGTCAATTAATTATTTATTTCAACATCAAATTTACAATACGGGACATATAACAGAGTGTTCATAAAAGTTGGTCACAAACTTCGGGAAACGATTCATGTTGCTAAAATGAATAAAAAGGTTCCCATAAACAAAGGTCCTAAAATACTCAGTTTTTCCATCTGACGGTCTGTCAAGATTAAATACATAACTAGTGGACACACGCTGCTCAGCAGCTGTTGATAAAAATCATGTTTATTATAAATAGCTGTACCAGTCCTTTTCTTTAACTTGTGCACTTAGGGAAGATTTTACTACAAAACTAATATTTTTCTCCCAACTTGTTCACCGAGACCTTTCATTCAAGAATAGGGTTGATGGGTGCCAGACTTATGGTTTTCTCAAAAGTTCCTGGGTAATTAAGGCTTTATATTATATAGATTTCTCATAACTTTAAAACCGCTTGAGGTATCAACTTCAAACTTTGTACGTACATAAACACTTAAAGAACAACATTTCCTATAAAATGTCAAGTTTCTACTTTGTACCATTTAAAAATGTCGATAATTTTCAGTTTTCAAAGCTTAATATATTAGAAACTATAACTGTTAAAAAATTAAGAGACAAAAAAGGTGAGAATTTTAATTTGCTTTAAAATTATGTATCCTTTTATTTTGGTAACAACGTAAAAAACAAAAATAGTTTTAATGTTCTCAAAGAGTTTACAATTTCTCAGTTATTTGTGTTTGCTTGAATAAACCTACCCAATACTGGAAAGCAACTTCAATTTCGCATTTTTTTGTCTCTTGAACTTGTTAAATATAGTTTTTATGATATTTAGGTTAACTACAATGGCAGCCATTTTGCAATCAAATTACAAACATATATTCCGAAAAAATAGGTCTTGTTGGCCCTTATTTACACACAAAGTTTTAAGTTGATACCTTAAGCGGTTTAAGAGTGGTGAGAATTTATTTATAAAATCTTTACAGACCGACAGACGGGAAACCGAGAATTTTAGGACCTATGTTTATAGGAAATGTTATCTATATTCTAGTTACATGAGTCAGTTTCCCAAGTTTGTTACCATATTACATGAAAACCCTGTCTATTACTTGAAATGTGAAATATAAATTAATCACCATAGTATGGACCATCGGGCTTGTACGCGATAATATGAGTTATATTTGATAAAACGTGCATTGCTTAACAGAAATTACTATAGATGTTGAAAAATACCTAGATATTGAAGACCACCGTGGAAGCCTACACTCTACAAAAAATACTATATGTTGACAAAAATTGAAAACTAAAAACAAAAACTGTAGTTACCGTAAAATAAATGTATATTAATGGCATTTTTTATATGTTTTATAGGCATTTTTTCAATAGAACGGATCAAATTGATATTTTTTTGTAAGTTATTGAGTGCTGTTTTACGTCATAATTTCAGCAATGGAAGAGGCGTTTGAGAAACACCGGCCACTCGCGAGCTAGATGTTTGAGTTATTAACAACTGCAATTGTCCATAACTCAACTGAGGACAATTGTAGTGAGGCTTAACTAACCCTTTGAAGGACGGCGGATTGTCAACATCGGGCATACGAACATTGAGCGCAACACCTTTCGGTAGCAGTTTTTAAAATAAGGAGAAAGTATGGAGGAGTAAGGAGGAAATAAGGAGTCAAGGATGTTGAGAAAGGTTTAGTAAATAACATAAATAATATAAATATCGGGTTTCACTTTTAAATGTACAATGTACAGTTTGGGCGAAATAATTTGGTTGGAGCAAAATAAAATAGGGGTTGTCATGATATAAATAAAGTTACACCCAGCATACTCTGATTGGGGGTCGGGAATTAATTCCAAAATAACACAAAAAGTACTTCACATTACCCTAGTAACGTATATCGAAGATAGTTTGAAAATTTACAGCCGTTTAATATTAAAGAAAGGGCTCCACTCCTTTATCATCGGACACCTTTTGTTCTTTTAATTAATTACACAAATTTTAAATCTATACTTATTTAATCTATCCATACTTATTTAATAGGCGAGCAGGTTTTTTGTGACAATCACTTCTCCTAAACTACTGAACCGATTTTAATGTTTTTGATGTCATTGGAAAGAGCCTAACGTGAAGTTGTGTAGGGAACATTTTTTAAAGAGAAATAATTTGGGAGTGAGGTCCTGGGGCCCCTTAAAGTTGAGTTTTTCCCATAAGATTAACATTGGGAAATAACTATAAGTTTTAAGCAATCAGCTAGATAGAGTAAACACAGTTAATTAGCAGGCCATGTTGGCTTTGGAATGGTAACACAATATGTATAAATGATGATCGCGAGCGAAGCCGCGACAGGTTTATTAGTACTTATTTAATAGGCGAGCAAGTTTTTTGTGACACTCACTCCTCCTAAACTACTGAACCGATTTTAATGTTTTTGATGTCATTGGAAAGAGCCTAACGTGAAGTTGTGTAGGAAACCTTTTTTATAAAGAAATAATTTGTGAGTGAGGTCCTGGGGCCCCTTAAATTTGAGTTTTTTTCCATAAGCTTAACATTAGGAAATAACTATAAGTTTTAAGCAATCAGCTGGATAGAGTAAACACAGTTAATCAGCAGGCCATGTTGGCTTTGGAACGGTAAGGTAATATTTATACGGGAATGTCAGTATAATATTACGTTGTGATCGCGAGCGAAGCCGGTACAGGCTACTTGTAAACTTTATAAAGATTACTACTTTCATGATTTTTTTTATTTATAAGCTGCCCGATTCTTAGCACGAATAAACTTCATTCTTGAGGTATTAATCAGACGTGGTAATAAAAACAAATAAATAATGTACAGTAATTGCCTGACATTTAAAAGAATTTTGTTTACGCTAACGCCTTTTGTATCCGTGAGATTGGGGCAGTAACTTTCATCGAGCTGTTGTCTAAGTCCATTCATAGGCACTCCACCGGATTATTGGTGATGGCATATTTGTGAGCATATACCCTCCTCTTGTAGGTCCACCGCTCGCTACCGGCGTCATTGACGCGCCGCGCCAGGCCGCCGGGTTTCACAAATAAAGGGTCACCATGGAGGTCTGGAGGGTTGACCACCATGAGAGAAATTATTAACAGAGTTTACATGAGTCCCACGCTGTAGTTTCTGGACGTACACACACAGGTCCTGTAAGGTTTAGAGTAACGGTCACAGCATTAGGTGGGTGGCAAAAAAGGCAACTTTAGCAGTAAAAATTACATTACGTCAGAGACAGGTGCGCTCCTCTTCATATTGAAGTAGTTCAAGAATTTCCAACAGCTAGTAGCACATTCAAATGAGTATGGATTAGTTGCTCAAGTGGTTTGTGTTTCTCATAAACAAAGAGCCGAGCTAAAACGATTAAATTCTAATGTTTTAGAATTGATATATCAGCTGAAAATATAATTAATCAAATGGCTACTTAATTACTATATTATCGATACATCGGTATACAAATACCGAGTAAATACTAGGCAGCAAGAAATTGCGAGCTTTGAAATTACTACAAAAGGTTCTTTTCAATATCAAGGGTGTTCGGAAAAACTTTTCAAGAATCTAAGGTGTTATTTTACACATAAAAATAAGCGAAAAAGTTCATATGAACATATGTCCTAAAACCAATAGTTATCCGTCTATCAGTCTGCATGTGTTTTTTACATAATTTAACATAACTTTAAAACTATTTAGGGTATGAACTTCAAACTCGAATCTTAAACAGTACTACATTCTACCAAATTTCGTGCAAAGTTTCAAGTTTCTACTTTCTACAACTTCAAAACGGCGACCAGTTTAATTTTCAAAGCTTAATATCTCAAAAACCGTATATTTTACAAAAAATCGTTTACAGATGAAAAAATGCAATATTTCCTCCGTTGTATACTGCCATGTGCGCACCGTACACCGCACAACGACAGGGGGGAGAGTGTGTCTCTTCAACTTGTGAAAAATGCATTTTTTTGCTTATTTCAGGCTTTTAAATGAAATATTTGGGTAAAAAAACTTTTTCCTAGATAACATTATTTTTTCCCCGTATTTTAGCTAAATTCAGGCTTCCAGTAACAGATTAGGACCTTATGGGCGTAATTATGGTAAAAAAAAGTATTAGGGTGAACAAAAACAATTTAGGCTATAATCAATCAATATCGATTGACCCAATATCGATTGTCAATACCCAAAATACCCTAGAATCCAAAATTCCGGGTGACTCTTCAGACTTGTTTGGTTATTAATTATCGATATACTGTGTTGTTTGTCTAAACAGATATCGTTTAACGCTTAAATGTGGGAAAAAATTACTTTATCGACTTTTTATAAGTTTGATCTTTTGATGATATCTCAAAGCCGAAAAATCGCATCGAGACGCGACTCGCCTGGGCTAAAAGCTAATTTTTACGTCTTTTATCCATGCAAATTCTGTCAAAAATCTATTTTACCCAATCCAGCTTTTGGGGAAAATATAAAAATGACCCCGCAGGCGCTAGAGACGCGTATGCCGTGGGATTGAATTTCCCGAGTTGAAGGCAATTTGTTATAAAAAGTTATCAACTACAGTTATATAGTTTTCCCCTTAGTATTTTGCATTTAAAAGTCTTTATTACTTGTCGAATGATAAAATTTCACTTTAAAAAGTGCTTACTATTTGTCAAATACGTCGAAAAAAATATCTGTAGGAGGAACCTCTTTTTTCGAAATGGACCAAATTTCGCCTAAAAGTGTATTTTACACTAAACGTACGATATCCAACTGATTAAATACTAATAAATTTGTAATAATTGGTTTATCTATATATATTTATATCCTAAATTACCCAGGAACCTTTGAGAAAACCATAAGTCTCACACCCATCAACCATATAATTGAATGAAAGGTCTAGGTGAGAAAATTGGAGGGAAACCAATTTGATAAAATTGGTTTTTATATAAAATGTTTTTTGATAAAATTCTCCCTAAGGGCACAGATATAAAGAAAAGGGTTGGGACAGCTGATTATAATAAAAAATGTTTCATCAACAGCTGCTGAGCAGCGCGTGCCCACTAGTATCGATAAAATGAACAATATTTTAACTAGAAAATATGTTTTATTGAAAAACTAAATGTATCACTGACACTCGGTAAGTGGTTTGTCACATTTTATTGCATATAAACAAAGACTATTACACATTTTTAGGTATCGAGCTAAAATTCCAGCTCTTTGGAGTATAGTAAGTAGAATACATGACGATAGTTTAGTCCAATTATCGAAATTATTGAGAAAATTGGCATTAACTTTAGTTTAATTCTGAGACGAGTCCAGTTTACTAGTAAATTTAAAGATAAACTATAGTCAATGATACATTTTTAAACGATTTCTGTAATACTATATATCTAGGCTTTGACATACAACTCGATTTAACGACACTCTAATCATTGTTTAGTCATAATTCGACAAAATTACCCAAATAATCAAAGTTCGATTATCTAAAAACTTTAAACTGCTCTATCTCGGGCAATTTTTTCCGCAAAGACCCGAAAACAGGACCGTCGTTATCGGGAAAACACGCTCCTTCACTTACAATAAAAACATATACATAGTATAACGTGTTCATTTCCTAAGGTACAGTCACGATGCTGCTGCGCGCAGGGCGTAGTGGCGTCAGCGAACCGCCGCCAGATCCAGTCGCGTTTTCAAATCGCTCGGCGCTCGCCGGTTGGTGTCGGCCCATGGTTAAAATTGCGCTAGGCTGTTACCTATCGAAATTACCTTTAATCCTAGGTAAATTCGATCCCGATAGGCCTCGTCAGTCCAGAGGTATAGCTGTTTAAACGTGAAATGCCTTTGTGTTCTTTTGTTTCTGACAAGATATCGCTTTATATACTCTTTATAGATAATGTTAACGGTTTGTAGTACTTACAACAGTTTTATCCTTACTCGTAGAGTATATAGAATGCACATTTGTGATAAAAGTACGCAAAATAATTCGGTTTTCCGGTTTTAAAGTCAATTTTGGAATTCGGTCGGGGCGCGGGCTCCCCGCCTTGCTTTCGCAATATGTAAATCGAGTGTACATTGACCCCCTGGGGTAGGAAAACACCTGTTTTTATGAACAAATGTCTTGTTTATTAGTTAAAAAGTGATTTTTGGGTCAAAAAAACTGTTTTGGGGCTCAACAAATTGGTTTTTGGGCTAAGAAAATGGTTGTTATTGCAAAAAAAGCATTTTAAACTGGAAAAAGGGCAAAAAATGAATTTTTTTCACTAATGGAAGAGACACACTCTCTCCCCTGTCGTTGTTCGGTGTATGGTACGCACATAGCAGTACACAACGGAGAAAATTCCTTTTCAAATATGTAAAATTTTTTTAGGGTTACAAAGCAAATAATGGAGACAATTATAATTTTCTGTAGTTTCTACAGCAAATTTGGGGCATTTTTAGCATTTATGCATGTAGTAATTACAGAAGATTTTATATTACTCCATTATTTGTGTTGTATCTTGAACAAATTATACATTTGTGAAAAGGAAATTCAATTTTGCATATTTTTTATGTCTTGGCAATGTTTTGTAAAATTTACGGTATTTGAGATATTAAGCTTTGAAAAATAAAATTGGTCGCCATTTAGAAATTGCTGAAAGTAGAAACTTGAAACTTCGCACGAAGATTGGTCTAATTGATAACTATTTATGATCCGAGTTTGAAGTTCATAACTTAAATAGTTTCAAAGTTATGTTAAATGATGTAAAAAACACATATAGACGGAAAACTATAGGTTTTAGGACATATGTGAACATGAACATTTTTGCTTATTTTTATGTCTAGAATATAATCATGAATCCTTGAAATGTTTTTTCCAAAAACCCTTTATAGCGAATCAGCTATTTCAGTAATTTTGAAGCTCGCAATTTCATACAGCCTTGTATATTAACTTTAATCAGGTACTGCTTTTACAACGTAAGTATCAAGCGTTCATAGGCCCCCTTTTATGCATGGCGATCTCCGCAAAGCGGAAAATCCAAGCAGATTCTGTTGAACACTTTTTCAGATTATTTTTAGAAACACTTTTTCCGAAGCAGGCAAAACGCCGTGATTTGCGACTCCTCCACTCTCGTTTAGCGTTCTGCCAAAACGCTGCGCTGGGACGCCGGTGCACTAGTTGGACTCTACATGTGCCCATTTTTAGATATCAGCACAGGTCGGCACCAAGGCTTATTCTGACACCCTTATCGGCCGCGTAGCCGTCATAACATCCGACACCGGAAAATCCGAATTTTTCGGAATCCAGATCGGCCGTCCACCACATTAACCCAAATTTCCGAAGGACAACAGTGTTTCCAAAATAACTATGGATTTTAAAACGTTAAAGGCACCTTCCCTGTGAATTAAAATTCACAAATTATTCATTTTATGTACTAACTTTAAAGTTATAGTAATTAATGTTCTGTACTTCTTAAGCTAAACGGGCAGAAAAGTATTTTGTGAGTATATTATATTTCAAAGATTATCTAAACTGTTTGAAAACAGTAATCAGACATACTTAATGTTTATTAAGACAGTATTATTCACGTGTCATGGGTTCCACTATGTAACAGTCACCAAACCAGCAAACAATTTTAAGTATTGTAGATTATATTGTGTTATTCCCGCCAGCAAAAAATGAGGTTCTCTTACGTCACATTTTAATAGGAAATTCGGTTGACTAGGTACATTCATTTCGAAAAAACAATCATTTAAGTATTTTGAATTACTTTCCTATGTCCAAGGGTTGCCGAGATATTCAAAGAGTGAGTCCCGGAAGTGAAAAGGTGCGGTCCCTACCGGTTTTTGTATTAACAACACGTGACGAGTGCGCGAGCGTTGCGTAGTGGCGGGCGGGACGATTTGGCGGCAGTCGCGGGCGTTGGGAGAAATTTCCCTACACTTGCAAACTTGCAGGAGCACCTACTGGGACCAGCGGGCGAGGGGTAGCTGAGAGTAGTGGTGGGGAAGAGGAGAGGGAGCACTTTTTGGGTTCTGGAAGCTCCCATTACGTGCTCTTTCTTAAGTGCTCTTTAAGAGCAGTTATTGGGTTCTGGATGCTGAAAAGAGCACTTTTTGGGTTGTGGGTAAATATATATATATATATATATTTATTTATTTATGTGTCCGTAAGCACGATAACTCTCGTAAAAAAGGTCCAATCTTGATGAAATTTGGTACAGACGTGTAAAGTAGCACTTATTTGAACGCGTTCGAAATCCATACGGATCGGACCATCCGAAGGGGTATTTTGGAGGGGTTTTGTATCCCAAAAACAGTTTGTTGGGGGTTTTCACATGTATTTTTTATCGAAATAAAATTTTAATTTACACCATTGGATTTATCAAAAAAAAAAAAAAACAATATGGTGTTTTTCTCATTGCTCTACGTCAAATGGTTACCGAGGTATTGAAAGTACTACACAGTACGTTGTATAATGTTATTCTTATGGAGAAAAAGAAAAAAAAATCTCTCTTATTTATGAATATACACTGACGAAAATTGGTATATGGCTTTATCTGAATATGGTCTATTGTAATTAGCACAAAAACAAACATTTTTACCGATGATTCCCGTAGCAGCAAACCTGCATACGCAGTCCCCATGTTATTCTTATGGAGAAAAAGTAAAATATAATATCTCCCTTAAGTATGATCATAAATTAATAAAACTTGTTATATAGTTTCACTTAGTTTAGTTCCATTGATATTTGCATCAAAAACAATTTTTTGCAGATGAATCTCGTAGCAGCAAGCCTGGGTACTCAGCCCCTATGTTATTCTTAAGGAGGCTAATTAAAATCTTATATATCGTTTATTTACGAATGAATATGGATGAAACTCGATATGTGACTTCACTTAGTTGAGTTCTATTGATATTTGCATAAAATCCCATTTTTTGGGTCCTTGTTGCAGCAAACCTGCGTACTCATCCCCAATGTTATTCATAAGGAGAATAATTATTATTTTATGTAACGATTGTTTGTGAATATATTTTTTAGGAATATTTATCAGTGGCTTTAAGTGTTACTAAGACATATATGTGCATTCAAAATTCGCTGAGTACGCAGGTTTGCTGCGACGGGATTATTTGTAGTATATTTAAATTAGGTATATTTTAATCGATTTTCAAGTACGACTTGAACAAATTTAATTATTTTCCTCTGATTCCTAAATTGTCTAAGATTAACAATAGTTTATCTTGCTCTACACTGTCAAAAGCACGTGAAAAATCTATGAATATCCCAATTGGCGTACATCCCTTATTCATGTCTTCCAATATTTGTTCAATATTCTCTAAAGTTGCACTAATAGTTGTTTTACCGGGCCTAACACCATGTTGCCCTTTATCCAATAACTCATGTTCTTTTAAATTTTGGGAAAGCTGTTCATTTATAATTTTGTCATAACCATAGAAAATGAAGATAGCAGAGGTACTGGTGATATAACGTGCACCTTTCGCAGCAAACTGGATAGTATATAACAGAAATAGATTTATGTACCGTGAAAATCAAATATAGACTTACAATCGACAATTATAGAAAACAAGTAGTGCAACAAAATGGCGTAATAGGTGTTATGTATACAGTGTACGATAAAAAAATAACAGGAAAAGCTTTAGTATAAAGTTAAAAATATCAAAATGAATAATAAGAAGTTAGCATAGAAAAAAAATAACAATTTCGCAAAATATATTCACATTTACTAGTAGAGTACCATCATGTACACTAATAAGAGTAAGGTGTGCTTTATTCGTTGTGTGGTTGGTTGGTTGCTTGCAATTCTCATCTCTAGATCACGACTTCAACGATTTCCTTAAAATGTTGGAAATAACCAATTTCTGGGATAAAAATAAGGTCAAGAAAGGTCTCCTCCCCAGAAAAAATCTAATCTATACTTATTTAATAGGCGAGGAGATTTTTTGTGACAATCACTCCTCCTAAACTACTGAACCGATTTTCATGTTTTTGGTGTCATTGGAGAGAGCCTAGCGTGAAGTTGTGCAGGACACTTTTTTTATAGATAAATAATTTGTGAGTGAGGCCCTGGGGCCCCTTATAGTTGAAGTTTTTTTCCCATAAGCTTAACATTGCTAAGCTTATGGGAAAAAAGCTAAGCAAACTATAAGTTTTAAGCAATCAGCTGGATAGAGTAAACACAGTTAATCAGCAGGCCATGTTGTCTTTGGAACGGAACACAATATCTATACGGGAATGTCAGTATGATATTACGTTGTGATCGCGAGCGAAGCCGCGACAGGCTACTAGTTATATAAAAAAACGAATTTGAAAAGAAAAAAAAAAAATTGGGCTTATTGCATTTAAAATAAAACCAAAAAATTAAACTAAAAAATTATACTCCTTAGTCTGTGCTATTACGATTGAATTTATATCGTGGGGATTTTGGGACTGTTATCGCCATTTTTAGACTTGGCGATAATAAATCAGTTTATAATAAATCAGTGAACTATCAAAGTAATACTGTACCACTGTACCATGCATGTAGTTTAAGTATTAACATGGGGTTTCCTGAGAGCAGTGGCTAAAACCAGTGAATGAAGATTATGTATTATCTTAAAAATTAATGTTAAGATTATGTAATTTATCCAAAATTAATCAAAGGAACACTGAGCTGTAACATGACCTTAAACATAAAGAGTTATCAGGGAGTGACCTTAAACATGCAGAAAAAGGGCTAAGCAAATCTGCATGTCAGTAAGGGGATGTGGTGAAAAATGACTCCAAGTCTTCTTCACAAACTGACTTACCTTCCCCGATCAAATCTCTGTCCCCCAGATACTATACGATACAAGATTTGCTAATAGATCTTCTGAAATCTCCGGGAAAAGGGAAAGCCTCGCTCCATTGTTAGGCACCTCCACGATTAGACATTGTCAGCTCCAACAGTCATCCCGCATCATCGTCGAGTTTACTGCAAATCCATGTATCTGGGACGAAGGTACGTATGAACAGGCGCGAACGGCGATGTTCACAAGCGTGGTAAATCATAATATGGAGCACCTCGGGGCCTTGGCATTTAGGCACAATTAACGCGAGGGTGACGCCACGCCACCGCCCTTGGACCTTCGGAGCGTTCGGGGTTGAGACAAATGTCCGACAGACCACAGTAACGTAGAGGCTGCTGCTACCGGTAATGGAACGACGCTCCTGTGGGCGATCCTGTAATAACCGCGTGAGTTATTGGTGCAAGCGTATTGACGGCGAAGGCCTACTCTGAGATACAGGAGTTGCAGGTTAACCGAGCGTCAGGAACTAATTGAATTCTTTTACCTACCTTCGAGCGATTTTATGCTTGAAGATAGGACTGTGGAAACTGGATTTAAAAATCTGTCCAAGAAGAAAATAATTTTACAATATATGAGTTTGAAAAAACATTAGTTGAAGTATCAACCATTTTTAACCATCGGTTTGACCAATTACACAAACAAAAGAGATTCAGGTAAAAAATTTAAAGTAAAAACTGTTCGATTATTTTTTAACATAAGATTATGGATACCGATGTTTGAGTAACATATCATAAAAAATACGGCAGTGTTATGAGAGTGGAATTTGGTATAAACAAAAACTAAAAAAAAATATATTTAGTAGACACTTTAACACAGCAATGAAATAGTGAAATCAACAATAATAAAGTACGGTAAATTAGTACCAGGTACGAGTTGAAACAATCACAAGCACGCCAGCTTTTGAAACATAAAAAATGTAAAATAGAATAACTGTTTACAACTGATTTTGTAAGAACCATTATCAAAAACTTAATTAAACCTTTAAATGCCATGAAACACGGCCTATAAACCAGAGAAATGTCTCCATTCAGATCGGGAGCAAAGGTTGCGCCTCGCCTGTCCCGTGTTGGGTCCCAATATTAACGACCTTTGTTGATCTCGTTTCGGACAAGGCTACATCGCGTTTACATCGGGGCATCGGCGACTTAATTAAAACCCAGATCTGGACCCGCCACCCACAGCCGGTTGCACAAGAGTCGAAATGGGCGTTGGGACGTTGGGCCCTCAAACAACCTGGACCAATCAAATATGTTGCGATGTCAGTTTTCATTTGTCTTCAGAGTATTTAGGTGTTACAGTTACAGTTTGGGCTTTGAGACGTTGGGGCCCTCAAACAACCTGGACCAATCAAATATGTTGCGATCAGTTTTCATTTGTCTTCAGAGAATTTACGTGTTACAGTTACAGTTTGTAAAATAAATGGGTAAACACATATTTTTGATTCGCTGTTAGAAAAGTGACAGAAAGTGGGGATTATGTTGGAAAATAATGCGTTAGGTTTTTCCCTAGGTATCACTAAACAGATTTGTTAGTGAATTTCCTATGGAAAGTGAACCATTAGCATTACCCGCACGATGAAACTTAAGCGTGGGACCACCATAGAAGTACCTAACGTGACCCCCTGAACACGTTTTGGGGGGTCGTTCAAATTGTATATATATATATATATATATATATATATATATATATATATATAAATATGTGTGTGTGTGTGTGTGTGTGTGTGTGTGTGTGTGTGTGTGTGTGTGTGTGTGTGTGTGTGTGTGTGCACTCGAGCGGTCTCATTTTTTGTCCGATTTACTTACAATTTGGTAGGGACGTTCCTTTCTGTAATCAGTTGGACAAGTATGTTGGGAAAAACAATCGGAAAACTCTAAACCCCTTTTTTTGGGGATTAATCTTTCCAATTTCAAGTTTTTGGGCACAAAAAGGGTCAGAAAAGCACCAGATGTAAAATCAATGGATGTAAAAAGATGGGAATTAGAGAGGCGAAAGTTTTAAGCTCTCTCTCGTCATTCTAGCATAAATATTTACCGTGTTATTAAAGAAAATATGTATCGACTAAACACAGTACATTGTCTTATGGGGGTTTTACACTAGAAAAGCCTGTTATTCCTTTGTTAGAGTACTTTTATCATCCCCAGCAACCTCACGCCTACTTTCAAGCCTGTCTGGACCTTCTCCCAACCTTATCATGCGCAAAATTGTATTCCCAGCTTTGCAAGTAAATGAAACCAGGAGTATCAGCCAAAAAATCAATATTTTCAGATTTTAATCAAAATTGGACAAATGTATGTTTTTACACTGATTTTGAGTTTTAAAAGTTTTTATATGGAAACTCACTTCCCTCACGTCAGCGTGCTGCGTGCGAACTCGTTTATGGTTGTCGTTTAAGTCTCTACACCCCCGGGAATCGACCTCGTGACCTCTCGCATGGAAGTCAAGGAAGCTAACCGTTACGCCAGCGAGGTGAGGTGTTAAGAGATGTGACTTGTAAATTTACCAAATACCTCATGAGTAAATTCGGCTTTATTATTCCCACTAGACTACCTAGAAGTTTTCGAAATTTTAGTTTTAGTAAGAATCCAACATGGAATTGCTTGTTAATTGTGTTTTTGAATCATTATTGCTGTACGCTTACAGGATCTCAGAGAATTGTTGAGTACTGTATTGCGTAATAATATCTTCGCATTGGTTTACATGATGCTTGTAGATGTGACAGTTGTGTCGGCTCTCCTTCACTGAAATACAACCCGTAAACCCCTTACACGCATAGCACGGGAAATCATTGCAAACAAAAATACCCCCGTCGCAGAAAACCTGCGTACTCAGCGAATTTCCAATGCATAAATATGTTTCTCACTACCACATAAAGCCACTTACCAAGTTTCATAAAAATATATAAATAAATAAGTCATCTATACCATTTTATTTATACTCAATAAAAATAACATTAAGGTTGAGTACGCAGGTTTGCTGAAAAAAGAGAAGAAATATACTTTTGTGCAATTGTCAATATAACTCAACCAGGTAAAGCTACATACAGTACTAAGTTGTATTAATTTATGTTAATAATTAAGGGAGATATAAAACTTTACTTATTCTCCAAAAATAACATTAAGACTGAGTATGCAGGTTTGCTGCTACGGGGATAATCAACAACAAATAAAATCGTTATGCAAATATCAATGTACCAATACTACGTGAAGTCAGATACCAAGTTTCATCAATATACATTCATAAATAATCAAGATATACAATTTTGTTTATTCTTTATAAGGATAACATTGGACAACTTGCTGTGTTTAGCACTTTGAATATCTCTGCAACGGTTGGACGTAGAATCACAATTTAAACACCAAAATTATTGTTTTGTAGAGCTGAACTGATTTTTTAAAGCAAATATGAAGTTTACATTAAAATGAACTGAGGAAAAGCCAAAAACCTTTTTCCCATAAGATTAACATGGGAGATTTTATGATTAGTTTTTCGGATTTTCTTTGCAACCACTTAACCTAGGTTAATAATTCAAAATACTATAGTATTTGTTTTTTTCTAAGCTGTATAACATGGTCAAAACTAAAATTAAGTGTTTTAAAAATGTTAGGGTGAAAAATGCAAAAAACTGATTTTTGGAAAATTTAAAACCCCCATAAACCCCCCTTCCTATAGTCAGATATTTATGGTTTTCAAACTTAAAGTCATGAATTACACATTTGAGGCAAATTTCATGGAAATTGGACTTTTATACTCAAGTTATCGCATTCACGGACATATATATATATATATCCAAGATGTATATAAATTTGAACGATTAGTGTGTTTGTCATCTGGGGACCTCAAAACAAAAAGTTATTATGGTCTCGGGCTTAAGTCTTACCATGAGACCTACGGTAATAGCTTCTTCCCTATAGGGGATATCGCTAAAACTGACAGAAAGTAGTTATTAAGAGGGATGAAACGTTTCGCGTGTCTGCCTGATTGTTGTTGATTCATTAGGCCAGTGTTAGCTTTCAAAGCCGGTCCCTCCTCAACGGATTATTCAATATTGTTGATTTTTGGCTCATTTTAAAGAGTTAAAAATAACTGGCAATTTTAATCAGAAAATTTATAACAAACATTTTTTACTTATTAAAAAAATTTTAAATATTGAATACTGAACCTTATAGGTTTTTCCTCAACTATAAACCTCGGGTGCTTTATTAGTGAGTGGTTTATTACTAATAATTAACTTCAGCTAAACTAGCACGTTCCATGCGGCATGCCTACGGCACGGTCTACACCGTGTTTTGTTTACTAGTCCGACAGTGGCACTGCTACCAGTTCAGTTCCATGTTCCAGATCACCCAGGAGCGGTGACTCCCTCCCACGCCCAGGTTGCCCAACGTGCTGCAGTGCCGATGTAGGCCGCCCGGAGCCGAGGGCGCTGGTGTTGATCCTATCGTCATTTTCACTCCTCGAGTCTCGGGTCCCGGTCCAGGAGGCGACGGCCTGGAAGGTGTACTGATCGAGTGTCAGATTACCACGACAGGTTGTGACCATGTCGCCGCCGCGTGTGAACGCTTTACACTTCCCCCACCACCCCCTCCCCCACAGTTACACTGTCTCAAACTCGGACGTGTGAACAGTAAAGATTATTCAAAATTAACTATCCGAATTGTAAGATGTTTTATTTTATTTAATAGCGAGCTCCAGTCAAGAAACATACGGTCTCTCGTTTCTACCTGCTTCTCCAATAGACCAATTAACTTGAAAATCCCGTTTCTCATCAACGGATTATCCAAAAGTATCGGGGAGACCCATCGGTTACTGCTTGCAGGTCACCTGGAGCAGTTACTGCTGCAGGTGATATTTGATATCGGGGAGACCCATCGGTTACTGTTTGCAGGTCACCTGGAGCAGTTACTGCTGCAGGTGATATTTGATATCGGGGAGACCCATCGGTTACTGCTTGCAGGTCACCTGGAGCAGTTACTGCTGCAGGTGATATTTGATATCGGGGAGACCCATCGGTTACTGCTTGCAGGTCACCTGGAGCAGTTACTGCTGCAGGTGATATTTGATATCGGGGAGACCCATCGGTTACTGCTTGCAGGTCACCTGGAGCAGTTACTGCTGCAGGTGATATTTGATATCGGGGAGACCCATCGGTTACTGCTTGCAGGTCACCTGGAGCAGTTACTGCTGCAGGTGATATTTGATTCGTTTCGTGGGTGAAAAAGATGTCCACTCTACATTCAATCTTTATTTAACGCTTCTAGTCACTGTTTTCAAGAAATCATTTGTTAATACTTTACCTTATATAAAAGATACTTTGACAGTTCTCTAATAAATTTATTTACAACTGTCATGATTTTTTTGTTTAGTTTGTAACTCCATAAGCTAATGTTAAAAATTCAAATTTCAAATGCGATTTAGAAAAATAATTTTCATGAGGTTGAGGTTTGTGCCAATCGATTGTTTTAGTCTAAAACCCCCTAATTCCAATGTTTAAACAAAATCCGCTGGATTTCGAGATAAATTTTACAAACAAACAAACATTGCTCGTATTAGAGTAGGTTTATTGATTTATGACTCATCTTAATGAGAAAAAAATCCTAGTGATTTAATTGAAAAGGATGTAGATATCACTTATAGTTAACGTACTCTCTAAAAGTAAAATAATGAATGAATTTTGAGGTTTGTATTTTAGGACGTAGTAGCAACTATAACGGTGTAGTAGAAGTAATAATAGTACGTGCACTAAATATAATACCCCCGTAGCAGCAAACCTGCGTACTCAGCGAATTTCCAAAGCATATATATGTATCTTAATACCACATAAAACCAAATACCAAGTTTCATTAATATACATTCATAAATAAACGATATATGCCATTTTAATTATTCTCCATAATAATAACATGGCGGCTGAGTATGCAGGTTTGCTGAAGGAAGGAACACGAAAAATGTTTTTTTTATACAAATGTCAATATAACTCAAGTAGGTAAAGCCACATACCAAATTGTATTAATTTATGTTCATAATTAAGGGAGATAACACGTTACTTATTTTCCATAAGAATAACATGGGGCTGAGTACGCAGGTTTGCTGCTACGGGAACTATAGGCAAAAAATGTTTTTTAGTGCAAATACCAATAAACCACAACGATATGAAGCAATATACCAAGTTTTATCAGGATAAGTTGAGAAATAAGTAAGCTATACATTTTATTTTATTCTGCATAAGAATTACATTGGACAACGTACTGTGTTTAGCACTTTCAATATCTCGGTAACCAATTGACGTAGAGCAATGATCAAAACACCAAATTGTTTGTTTTTTAAACTGAATATAATGGTGAAAAATAAAATTGGATTAACTAAAATATTATATGTAAAAAAACTGAAAAAACCCAATTTTGGGGTACAAACCCCCCCCTATATACCTCTTTGGATAGAGTGATCTGGCTGGTATTCGAACTTAAAGTCATAAATGATGCTTTACATTTTTTTGCCAAATTTCATCAAAATCGGATCATTTTTACGAGAGTTATCGCACCCACAGACACATATATATACAGTTTTGAACGAATGGTGTTTTTGGCATCTGGGGACCTCAAAACGAAAAGTTATCATGGTCCCGGGCCTAGGTATTTCCATGCCGACTACGGTAATAGCTTCTTCCCTATAGGGAAAATTCGCTAAAAAATTAGGATATCTTTCACAGGTAACCTTTTTATTTCAGAAAAATCAAGTTTCACTATCTTTCGGCATCTGGAAACCCCCCCCCTTCTACAGGTGAGACGAAAACCTAGAACATCACATTGACAGTTGTGTTTCTCATTCAGTGATAACAAATGTTCACAATAATACTGAAATGACAAACTCACAATCATCAACAATGAATATCTAACAGATAATAATGTTACAAGCTATGTGTGAGCATTAGAACTGCTTTACTCAATAAATATCTACTGAACCGCTCAAATCCATCACTTTCCACACTCCAGGTTGAGATTAGATCTCGATGTCCGACTCGACGCAAGACTAATGCCTGTAGTTGCTAATAGCCTCCGCTGGGAGCTACCTCGGCTCGTGGGCATCACTCGGCCGAGACTGATGTGGGAGCCGTCCCACTACAAGCTAGGGTCAGGTGTACGGCACCCCGCATCAATCCGCAGTCCCTAGGCTTGTATCTCCGCGGGAGAGATTACTCTGTGTCCGAAACTGTGTAATGTACTCTGCGTCGTAAGATCTTCGCTATTCCACTCCCGTGTATAGTTGGTACCAACGAGGTAAATATATCTAGAGGTCTCGTCTGGGGTATAAAAATGAAGCCTTCATACTGACCTCCGTTTTCCTTACGAATTTTCCTGGGAAATGTTAACAAATCATGACTGACATATTATAAAATAGTTTGTCATAATCAATCCGCAGCTACAAACCGCACATAATGTCAAATTATTTCTTGTGAGGTTACCTTGTTGGCCGCCATGGGAGCAGAGTTGAAGGAGGGGCGACCACGTAGGCTGCACTTTTTTAAACGAGACGACTTTTACAGATATATTTACCTTGTAGGTTGGTACACTGTAAGAGTCTTAAAGTAAATATTATTTTACCGGCCTCCATTCGCCAGACGTAAAGCTCATCCTGAAAGCCAACAGAACCTAAATCGCCATAAAAATGCGAATAAAAGAGGGAAGAATGCGTGTCAAAAGAGCAGGTAGAGCGCACACCTGTCTGCGGCGGGGGTCACATAGTAACTCTAGAAGACCTACGATTGTTGACATAGAGTATGACACATTAGGAATCCGGGTTGTGTACGCGATACGCGTAATAAACACATACGATTCGCAGTTTATAGTCGTGAGATCACTGACGAGGGAAATTTGTCATCTTAAATTCCCGTAAGAAAAATCGCAGTTTAATAAACCTAGCAAACCTTCCACGATGACGAGTATGGAAAGCTAAATACAAGTTATCGCTTAACTCACTCAGAGCAGGTGACACAGAATCGGGTCTTAGCTAAACATTGAAACACTTGGGATTTTCATATTTAAACACATGGGATTTTCATATTTAAACAAGTCAAACGCTGGGAAAGTGTTTGTGTAGAATAATGTGCTGCATAAAATTCAGCTTGGAAAGATGAGTAAGCTTGGATGGATCAAAACAAACTCGCTGTTCTAAACATGTCCCTAAGTAATGACGTCGGGAAATTCCACGTATGCGTGCAAAAAGAGTAAAAAACGTTCTAAAGATACATCTGCAAACTAAGCCCTTCCTTGTTATTATGAATTGCTTAATGTACGCATTACTAAAAAAATAGATGTACCCGCGGCTTCGCTCGCGAACCTTCAATATTAACCTGACCTATCAGATCTCTATCACTATCTTGCACTATCAAATCTTTGTTTACATTTTGCCATTTGATTTCCTTTGAAGTAAATTTCAAACATCTTAATTAAAGCTGGTAGCTTTATAAACGATACCCCCCCTCCTCCACCCCACAAGATCTGCATTGAAACTACAGGGCCCGTGGGGTGGAGCCTTAAGGATGGAAGCAGACATTTTCAGGACTATTTGTTAGAAACTAACATTGGGCACTCCTAGTTAATTTTATATGTAAGCGATAAAAGTGAAAGTTAGGATGTATGTATGTATGTATGGATGGGTGGATGGGTGGATGGGTGGGTGGGTGGATGGATGGATGGATGGTTGGATGGATGGATGGGTGGGTGGATGGATGGATGGATATAAGGATGGATGGATGGATGGATGGATGGATGGATGGATGGATGGATGGGTGGGTGGGTGGGTGGGTGGGTGGGTGGATGTATGGATGGATGGATGGATGGATGGATGGATGGATAGATGGATGGATGGATGGATGGATGGATGGATGGATGGATGGATGGATGGATGGATGGATAGATGGATGGATGGATGGATGGATGGCTGTTTAGATTTCAATCAAGCAAAAACTACTGGAGTGATTAACCTAAAATGTTGAATGTACTTAGGTTACATATCACATTAACATATAAACTTGAAAATGTCTACATATGTTCCAATGCAAATATTATGGGAGGACATCCAACGAGATGTAAATAAATATAGAGCTCTCGTCTTGTGTTAAAAAGTGTAGCCTCACTGGAGGATATTTTTGTAAACAAAACATCTGGCAAAGAGTAATAAAGACTAGCATGACTTATGAAGAGAGGATTTGATTAATTAAACATATTGTTGCCATGGAGACCGGAGGGTATAGAGGGTCAAAAGGGCGGTCAGCATGTAGGCACAGTTGTTTCCCCCAGACGAAACCTCTATAGATATTTACCTCGGTGAGGACATCGTTTATAAAATTACCAGCTGTAGTTAAGATTTTTGACATGTACTGCACAGGAAGTCATATGGTAAAAAGTAAGCAGCTATTTAATCGTGCTGGTCAGATTAATATTGATGTTCCGAGAGTGAGGCCGCGGGTGTCAGATACTTACATTTCTTTCTCCAACAGTAACACTAATACAGATACAATATTCCCGTCGCTCAGCCAAGACTACGCCAGCGCTTCACCATATGGCGCGTGGGAGTCGCAGCCTCGAGCAATGCTTCAAACATTGGCAAATGCTCCTTAATTAATTAATGGAGTGTAGGTGGTGGAGGTAAGGTCTGAGGGCCAGTGTATAAGGCAGGGGTCACTCGGCCCCGGGCGAGCGGAATACTAATGCTAATTGTCCTTACTTATTGTCCGCTTATTCGATTACCGGTTATTCATTCGTGGTTATTCATGTATTCGGTTTGCATACAAATGAGTTCGGAGTTAAGCCGTGTAAGGTGCGAGCGGTAGCCGATTGTGAAATCGATATTTGTCCTTAAAAGGTTTTTAAGTGGCTGCATTTCGACCTCGTTTAAGGGGCTGTAAAGAGTTATTTATTGTAATAGGAAGGGAAATGAGTAGAATTCTCGATTGACGGTGTGTAAATTAAAGGCTAGAACATAGTTTTATCACATAGCACGTTCTCTGAAGTTTACACATCACGCGGCTGAAACCATAATTTATACTTAGCGCAAATATTTACGGTAAATAATTTATTTTAAACTTGTACAAATAATATCAATGCTTGTGGTTTTTATGAAGCTTCATTTCTTGTAGTTTTATCCTGGGAAGCAGTTCGGTTTTGAAGCTTTGGTTTTATTACTTTTTCCCCCTTTACATAGTATATGGAGAAAGTATTGTTTTCGTCAAAATTTTCGAATTTGTGTTGTCAATGGAAATATTCGTTTTGGTGCTACCTGAACCCAAAAAGGTGGTTTTTACGTGATGTCTGTCTGTGTGGATGTGTACAGAGCTAGAGCCGTAACCAATGGGCAGATTTTTATGACGATATCTCCAGGCGTTTTTTCCTTTTTTGAAATTTTTGATTTTTAAGGGTAATTATCCCCCAAAAACCGCCAAAAAACATGACAGATCTAAATTTATCAAAAACGGCTTTAACGATTTTTATTAAACTTTAGTCGTTTGTAGAACTTTAGTTTTGCAACAAAATGACACCACCCGCATTTCTGTAAAAATTCGGGTTCAGAAATTACAGGACTTAAAACATAACACATTCAGTCTTTTGGATTTTTCATAAAAAAACATAAATATAAACAAATATTACTATTCACCATTAAAAAGAGCTCAAAAAACTAAATAATTTAGTAATTTTAATTACTATTCTACGATTGCTGGTTGTGGAGAAAATTGTAATTTTCATTTTGCGGTAAACGCAGTACGTTGTCCAATGTTATTCTTATGGGGAATACAAAAACTACTATTTCTCTCTTATTTAGGCCTACTGATAAATTTCATTCAAAATTGATATGCTTGTTAAGTTAGCATTGACTAACAGAGGAAATTCGAAATATGTTGCCCCTTAATAACCCTGGGGGGAATAGGGGACATTTCCCCTCTTCAAACCACGTGTGTAGCAATGGATTCTGTAGTGCCTCCAAAACAGGGATTTGGGTGGATATTTTTGAAAACAACTCGTTTACAAGATTTTCTGTACATTCGACCGTGCTTTGTATTCTATAATTAGTAAGTAAAAAGTAATTTATTCATTATAAAGTTTGGCTAAAAGGGAGAAAGTATGTGTCAGTTTCCTGAAACCATTTATTTTATTTTTATAACTTCAAAATGCATCTAAAATAGAAACAATATTTTTATTGGAATGTGTAAAACTAACAATTTACGCTTAGTAGTCCTGAACTATCTTGTGAATAGTTTCTTTTTTAACGCAGTTCTATTTTAGAGTGATCCTTTAGGAAGAAAGGAATTTTAATTTAATATTTTTATTTTACAAAAGAATTTCTAATACAAAAAATCAATTTTGAAAAACTATTGTTTACTTTGGGGGTGTTCTAATTTAATGTAAGTTTGTTTACCGGTAAAGATTACCTAAAATAATAATTCTATAAGAATTGTTTATACAATTTAAATTGAAAATTGTTAAAGGTACGATCCACCTGTATTGTTCATTGGGCCACTACATAATCATGTTTTCTAAGAAAAGATCGACCTTAGACAATAACAATAAAGTTGGAACCGTTCCCATTCAACCATTAAACAAAACTGGTACCGGACGATACACACCCGCAATTACATAACATTATCGGGTTGTAAAAGGAGTATAACTAAGCTTCTACGAATAATCATGTCCCGAAGCAAATAAAATGCAACTTTATTCCCACTGGTTGTCGCAAATGTAAATACCAAGTGAACAAGAGGGCGGATGTCGTCGTCACCATATGGTGCTGAGTGCTAGACGCGAGGTCATAGGTCACGGTCATCCGGAGACAACCTGACATACCCCAACTACACCCGACATACACCGTGTTGCGTTGACATAACCTAACACATCCGCACTCCAGTTATCGCCAGTTCCGATGTTATCAGCCTAGGGTTACGCTACCAGGAACTCCTAACCAGTAGTATATCACAGTTTTCTCCATCTGAAGGCCAGTGCCATTTCTAGGCGCTGCGCCGAGAGCCGAGCGCCGGACAGTATCTTATTACGAGCGACTTAAGCATGCGCTAATTGCTTAAGTATACGGTTTAAAGGTCAGAAGGTGATAATTAAGGGTTAAAAAATAGTTTTTTGCGTTATGTGAAATCTTGCGTGCCTTAACTGGTTGAAGTGCCTTAACAAGGTTCTGTTCATGCGAAGTTTGCTGGAATGTCGAGTTTCTCTTGATATAGTAGCTTAAAAAAAATAATAATCAATAAAGGTAATGACACACAGTTGTGCTTGTGTAGACATCCATAGGTCATCCATGGGACTCCTGGAATGGATTTTGTTTAATATTTACGCGGATGCTCTTGCTCATCAGCTTATGCATTGAAACACAATATGTTTTGAGCTACTTGCAATCTTCACTAGATGGTGCAACCCGTTGACTAATAAGTGAGAATCGCCCAATAAATTATAATGTATATGAGTTTTAATTGTTTGTTTATATTCGCATCTACCGTTGTGACCGTAATCTTCAAAATGATGGCTCAATTATTGGTTTTGGTGAAGTATTAAGGAGGATATGACATACAGATACAACAAAATTCTTGATAAATAATCTACATATTTAAAAACCGAAAGCGAATCATCCCCAGGCCAAGCCTCTACACCTACAACAACGAAACTTGGCACGAATACTCTGTCTAAAACGTAAGTAACCACTAAGAAAGGATTTGAAGAAATTCCCATAAGGCTACACCCCATTAGGAGACAACGTTTAAATCCAGTGTTATCCTTATGGACATTTCCTTTGGTTTGAGCTGATGAAAATTCAAACTCCGTTCATGATTCGTAGTAGTTCAAAGGGGGAACTACAGAATGCAGCACACACCACAGGTTTCATTCCCGGTGAAAGCTTGTACCGTGGCAGCTAGTATAATTAAGATAAGGAACGTATTCATTGTTTCACATAATCCGCTTAAGCACTAATACCCTAATTTCAAAAAATAACCGGTTATTAAAAAATACTCCATTAAAATAAAACAATTCCGTCGGCAGGTTTTCATGGCAACGGCGTGGCGAGGCCATTTATAAACGACGTCAAGACGGAGCGAGTCAGGGGCTGAGGTGTGCCTTATGGTCCAGATCCATTCAACCTCAGCAGCTGCGGCGCGGGTGAATGGCGACACAGGTGCCCACGGACAAAACAGCGCAGGTAAGGCAGGATTTGAGATACCCTGCGTCTTGAGATCCCGGCACCCGGCACCCAGCACCCCCTCACCCCTAGACGGCACCCGGCGGCATCACCGCTCGTGTGATTGATAACCTGTGAAAAAACTGATGGACGATCAAGAATTGCGATCTTCCTCGACTAAATTGGCTATTGGGATTTTTACCGATGCATTCATGACCAAAAAATTGACGGTTAATGAGATATACATTTTTTGGGAAAACGTATTTGGACAGCATGCTTCAGAGTTTTTAAAGTTGTAGTTAAACAACTAATAAGAACTAAAACGAGATAGATATATTAAACATTTTAACATCAGAAATGACTATAATGTCCAACATCAAATTCACAGAACAACGTTGTAAAAAAATTCTCCATTAGGCAATTATAAAACTAGTAAATCAAATAAATATAAGTATAACATTGACCTAAATTACCATAATGGCATCAGAAAAGTGAAGACAAGTTGACAGAAAATCCGTGCAAAAATATGATAATTTTAAGGAACTGTAATTCTACCTAATAAATATTGAACACATTTTTCCAAATTTCGATTGCAATTAAGATTTCACTAAATCAATCCTTTATTATCCTTTTACTGACGAAGTTTTTTTTTTTACGAATGGGAAAATCGCAATAGTTATTGTCTCAATGGTTTTCTCCTGTTCTATAAGAAAACCGTGTCAAAACCACTAGATTAATTAGTCGAAGGGCAACTGCTAGGGGATGAATTGGACAGTTTATGTTAGCCAAATTGTTCAATTGCATACCTCCATCAGATTCTTTTTTGGCCCAACAATCCGCATTATATGGAAGTTTAAAGGTTGGTGTCTTACAATTAACGGGAAGTCTACTCTCCTCAAAGACAGAATACTTACTCAAAACAATATTGTTTGATGATGGAGTTTCGATGATAAAATATCCGCATCTGCGGGTTATCCACAGAATGCAGCACACACAACTGTCATAGCTTTTATAACTCATTTGCGGGGCGAAGTCTGCGGGCAACAGCTAGTTTAAGATAAAATTTGGTACTAACAAAGAAAAGTTATGAATTCGTTTGAATCGCATACCAAATTATTTTTACAGTTTTACTAGTGAAATTCAATTAATATCACATTACCGAATTGTATACGGTAAAACGAATGCGGGTTCTGAATACCTAAAGGCACACTTCTCGCGAACAGGCCTGAACATTCGGCCGAACATTCTTCCGAATGTTCAAAGAACATTCCTCCCCGTGTGTTCCCGTATGTATTCAAAAGTTCGTGCAGCTCCCACACTTCTCGCGAACAGGCCTGAACATTCGGCCGAACATTCTCCCGAATGTTCACTGAACATTTCGCCACGTATGTTCCCGTATGTATTCAAAAGTTCGTGCAGCTCCCACACTTCTCGCGAACAGGCCTGAACATTCGGCCGAACATTCTTCCGAATGTTCACTGAACATTCCGCCCCGTATGTTCCCGTATGTATTCAAAAGTTCGTTGAGCTCCCACACTTCTCGCCAACAGGCCTGAACATTTGGCCGAACATTCTTCCGAATGTTCACTGAACATTCCGCCCCGTATGTTCCCGTATGTATTCAAAAGTGCGTGCAGCTCCCACACTTCTCGCGAACAGGCCTGAACATTCGGCCGAACATTCTCCCGAATCTTCACCGAACATTCCGCCCCGTATGTTCCCGTATGTATTCAAAAGTTTGTGCAGCTCCCACACTTCTCGCGAACAGGCCTGAACATTTAGCCGGACATTCTCCCGAATGTTCACTGAACATTCCGCCCCGTATGTTCCCGTACGTATTCAAAGGTTCGTGCAGCTCTAACACTTATCACGAATACTCCGAACATTCGGAGTTCGGGCGGTGTCCCACGAGAAGTGTGGGACAGCCTTAACTGATAACACATCAGTAAACATTTTACTGTCTTACTATCGGTAAAACACTGTACATTACAATCCCAACTGTGACAGTCACGGGTTCATATCCGCGAAGTAAATCCCAGAACCATTACCGACAGACAAATGATTTGAAAGGATACTTTGATTAGAAAGTAATCGTATCCTTCGCTGCTCCTTACAAGGAGTTGCGGATGTGAGGAAATGCCTTTCAATATCTGAACTCGCAGGACAGTAGGCAGATGGAAAAGGACTATTTGAATAGGAATATAGCTATTATTGCGGGTAAATGCGGAATGGATGCAATGTGGAAAATATAACCTATAACTCAGCAGTATACTAGAGTTGATTGTAAAATTATAATGGACCTATAACGCTTAACGTACGGAATTTCAATAAAAATATTTTCAAAATCCACCCTTCCTCAATGGAGTGACTAAAATCTATGATGTATGGTTCATTTTAGTGATAAAAAAGTACCTACCGGTTACAGTGAGCATCATTTATGTAGCTCAAATAGTACACCCATATACACCCATAACAAATCTTAAATATTTACTATTTTGGATTTTATTTTAACGACTATTATATGTGAAATCGAAATTAAGCTCACTGAAATAGCTAGCTGTCTTTTTGCTCTTAAAAATGAGTCATAAATCAACAATATCGGCTAATTCGTTGGGGAGGACGGACTTTGAAAGATACCATTGGCCTTATGGGGGATGCAGGTAAAAACGCGAAAAGGTTAGTGACTGGAGCGCCGCCCTCTTAAGAAAATAATATAAAATTTATTTCTTTTTTAGAATAGGAATAAGATGAGGATTTAATAATTTCATCCAGTATCAAACTCTAAAACGTTTAGTACATAACAAAAACTTAGAAATACCAGCCATCATATTCTGTAGTGATGGTCTGCCCTTGTAGACAAACAAAACACTCATCTTGTATAGTAGCTCTTCTTATGTATTCCTAATTTTAAATTAATACATAAATCAATGGATAAAATGCAATTTAATTGATTGATGTATGTATTAATTTAAAACAAAACATAGAAAACAGAAGACTAAGAGAAAGTTATTGGTTATTGGATTAGTCTGAACTGATTTTAATCTCTTATGTAAGACTTATGTAAGATAGCAAGGTAATTAAGATTATATGCATCCTGTATTAAGTGCACTTTTTTAATTAGTTTTTCCAATCCATCACAACAAAAACTTAATTTCCAAACAAAAGATAAAACACTGTAATCGGATAACTTGTAAACAATCCAGCACCGAAGACGTTGCAATCAAATCGGCAAATAAAAATACTCATTGGCGAATCGAAAAAGAAAAAATGAAGTAAATGCGGGACAGAAACGTATAATTTTATCCGTAAACGGTGCTCAATAACAGGCATGTAATTATATGTAATCGCGTGCCGTCTGGTAGACCATATAGTGACGTAAGGCGGGACCTGTGGGGTACGGCGCGGCGGGACCTTGGCATTCAAACACTTTAAAATTATTAAAACCTTGGACTTCCAAATACCGCGACGCCTCTAAGGTAAACTCCGATCAGGTTTAATTTATCTTTACGGTCTGTACGTTTAACTTTTAGAATGAGGTCGGTGGCGAACAATTATCGCACCTGAGGCAACAGTCAGACCTTAAACTTTAGTCGGTGATCTAATAGTTGAGGTCGGCGAGTCAGGTAGATGCGCGTGAATATAATTTGTAGTGCGTTCGATGTAATGGGTTAGTTTCTCTTCCTCTATTTACACTAGTAAGATTTATAAGTTATATAGACGTTTTATGTAAACCGAAACCGTTGGTTTGAGATGTGAATGCTTATATATTAAACGTGGTTTTTACTTTGCAGATTAATTAATTACCGAACTAGTTCGCCAAACAGATTTTTGGTTATTTAAGAAATTATTGCGGATATTTTTCACCTCTGATTCGTAAACACAATTTCACGTCGATTCGGGAACTGGAATGGGATCTCTTATTTAGGTGAAAAAATATCTAGATCATAACAAAATTAGTGACACAATATCGACATTAAAAACACAGAAAAAATAAAACAGAGAAATAGAAAAACTGAAATAAAATGTAAAGAAACACAAAAGTAAACCCAGAATCAAACACAAAAACGAGACAGCAATCCTGCACAAATGTTCAGAGCGAGACTACCCACTCGTTCGCGCATATATATTATCTCATGATTCTCTAATTGAAATCTATGAGACTTACTCTTAGATGGTCAAAATATCACACAATTAAGCATTAAGCTAAAAAAAACCAATGGATTTTTCTGCCGGATCTTATAGAGCTGGGAAACGAAGCGCAAAGCTTACAAGTTTAGCAATTTACAACACTAAAGTTTAACCGTTACTCTATACACGCAGAGTTTATATTTCCTACGATAGCAAAATTATTTATAATGCAATGAGTGCAAAGTACAAATCACAAATGAATTAATCATATTAGTTTTCCCGGCAAAGGCAATACACTGCTAATAGATAGCTGGGAGGCGAACAATAGAACGGGGTCGCAGAACAAGCGAATCCGTCGCCGATCTGCCACGAGGAGAGCGGAATCTCTTTGATGTTCGCCGCCGCGGTCGGGGAATTAGAGATATTAGTCATGAGGAACCTGTTCAGAGACCGCGGACAATATATCCACGGCGAGCTCTAATAGAATAATTAACTAGGAATCCATCGCGGGCGATCGCGGTAGTGATACATAGTATCGATTACAATATCGATGGTATCGATAGTTTTGTACTATCGATATAGTTCCGATAGTTAGAAAATCGTAAAAGGAATATCGATAGTTTTAGATTTAATTAATTCGTATTAGGCCTAATTCATAAGAATCCCAAAATTTTTTTATATATTTAGACAAAAATGAAATTTTGAAAAATTCCTATAAAATTTCATGACAGTACGGAATGAATTGACTGGATTGTAGGAATATTGAAGGCGAATCTAGTCAACAATTTAATTTTTGGTCAAATCATTTTATGGATCTTCTACTTAATACCTGACATTTTAGCGCTTTTAAATTTAGCTTCGAATTTGTAAACAAATATTACATAATGTTAGTTTGTTAAATAATTTTTTTAAGTTATTACAGTACTGTAATTTAGTTTAAACATTACAAATAAATCACACAATTTTATAATTTTTATCGCAGTTTTTTTACCACCTTAATTGGGGAAAAAAACTTATTGAAATCACTGTATACTAAAAAATATCGATATTATCGATGTTTTATATCGAAAAGTATCGATAGTGTGTAATCCCTATCGCGGAGTTTCCGGAGTTTCAGGTTTATGGCCTCGCGTGGAACGATAGTTTCTCCTGCTTGTTGAACTGGTAAATCTTCGTTCCGACTACTCGATAAAGTACTTGAGCACTCGAGCTAGAAAAATGCATTGCATCCGCAACATTTTAAGAGGGGGCTCCAGTCACGAAACTTTTCGCGTTTCTAACTGCTTCCCCCGTAAGGCCAATGTTCACTTTCAAATCCCTCATCTCCTCGACGGATTATCCAGTATAATTGATGTTTTACCCATTTAAAATATCAATGAAATAGCTAGCGGTATAGTGAGCACAATGGTGATCCAGTACCATGAATAATAGTCGTTCAATACAATTCTAAAATATTCTATACTAGTGGCTTGAAGGGTCCATAGCCCCTAACGTTTCTCAAGTACTCTGCTTCATCTGATTTTTACTCTTTTCATGCTGAGAAACACATGTCAGTTCGTAAACAAAGTTAACTTAATCACATGTTTTAATGTAAACAATGCAGACGTTTTTAAATTCCCATGATTTTCTTATGGGGGATGTTTAACGTTATTTATCGTTTGCTGGTTACTTTTTGGAAATAATTATATTCCTTCTGAGTCCCTGGGATCAAGACCTTTAATTTAAGCCATCTCCCATCACCCTGCAAATTGCCAAACTGCCACAATTTTGACTTAAAGATTTCGCTTACAGAATTATATATAAACTAGTGGCTTGAAGGGGCCATAGCCCCTAACCTTGCTCCAAGTAGGAACACATGTCAGTTCGCAAACAAAGTAGACGTTTTTAAATCCCCATGCTTTTCTTATGGGGGATGTTTAACGTGATTTATCGTTTGCTGGTAACTTTTTGGAAATACTGTTATTTTTCCCGAGTCCCTGGGACCGAGACCTTTATTTTGAGCCGTCTCCCATCATCCTGCGTTTCGCCAAACTCCTACAATTTTGACTTAAAGATTTCGCTTACAGAATTATATATAAAGAAAATATATTTACGATTTTTACGGGTAAACTATCTATGATATCGACATTTTTCTCACTGAAATAGCTAGGTTTTTTTTTATTGAACCGTAAATTATCAATCTCGGATAATCCGTTGAGGAGGGATGGCTTTGAAAGTTAACATTGGCCTTACTGGAGAAACAGGTAGAAACCATTAACAAGAGCCCCCTGTTAACTTTTTAATACGTCTTAACGTTGTCGTCTATCAAGTCTCTTAATGTGGGGTTGGCCTTAAGGCTACGGTTTATTCCGCGCTAGGAAAGTGTTTGCAGGACCCCTCTTTACAGAATAGATGCTATATAAACCCTTTAATTAAAGTTAAAATATAATATTAAGCAGACAAATATTATCTAAAAATATACCTACCTTTTTAATTTGTTCAACTGAGCTGCCCTTGTATTACAAGTAATTACAAGCCCTTGTAATTTGGGTTGCCTCAAACTAAAATAATTAAATCAAGTACCGCGGAAAAAAATTGTTATGAGTTATGAACGACATTTTTCATCGTAATGCCAATAACTCGAAATGACTCAAGATACCCAATAATACGTTTTGAACATATGTTTATTGCTAGATTAGTTTATTTTTGATGAATCACCTGCCTTCTGGGCCCTTGATGATTTTCGGGTCACTTTTTTGTAATTGGATGTCAAAATTAGCTATTCTCGGTGCAGTATGATGAAAAATATCAAACACCAGACTGCGGTTTTTACACAATGGCTATTTATACTGCTCACAGAGTAGCGATTGTAGTTTTCAGCTAACTTCATCTGCCGTCCCCGTGGACACACTCATCTCCCGACCTGGACCTCTTCATTGTTCATGTTACCCAATCCCACAACCGCCGGTGTAGGTGTAGCGAAAAGCAAGCGAGCTCCCTGTACGGCCGCCGGCGCTCACGATAACTCCCTTTCCCCGGACAATGGCGTTCAATTAACTGTATTTATGCTGCTCGAATCCTCTCCTAGACCTTCCTAAGGGGCGCTTCCATCTTGCTAAGGTCCTGAGCGGGAAACGCCGCCGCTGCCGCCGCCCGGAACAACTCGCGTAATTAGTTGAAAACAGATGGGCAGAAACGCGACTGGAATACAAATTGGATGCGAATCTATTCTTAAGGGAATTAATTGGAGATGAGATTTCCTAAGACAAAAGGAGGTTTTTACGGAATAATGTGTAGTGTATGTTTTGTAACTTCTACTGCAGCATTTATTTTTGAATTATACAAATCTAGCTGTTACCCGTGCAGGCTTAGCCCAGCAGATGATTTATAATACACCCGTCGCAGTAAACCTGCATACTCAGCGAATTTCCAATGAATATATAACATAACACATTAACATCAACTTAACAGGATTCATAAGAAATATATTCACAAACAAGCGATATTAAAAATATTAATTATTCTCCATAAGAATAACATTGGGGATGAGTACGCAGGTTTGCTGCAACATGGAACACAAAATAATGGGTTTTTATGCAAATATCATTAGAACTCATCTAAGTAAAGTCACATACCAAGTTTCATTCATATACATTTATAAGTAAGCGATAGATAACATTTTAATTATTCTCCATAAGAATAACATGGGGACCGATTACCTAGGTTTGCTGCTACGGGAACCATACGTGAAAATTTTGTATTTTGTGCAAACAACGATAAACCCCAACCAGATAAAGCCATATACCAAATTTTGTCAGTTTATGTTCATAAATAAGCGAGATATACAATTTTTCTTTTTCTCCATAAGAATAACATTAGACAACGTACTGTGTTTAGCACTTTCAATATCTCAGGAACCAATTGACGTAGAGCAATGATAAAAATACCAAATTGTTTGTTTTTTTAAGCTGAATTATATGGTAAAAAATAAAATTGAATTTTAATAAAAATTACATGTGGAAACCCCAAAAAACCCATTTTTGGAATACAAAACCCCCCAAAAACCTCCCTTTGGATGGTGCGATTCGTCTGGTTTTCGAACTCGTTCAAATAAATGGTGCTTTACACATTTGTACAAAATTTCATTAAGATCAGACCTTTTTTACGAGAGTTATCGTGCTTACGGACACACACATATATATAGTCTATATATATACATATATAAAAATTTGAACGACTGGTGTTTTTGGCATCTGGGGACCTCAAAATGAAAAGTTATCATGGTCTCGGGCTTAAGTCTTACCATGAGACCTACGGTAATAGCTTCTTCCCTATAGGGGAAATTCGCTAAAAACTATACAGTCTTGTGTGCTGCATTCTGTGGTTAGCCCGTGAAACTACAGTACTACGAATTAAGATCAGCTGTTTGTATTTTCATCAGCTCTAAGGTCAGATCATGACGAAAAGCATTTAGTTTTTCCTATTTTATGTCTAAAGAATCAGTGTACAAAATTTAAACTCTATAGGTAAATGGGAAGTAGGAGAATTCGTGACGAGTGAGAGAGGGCTTGCCTTTTATAGGCAACAAAATCACTCAATCTATCGTGGAAGAGCTCAGCTATTAGGAAAGTTTTGAAATTATATAGTTTATGGCAAAGTTATGTCACGGCATTAAGTCTTCTTTTTACTTTGTCCCGCTTATACATAGTATATGGAGAAAGTATTGTTTTCTTCAAAATTTCCGAATTTGAGTTGTTAGTGGAAATATTCATTTTGGTGCTCCCTGAACCCAAAAATGGATTTTTACGTATTGTTTGTGTGTCTGTCTGTCTGTATGGATGTGTACAGAGCTAGAGCCCTAACCAATGGTCCGATTCTTATCAAATTTCGTATGTAGGTACTAATCCACGAAATCTCCAGCCGTTTTTTTCATTTTTTGGAAATTTTTTATTTTTAAGGGTAATTATCACCCAAAAACCGCCAAAAATCATGAAAAATCAAGATTTCCTGAAAATGGCTCTAATGATTTTGAATAAACTTTATTCGTTTGTAGAACTTCAGTTTTCCAACAAAATGACACCACCCGCATTTCTGTAAAAATTCGGGTTCAGAAATTAAATAGTCATAAAATATAAAAAATTCTGTTTTTGGGGTTTTTCATAAAAAAACATTAAAAACATATCACTATTCACCATTAAAAAGAGCTCAAAAACTAAATAATTTAGTATTTTGAATTACTATTCTACGATTACTGGTTGCGGAGAAAATTGTAATTTTTATTTTGCGGTAAACGCAGCACGTTGTCCAATGTTATTCTTATGGGGAATACAAAAATTACTATTTCTCTCTTATTTATTGATCAATTTCGTTCAAACTTGATAAGCTTGTCAAATTAACATTGAACAACAGAGGAAATTCAAAATATGTTGCCCCTTAATAATCCTGAAGGAGGAAATAGGGGGCATTTCCCCTCTTAACACCACGTGTGTAGCGATGGATTCTGTAGTGCCTCCCAAACAGCGATTGGGGTAGATATATTTGAAAACAACTTGTTTACAAGATTTTCTGTACATTCGACCGTGCTTTGTATTCTATATTTAGTAAATAAAAAGTAATTCATTCATTAAAGTCGGGCTAAAAGGGAGAAAGTATGAGCTCGGTCACCACCGAGATCGTCATGTCCGAGTTCGTCACATCTATGAAAATCAATGAGCCGTACTAATTAGGGTCGGCTGTCTACCTGCCCCGCTGGGTATGTCATGCCTCCTCCGCCCGAACAGGAACAACTTATCCTAGTCACAGATCACAAGAGAACGGTCAAATACAGTTCTGAATCTTTACGCTCAATGTTTACTGATGTTGGTTCTTCATGTAGCTAAAAATTATACAAACTAACTCGTGTCAAAATTGATGGCAAAATTGAAGTCATATGACTACATATCGCACTGAAAGGATGAATTAGGCCGATTGATGTTTGTTCGTGAGTCCGAAAAACAGCCTTAGTACAAAAGGATTTGTGTTACAAAATTGAAAAGTGTCATACAAAAGGATATCGCACTGAAAGGGGTGCATTCATTACATTATACTAGGATAACAAGATTATTTTAAGAAACTTATTCGTATTTTTAAGCCCAATTTTTCATTTGTTACCAGTAAAAATCACACAACACATTCAAACAATTCAAAATTTTAAAAGAGATTTTAAAAAACGTTCTTGGATAGAGTATTAATTTTATTTTTTTAAAATTGTTAGTACTGTAAAAAGTATCTAGTTTACTTGAATAAATATGGTTTAACGTATTTATAAAGCGGAATGTTAAAATTTTTAAAGAATATTGCTGTTTACATTTCAAATAGAGTTTAACAAAATGCAAATGTGCATGTTTGTTCATTAGCAAGGACTTGGTATTCGTGTGGGTAAAATAAATACAATAGTACAGCTGTCAGTTTAAATTTACCAAAGTTGTAGTAGTTTTGATATGATATTTTCGCAATTACTTACTACTTAAAAATATGTTAAATACATTCTTACAATTTAAAAATTTAATAAATATAACAACCAAATCCTATCATGGATAAAAGTTTAATTGAACTTATATTTAACACTTTTAATATTGCTCGGCGAAATGTACAGGCTAGTTGTAATTGACATGAAGAACCAACATCAGTAAACTCTAAGCGTAAAGATTCAGAACGGTATTTGACCGTTCTCTTGTGATCTGTGACTAGGATAAGTTGTTCCCGTTCGGGCGGAGGAGGCATGACATACCCGGCGGGGCAGGTAGACGGCCGACCCTAATTAGTACGGCTCATTGATTTTCGTAGATGTGACGAACTCGGACATGACGATCTCGGTGGAGGCTGATATCCAATTGCACCGGCGGTCGATGGAATTTGCAAGGGTCAAAACATTCCTCCGTCCGAAAAGTGTCTAGTTGCACCGGTGGTCAAAATCTACCCACCCCACTTATCCCCGCTGCAAATTCCTTCGACCGCAGGAGCCGGTGCAATTGGAAGGCTTTCTCCCTTCCCCACCCCACTACATTTATCTTCAAACATAGTGGCATGCTTTCTTATGTATTTGTAACTAGGTTTATAAGTGTTTAACAATTTCGTAATGGAATATTTTATCAAACGAGGCTATACCTTTACTCTAACCTAACCTAACCTAACCTAACCTAACCTAATCTACTGTACTGGGCATCCGGTCTTGTTGGCACTTTCTTTTATGTAATAGTTATTTCTACAACCTCTATATTTTAACCTTTAGTCTTATACTTAGTTGAATAAAAAAAATCGTCTTAATTTAGATTGACAGCCGGTGCAATTGGAACACCCCCCAAAAGGGGCTCCGGTGCAACTGGACACAAAAATCGTCTTAATTTAGATTGACAGCCGGTGCAATTGGAACACCCCCCAAAAGGGGCTCCGGTGCAACTGGACACAAAAATCGTCTTAATTTAGATTGACAGCCGGTGCAATTGGAACACCCCCCAAAAGGGGCTCCGGTGCAACTGGACACATCAGTTTGGGGCTGATCCCTGACCACCGGTGCAACTGGACATCTCCCCTCGGTGGACACGATTAGCTCAAGTTTAATGAAAAACTTTACAACTTCCACAACATTTTATGATTTAGCTCAGGTTCAGTAAAAGTGCTCCATATAACTTCATATAATTGAAGTGTTGGTGTAAACTTCAGGTCGTTTTAACCAACGTCACACATAACTGACGTCACACGAGAAATATACAATTTCCTTTAATGTTCACACCTAACATTCTAGAGACTAAAGGCAAAGGGGATTTCCCACCCATAACAGCGCTATTTAGGTCCCAATGCCGCCCCATAAAGCAGCTGCAGTTCGGGACCGCGAAAGTAAACATAGACGCGACATTAGATGACGCGGGAGAGAGAGAGGGAGGGAGATGAAATGCGCAAATAAACGGTGCGAGAGAGAGAGACGATTAACGGTCAAGTCCCTCGCGCATGTGAGGCGCGCGCGGGGCGCGTGTGAGTGTGGGGGGAGGCAGGTGGTGGCTCATAGCGCACCCGTCACCTCGCCGCCGCCGCCGTCGCCGCGCAGATTTCACTATCGTGCATCGGATGGGTAACCCCTCACGCTGTAACATCTGCTGATGTAAGAGCCGTTTGGAAAAACAGCGAGCGGAATTTGCAACAAAAGTGATCGCGTAGAAAGTACAGAGTGTTTTGGAATTTATCGTACTTGTGATATCACATTTCTGATTGAGCATAAAATATCATCTTCTCCCTATTGGAAAACTATTTTTATTACTATCAATCATCTGCCGTTGGTCATTCATCAATATCGCTGGCTCGGCCGTGTTGGAATTAACATGTACAATAAGCCCCATTTGTTGTAACTATTTAGTACAACAATACAATTAATTTAATAGTACATCTCACAGATCCGGATTATTTAATTTTTTTCCATTCTAGGCTTGAGGAAATGGCTTAAAATACGTTTGTTTTTGAATTGGCGTCGGCGTCTTAGAAAGTGATTACATGATACCTCATAGAGTTACAAGGTGTTACAAGGGTTAACACCGGTCTTATGGGAGAATATAGTAAACGTATCAGGATATTTTAATAGAAACCCCTCATAACAAGTTCAGTCAGTTCTAACAAAAGGTTTGCTGGAAGCGTATAGTAAATTCATTATAGTAGATTGGATAAATAAACGACGTCTAACAACACTAAAAGTATATTTAGAAAATACCACATAGCCTACCTAAAAACCGTTTATGTACAAATAAATAAAAAATGAAAACTTTAGATCAGGACTTTCATTGTACATAGGGTTATTAGTGAATTTCCTTTGGAAAGTGAACTATTAGCATGACCCGCACGGTGAAACTTAAGCCCGGACCACCATAGAAGTTCCTAACGTGACCCCCTGAACACGTTTTGGGGGGTCGTTCAAAATTGTATATATATATGTGTGTGTGTGTGTGTGTGTGTGTGTGTGTGTGTGTGTGTGTGTTTGCACTCTAGCGGTCACATTTTTTGTCCGATTTACTTAAAATTTGGTAGGGACATTCCTTTCTGTAATCGGTTGGACAAGGTCGTTGGGCAAAACAATCGGAAAACTCTAAACCCCTTTTTTGGGGATTAATCTTTCAAATTTTGAGTTTTTGGGCCCAAAAAGGGTCAGAAATGACCCGCATGTAAGATTAATGCATGTAAAAAGATGGGAATTAGTGAGGCAAGAGTTTTAAGCCCTCTTTCGTCATTCTAGCATACATATTTACTGAGTTATTAAAGAAAATGTGTATCGACTAAACACAGTACGTTGTCTTATGGGAATTGTACACTAGAAAAGCCTGTTATTCCTTTGTTAGAGTACTTTTATCATCCCCAGCAACCTCACGCCTACTTTCAAGCCTGTCTGGACCTTCTCCTAACATTATAATGCACAATTGTATTCCCAGCTTTGCAGGTAAATGAAACCAGGAGCATCAGAACAGCCAAAAAATTACTGTTTTCAGATTTCAATAAGAATTGGACAAATGTATGTTTTTACACTGAATTTGAGTTTTAAATGTTGTTATGTGGAAATTCACTTCCCTCACGTCAGCGTGCTGCGTGCGAACTCGTTTAGTTTACAGGAATAAGTGTAAATCATAAACAATATACATGCGACGAATGCGTCGTCTAGGGCAGGACAGAGCAGCTCTCAAAATACGGAATGTCCATGTAAGTAGTAACTTGCAATTATTGTGTAATAAAGTAAACCAACGTAATACATTATGTGTGGAGATTAATGACTTATGTGTGTGTTTACACACATTTTTAATTAAGCTCAATAATCAACTGACTGCTGCTTTACTCCATAAAAGTAATATCGCAGCTGTGTAAACAACTTGAGGGACATCACGCCCTCCTAAGAGCTACCATTTTACCCTCTAAAGTGAAATAGATCTCTGTTTAGTTCTAACATTCACAAAATAACGATTCAATTGTAAAGTTAATCACGTATTGACTATTTAGCTCCAAAACACAAGTAGCTATCGGTGTTATTTCTCGGCCATGTTTTGATCCGTATGCCCGCCCCGTGTCAAAGATGTGATAGAATGCCCCAGCTGTCGGCGAGGGGGTTTACAGGGTGTTCCAGATATACACTAGGGGAACCCCTGCGGTCGCATCTGCTCAGGTGTGCGCGTGCGAGCTACCATTCGAGTCTCACACCCGGTGTACGGTGTACGGGGATAATTGTCCACAGGCTCTGCTGGGGTTTGTAGGGGTAGGGGAAACCGGGAGTTATTCACTTGTTTAGTGGGATAAAATAATTTTAGAAATGTTAAGTAAACATTTCTTTTATTCTATAAAAGGCAAAGCCCTGGCTGACTGACTCACTAACTGACTCACTCATTACTGATTCTCCACCTTCCAATGTAGGTAGAGAGCTGACATTTTGTACAGATTCTTTAGGCATACAATAGGAAAACTAAATGGTTTTCATCCTGATCTGACCTTAGGGCTCCGCCAGAGATCCCGACAAAGTTCCCTTGTATTTCTTATGGACATTCATTTTTGTTTGAGCTAATGAAAATACAAACAGCTGATCTTCATAGTAGTTCCACGGGCTAACCACAGAACGCAGCACACACAACTGTCAAAGTTTTTATAAATTATTTGCGGGGCGAAGCCTGCGGGAACAGCTAGTACTCTATATGAGTAAGGTTTGCTTGCTACCTGAGTTGGTTGCTTGGAACTCTAATCTCAAAAAGGGCTCCAACGATTTCCTTCAAATGTTTTCTTCAAATAACTAGTTTATGGATTAAAAATAAGTTCTAGACACGACTCACCTACAAGAAAACTCATTTGAAAACTTATAATTTTAACAATGGGCTTATGGAGTTTATGATCAAAACTAAAGAATCATAACAGCAGTTCATAAACAACCAGTGATCCATGACTTTATTGCATTGTTATACAATATAAGTTAATTCAGTGCAGATATTAAATAAGAAAATAATCACAATTTAAGACTAATTCATATTTTTTTCCATTAGCAAGCAATAGAATCAATTTTTTTTGAATTAGTTTTCTTTTTTGAATTATTTTTATTTTTAATTCAATTGAGATTAGAATTCAAATTGAAATAAAAAAAGAAAACTCCACTGGCAGCCTCCACAACACACACAGGTGTTTAGCAATCCATTCTCATATTTGAATATTGAATTGAAGTTTAGAAGCGGGGGAAAAAACAGTTCAGTAGTTTCTTGGATCTTGTTCTTCCTGATTTTGATATACAATCTCTAGATTTTTTCGAGATGGATATAATAAAATCAGGCAGATTTGCGAAAAACGTTTACTATAACAAATGATTAAGTATTTAGTTAAATACATCAACAGTAAAAAGATAATATTTTCCCTACATTAAAAAAGGGCAATCACATTATCTATATATTTAATTCCGTAAGCAAATTGGTCCCCACGAAATATCTCGAGCTAGTAAGAAGTTAAGTTAGGTTATGACTAGGCCTACTCATTTTAAAGCTTGAGGGCCAAGGACGGTGGGAAAAATATCAGAAATGTCAAAAATTATGTGGGCTGCACCCCACTGGACTACAAAGATCCAATGATTTTCTTATGGAAATATCACTACAGTGTTTTTATTAATAAGCAAAGTGAACTAATGATCAGCTGTGATTATCCATTTACACAAATCCATATGTTAGGGGCTATGGCCCCTGTAAGCTACTAGTTTGTTGGTAAAGAACAAAATTATAAATAGTACTTAAAAACTATGATTTATACAGTATATCTAAGTTGGCGAACATTACATGGTATTCAACCTATGAGTAAGAGGCTTATATGCAGTAAATAAAGATCTCCCCCCAGCCTAATGCTAATTGAATACTACTAGTTGTGGTTTATTACGGGATAAATGATTAAAAGAAATCCTATCTGACGATCTTTGATATGTCGTTGTTCATCGAAAATGCATTTGGGATTTGATACTTTGCCAAATCATAGATTGTGGCAGCTTTACTTTTGGGAGGTATAAAAAGCTGGGAACGATTCTTTCAATATATTTTTGTACAGGTTTCTCGTATATAAACCAATTTTATGATCCATTTATCGTCACAAACTATGGGATATTCCAGATATTCTACGAATACATTCTGCGTCTGCGTTGAATATGTTTAGTATACACGAAAAGACGGATTAAGTGACCATCAAAGTGTATTATTAGACATTGCACATAATCGTAACATAAATACATATACTAAAATGTATTAAGAAACACCGTAACTTATGAGAAAAAATTTCAATGTTAATGTTCATGCAATTCTAAACTTAGACTTAAAACGAAGACTGATGAGAAAACATCAATTACAAATTCTTGCATCAAAGGTGGATTAGTTAAAACTTCAAAGTCGGGTAATATTTAAGGGTAGTAAATGTACATGGTGACAAAGTCAGGGTTTGCAATTGATAAACAATTAAAATAAATACTTTGGGTACTTAGTCTTAACTGTAATTTAATTCGGATATGATGATTCCGTAGTATTTCACAGCGGACGTGGTAGTAAAAACGTAATCTCTTTAACGAACTACATATTACATAAGTTTAAAGGTAGCCTCGAGTCGGGCAGAAACCATGCACTAATAAAGCGAGACCTTCCTATATCGAAAAAAATCGTTACAAATTTACGGATCACCGAGTGAATGAATTACTGTAGCAGTCTACTGATGTTCTATAAAAGTTTCGACGAAAAATAATACAAAGTCCTTTTCAAAGAGTTTCCTGTTTTCAATTGAATGTTTCGCTTAGTTTTTAAACTAAGTGTTATAGTGTGGCAGAAATCTTTTACGACTCTCCATCAGCCACTCAACACGAGCCACTCGAGACGGCAGCCTCGGCATCTGCCCCGCAACCCTTCCGACCGCTCCACCCTCCTGGCAACTGAGGCTGACTTCCTCAAGGCTAGAAGCTTTTTCTACAGCTTAATTTCACGCTGAAGCTTAATACACTGAAGCTTAAAATCGGTTGTAATAACAGCGTGTAATAGCAACATGTAACCACTGCCATAGAGAATACTGTTGAACGTAGAGCGGCAATATTGGTGTCAAGCAGTGGCGGATTTAGGGGGGGGGGGCTATAGGGGCTGTAGCCCAGGGCGGCAAGTTTTTAGGGGCGGCAAATTTACAGAAAATTAATAAGTTGTTTAGAAAAGAAATGTTGAAACGGGGAACATTTTGACGAAAACTGATTACAATGACGGTGTGCCGCCCTTTTAAAGGTAAAGGTACTTAGACTAATACTACTGAGACTAATGTATATAATGTAATGTAACCCTCACACTGCAGTTCCTCAAAACAGTCATAATTCATTTGTCATTCATCCGTACTAGCGACAACACGATTACGCTACAGAGAAAGGGCGGCAAGCCACGAACTACATCAGGCACTGCGCCACTATGACTACTTCCAACCATAGATTAAACATACTCCTTGTGGTATTCTTAATCGATGGTCCAACTCACGGACTTCCAAGTTTACCTATACATTCGCATAGCATTACAATTATTTGTTACACAATATCAATAATGACCAAGGCACACGGATGATAAATATTACAACAATCGAATTTGAGATGGCAATAACAAAATTTAGACTACAATGATATTGTCGTTTCATTTTCAAACTCAAGGTGACAAAGAAAGTTATTTCAGCCGTCTTCAGTGTTGCCACCAGGTAGATGAAATTTTACCCTAAACGTGTGGTGAAATTACCCTAAATTACCCTAAGAGTTGATTTTTTTTCTATAAACGCTTAAAATACACTCGAGAGTGGTTTTAAAACATGATTAAGGCATACAAAGTAAGGTAGCATAGCATTTATTACTCGTCTTTGGTACTATATTACACATAAAACGAAATATGTATTAAAAAATTCAAATAAATAATCTGTTGTAATATTTTTATTCAGTGCTATCTATACTTAATGTGCTGGTATCCCTGATAATAGAAACTTGCTGATAAATGTCATTAACAGTTGTCGGGACTGGGAGTACTTAGTACTTTGTTGTTTTATAAACTTATTTCAGTTGTACAAATGTGTTAATGTTATTTTTTTATAATAAGGTTTGTCATCTTATTACTATTTGATTAGATCAATAGGTTTCATTGCAATACAACACTACATCACACAAATTTACACATGTTATGCCTTGTTGTAATGTTTGTATGTGCGCTCACGTGGCTCACCCATGGGCTCACTATGGGGATTTCACAGGCATAAAATACAATTTAGCTCCTTCATACAAATATTTGTCAAAATAGAGACAGTCTTCAGTCAAAATAATTTCTACAACAGCGCTGTAAATCTAACAACCTATATTTAACCAAATTAACCAGATATATTTTTACTGTTTAGGGTATTCTATATTATTATATTATGCCCAATTTTGGACACATAACATAATGTGCCTCAATTTTATCTGTTCGAAAATTAAACTTTGTGTCCTTTGTGATTACAAGCATCTCTAGTCTAATACTCAATAGGATATACGATGTACATGCAAGTTATATATCTTTTATAGTACTAATTTACCCAGCACTTTATGTAAATGTTTTAATTCCTGAAAAAACATTGCCAAAACATCTAAATTTAAATTATAAGGGTCTCTAGATTTTACCCTAAAATTACCCTAAAAACTCCATTACCCTAAAATTACCCTAAGACCAGTAAAATTACCCTAAAAAGAGTAATTACTCTAAAAGTGGCAACACTGGCCGTCTTATACTTACCATCAAAGGCTACCACACATAATCGTTCATTCTGGAGGATATTTTTTTAAACAAAACATCTGACCAAAGACAAATAAAGAATAACATAATTTGTAAGGAAAGGATTTGATTGGTTGTTGCCATGGGAGCATAGTTGACAGGGGGTCAAAATAGTGGTCAGCATGTAGGCTGCAGTGTTTTACTCCAGGCGAGACCTCTATATATATTTTTTGGGTGGGACGGTGTAAAAATCTCCCATTTCATTAATTGAAAAACCGTGATAATCGAAGTCTTTAAATTAATATCGTGCCGCATTTTAGGCAAATCATGATGGTAAACTTAACTTTATAATCTTAAGACATATTTTATACGTAATTTTATTGTTATTCTCAAAGCAAAGTTATGATTTGAGTTAAATTAAAACACCCTTTTATTATAGCTTTGGAAATAGTGTTGAAAACAAGCCGCCTTGTACGTCGAATGACACCGTCCCACCAACAAGTTGACACCTCAACAGGACAAAATACCAAATATGACGGCACGCTTTATGAAGGTTATTTGTCAGAGAGTAGTGACTCCTGTAGTATTATATTTTAATTCATTGGATCTACAACATCATGGAGGTGAAACTAGAAGAATTGTTTGAAAATGTGTAGAGTTTTATGAAGATTAGGCCTACATCAATTAATTTTATATTTTGATCGTCTAAAACATATAAACAATTCTTTGTATAAAAGTATAAATTAAAAAATGACTGAAAAACTGTATTGAAAAGCGCTAATTCAGGATTAAAATAGTCCGAATTTTGAGGCTAGTGGTCCGAACGCTACAATGTCATCATATCTTATTTATAGGTTATTTATTATAATTTTCAATGCGTTGGTGTAAAAATTAATGTTTTTATTAAGTATAAAAAGGGATTTTTAGGCTTGTTGAAGGATTTTCTTGTTATTAAAAGTAGCACTAGCACTGCTTTACTGCTTTTAACACCAACATTTGTCTCTAGTGCTGATTGTCATTGGAGTAGGTTATATTGAATATTAAACTGTGTTAATGTGAATCATGTCAATTATACATTATTTTACTGGATTTTTCAACTAGGAAATAAAATAAATTTCTTAAACTTATTCATTCAGTTAATTCGTAACTTCTTTAGATACTATCACAAAATAACCAAACAACATATATATATATAACATGTGGGTAAACCTGGGCGGCGAAAAGGACAAAGATTATATAGCGGGGGGGGGGAGGGCGGCAAATTTCCTAATAGCCCTTAGGCGGCAATTGCTTAAATCCGCCACTGGTGTCAAGATGTTTCGTTTAGTCTACGGATGACGAGAAAATTCGATGCCCCTTCATGAGTTTGGTAAAAAACGATTTTTTAGCAGTGTATGTGTTGTTTATGAATTTTAATAATTTATTTGAAAGTGTCATTTGTTTTATTCTCTGTATCCGAATTAATTATACCACAGCTAAGTAAGGTAAAGGGGTTTCGTAAATAAAGCAGAACACGATATTCTTTATTATTAAGTACGTTTTGAGAACCCCAAACAATATATTACATTAGTCTAGCTAAATGGCTTCAATTGCATTCTAACAGCTAGTTAAATGTTATGACTTATTAAACTTGATTCACCTTGCAACAACAATCATTGTGTATTTTCCTAAGTGCGTATAATTCAAATGGACGAGAGTATTAAAGCACCTGCAATAATGTTTAGGTGAATAACAGCTACAAAAGTATTGCAGTTCATACGTCTCAAGGGAAAATATACGTATATTGGTAAAATATATGGCAGTAATCTTTTCTACATAATTCTAGAAATAATTAGAAAGTCAAATAATATATAGCTGTAGTACTGAGATAAACATATGCTACTTAACAATGAACACTGACAGTTCCCTTATCACCAAACCAACAGAGAAACCGGTGTCCTTTATCAGCGAATAGCGTCGTACCTCCGCACATCTGCACCCTTATCACCATGGGAATCCCTTATCACAAGGCACCGGTCATGTAGGGTTTACTGACGTTATCAACAGAATACATTTCAACACTGACAACAGCTGTGGAAACACGCGTGGTGCACTACAGTGAATCTCTTTTCCGATATTGAGCAATGGATTGAAACAAGTTGTGAAATATGTTTTGATTGCACAGGAAACTATATAGTTATGAATTTCATATGAAGCTTTTTTAATGAACCAAGGTTTATATCAAAGCAACATAGTGTGGATGTTAAATAAATGGGGTGCTTAAAATACTCAAGTCATTCATAGACGTACAGAAAAATATTCAGGATTGGTCATCTCAATACAATTGTGCTGGTCTAATGAATGGTCAGACATTTACAACTTTAAATATAGACTTTTAATTTCTTTTGATTATTTGTAGGCTATAACTAACTACAGAACCTGAGCTGCTCTGCAACAGCAACGCAAGAACTCGGCATTGCAGTTCATACTTATCCCCTATGCAAAACCAAATTAGCGTAGCGAGTTGTTAATAAACCAATGTTACACAATTAAAGGGCATTTATTACAACTTATTCAATGTATATATTTTGTTATAAAACTAACAGAAATAATTTTCGTTAAGTGGAATTTTATAAAATGTGTGAAAAGATGTGTATCGTTAACATTGAAAAAGAAAAACAAACTTTTATCCGAGAAAACAACGTTTTCTCGTATATTGGTGATTTAAATTTGTTCTGGCTGGAGTGTAGCATAATTAAAATTATTTACTTTTAATCCTTTTAGAGTCAACGTTAACCAGACAGGGGCCTATAAAACCGTGGATAATTAAAGACAATTAGTGGCTTACAGGGGCTATAGCCCCTAACATATGGTTTTTGTGTAAGTGGGTAATCACAGCTGATCGTTACTTCATTTTGCTTATTAATAAAAACACTGCAGTGATATTTCCATAAGAAAATAATTGGATCTTTGAAGTCCAGCGGGGCGTAGCCCACTTAATTTTTGACATTTCTGATATTTTTCACACCTTCCTTGGCCCTCAAGTTTTAAAATGAATCGTCATAACCTATCTTAACTTCTTCCTAGCTCGAGATATTTCGTGGGGACCGATTCGCTTACGGAATTAAATATAAAGATTACGATTCAAGAAACCTTCTGCGCACAACGAACTTAACAGGTGACAATGAACCCCTTGCTGATTTAACGGAGAGATATTATTTTCCTCTATTCTTTAATTTTGATAAAATTCTTTCATCAAATTGAAACAGTACCCCAGACGATTGGCGCTGAGCAACCCCGCCCCAATCACCCCAGCAACACCGAGCAACCCCGTGACTCGTGTCGAGCCTCCACAGTTTATTCCTTTCCCAACTTCACTGGCCATTGTGCAGATAGCGATTTGTACAATTAAACGCGGCGGCAACAATAGAAGAAAGCTCCGATTGGGAAACCTCAGAACCAGTAGCGAACGGCTTGCGACACGCCGCCCGCGGCTTTTTAATTTAACACTGGGTGATTGTTTTCGCCGGAATGCAATCGGACCGATTGGACAATTGTATCGGCCGATCGGGCCGCACGGTCAACCTGTTTAATAAAGATCACAATCTGGCGTTTAGGTTATTAAAGTAATTTACGTGAAATCGGTCAGCCGAGGGCCGTGAACTGTTGAGCAACTGGTGTATGGGCTACGGCGGTGAGATACGAGGGCCGGACGTGATCCGGAGCAAGTGGCGGTCGTGCCTCCGGAGTGTGGACCGGACCGCATAGCTCGGCGGCTCGGGTCGCGGCTGGGGGATAGTGTGTACTGCCGAAATAAATACACCCTGACACAGGGCAGTCTCATCCATCGGGATGACACAAAAAGAGACATGCATAACGTATATCTCAGCACAGAAAATAAAAATTTTAACGCTTTTTCTCGCAATGGGTGTCAAACACTTGCATGCCCCTCCTCAAGGCCTTATGTAAGTCTAAAGCTCGAGTTAATAACTAGTTAGTTGCCTCTGTGTAATCGGTGAACGAGTTTCTAGCAGCTTTGAAATCCATAAAGGAGTTTTGGGGGTGTCTTCAGCATGAAAGAGAGATATGTCTCAAGTTACGATGTGGCGTACAAGGCTGAGTGTGTGAGTGATCGTGTGGACAGGCACTTTTAGGTTAAACACAGTAAACTTTCCCATGCAATTGTTTGTCTTGATTTTTACATCAATAAAGAGAGGTTTGCACTTTTGAACCTCGACCGGGCACACTCGTTTTGCGCACAGTGGTCAGGAATCTTTCAAAACCTTTAGTCGTATTGCGCACAGCGGTCACTTGGGATTCTTTGCGGTCATAGCCGTTTTGCGCACACGACAATATACACTGCACTAATGAACCGACCATGGAAAAACTAGATTGAAAATATTTAAGAAATACTAAACATAGTTTGTTTCTGCTTAAGAGATATGTTGCATTTTGTTGATTGTGATGAGAGTTGCATGCTTCCAAAATACGTTGACAGATTGTTTTCATAATTGGATTGAAAAACTGTAAAAATTAATGTACACAATAAGATATAAACTAAGATACACAAACCCAAACCGCATTCTTTTTCCTTTCGGGAACTCGCCTTTCATTGAAAACAGAAAAATCCCAAAAACCCCGTGATGGTTGTTACAAAGAAATTTGTCACTTTATACTAATGCGGCTGGAAGGATTAACGGCCACAGGCTTTTATTACGATTATTTATTCTATGAGATCTAAAATACATTAATATTTGAATCTATATCACCCTACAGTACACTGAAAATAAAACACACATTCTTGATACTACAAAATACAAATTATAATCATAATTTTGTATAAGGACACTGGTATCATTTGCAAAAGAAAATAGGTATAAAACATACTATGTCATATTATCTTCTTTTACGTTGCATACTCAACACATTAAATTGTTAAAAGTAAGTAAAGGATTGGTAGGAGATGATGATATTAGTTCTAGCCCGACGAAAAGTGACCGTGTGCGCAAACCGGCGAAATCATCGGGGGACCATAAAAGTGGCCCTCGTCAAAAACCTGACCGCTGTGCGCAAAACTGGTATCCCCCTCGACCACCTTACGACGAGCCGATTCTACTTTTCTACAACACATTCCCCACCTCACCCACTTTGAACCGCGTGCGGCAAGTATATCACCCAGGGGGGCAGTTGCTTCGTCCCTTTAAACTTCCGTAAATTACCTTTTAAACACCTACTACCGCGTAACGACCAAAACCGCGTTTTGGAGATTACACCCTGCGACTTTTTGCTTTACAGGTCGACCAGTAATTGCAAACCCTCGCCAAAACCTGCCGTAAATCAAGATAACAACGAGGGTGCGAGCGTCCTGTAATTTTGGCGCCCGAGATCGGAAGGGTTGATGACTAAGGGGCGGCAAAGCCAGACGCGCCCGGGGCTGATCATTTTCGGGATGTGCGCGCGGCCCAAAATTACCACCTGGAGTCGGATTTCACACCTTGTGTCTACTTTTTAACGACCGTAACAGTTCGACGGGAACGTGCCAATTTGTAGGAACGCCCGGGAGATAAGACGCACCCCCATCCACACAGCTGCCCCTGCGCTGGGTGATGGCTGATGATAAGTTTAGGTTTGGACAAGAAATCGAGCAGCTATGGTTATTGTAAAGAGGTGGCATTAGTCCCTTCAATTTTGTAGAATGACCAGTTTGACCGAGGTGATGATTAGTCAAAGTGGTGTAAGATTTACATCGGGTCATCTCAACGAAGATATTAACAGCTGTGATGCTATTTGTGGATTATTTTGAAAATAGTTGTAATACATCATGAGACGGGAAAAGCAGATATGGTGGGAAACTAGAGCACCAACCCGAATAAAGTAAAAAAATAACTCTTATATGAATGAATTTGGAGCAATGGACATACACAATGTTAGAGAAATTTAAACTAACCTAACCGTCACGGCTCGCTCAAGCCTAGGAGACAGAATTTAAACATAAATCAGGGGAAAACATTGAATATGTTGTGTAAAAATTCCCCAAATAAGTATATAACCAGTGAAACAAATTAAATAACAGTTGTAAGTTAAAACTAGTGACTTGTAGGGGGTCTTTGATCTCATGCGCGAGTTGATTTTACTATAGAACTGAAGTGAGGTGAACAAGCGAAGCTGTAGGTCAGTGATGACATTTTGAATCCTGGCCTTTTTGACGACACATTTATTTTTTTAAATTATCCCCACACAATTTGATCCACATCTTCCGCTCCCTCATATTTCCACCATTTCTGCCGCCATTTCCGCAAGGTGTCCACCCTGACCTATCCCAACCAGCCGCCGGCCGCCTAGGTCGCGAGGTGTGTTTAATTACAGGCCCACTAATGAGTCATTGTATTGAAATGGACCGATGATAAGGCGGCCGGTGCGACGCTGCACCCTCGCGCATGCTGCTCCATACATCACCTCGTGACGTAAGCATTAATCCACCTCACGCTGGTCTCAAGCTATTACCTGCACATCTGTCCTGTCCCGTGCCGATATTGATGATCGAGGAAGTGTGAGGGGAGGGTCTGAATGGTACCATGGGAGTTTGGTAAAGCGGAAAATATGTGTGCAATTCCAAAACTTTAGTTGTGGAAGACAGCGGAAGTCAACAGTTTATTTTACTTAATAACCATAATAGGCCTACGTGAATGGGTTTATCACTCTTGAAATGTAAATTTATCAAACTTATTTGGTAGATTAAAAAAATAAATTGCGATTTTGCGAGTAACACTGAACTCGGAGTCGACAATTTTACCGGGATTCAAGTTCTGATTAATCCCCTCTGAGGGGATTCTAATGAAGTTTGTGATACAGTAATAGTTTTGTTACTAGTGGTTGCATATTACGTTTTGTGGATATGAAGGATCCGGTGCTACATGAAAGAAGAGTCAGATTAAAATCAGCAAATTGTTTTGATAGTTGACAATGATGATTACAATACCGGAAAGTTATCCCCTTTGAGGGAAAACTGAAACAAAACATAACAAAATATTCCATCCTAGACGTCTAATGCTATTGCTGAAAAAAACGTAAATTAAAAATGTTTATTTAGAGTCCGAATGGTCGACCACAATTAATGAATAGCTGGTAATAAGTATACGCCTAAGTTATAACTCATCTACATTATCTCTCTCTCTCTCCCTCTCTCTCCCTCTCTCTCTCTCTCTCTCTCTCTCTCTCTTTCTCTCTCTCTATATATATATATATATATATATATATATATATATATATATATATATATATACAGTATAAATACGAAAAACCGATCTTCCCTTAGGCCAAATCTCAACACCTACAGCCACGAAATTTTGCACGTTTACTCTTTTCATAACGTAGGTAACCACTAAGAAAAGATTTTAAGAAATTCATCATAGGACTCCGCCCCACGTTATTCTTATGGAAATTCACTTTAGTTTGAACTGATGAAAATTCAAACAGCTGATCATGATTCGTAGTAGTTCCACGGGTGAACACAGGAACCACTGTGCACGACGCAGAATGCAGCACACACCTCAGGTTTGATTTACGGGTGAATCCGGATTCGATGGAAGCTAGTGCTCGTATAATTATCAATAATTATCTGAACAAACTGATTTACACGAATGACTTCCAACTGTCTCAAACAACGCAAGCTATTCAAGCTATTATTTACACCGCTCCTTACCCAGCCTTATAAGCCTACCAGAACTTCCTTCTATGAGAGCACTTGCCGAGACAGTTATCCTCATTCGATGCCGATAAATAACGCTCATGGATCTCCGCGGTCCGCGTCTATCGACTATCCTAACGGCAATGACATGACTTCGACCTTAAGCCTAGATCGATTACGTCTCCGATTGCTCCACCGGTCAGATCGGACAATGGGCTGACGCAACCGCAATAATTTCATTTTCTAACCGGGCAGAGAAGCTCTGCCCCTCGCGCCCCGAGAAAGCGCCGATCCTTTCCAGATAAGGCGGTCGTGAACTGGCCAAATATCCTAGTGTTCTCGCTTTGGGATTCTACAAAGTAAAAAGTGAAAGTCCCCCCGAGGAAGCCACGCTCTTCTTCCCTGGTTATCGCGGCGATCGATTTTATCTAATATATTAATTCTAAGTGAGCAGATCCTTTGTTGGTAGCCGTGAAGGGATTTGCATAATCGGCACCTCGTCGCGCACGCTGTCTCCGGGACGTAACCGACGGCGGGGAACAGGCGCAGACGGTCGAGGAGCTGTGGGATGAGGGAGTACAGGTTGAATGTACTGGTTACTGAACGTGCCGTAGGATGGCTTTATATATATATTTACATAAATCAGAAAAAATATTAAATACAATAAAGCAAATATACAGGGTGTCCCCGAACTCTCTGAAGAAACTTCTGGAACTTGTTCCAGGGGTCATCACAAACAAAAAATGTCGTATAAACATGGGGCCTATCCCTCTCCGTTCCCCAACTGTGTGTCTGTATGTGTTTCTTAATCAATAAATTAGGAACCGCTTGATACATCAACATGAAACTAACAGAGTTCTGGGACACCCTGTATGTAAAAAACAGTTAAATACAAGTGTCAACACCGCGTGACTAGGAACTTCGGAAATTTCCCACATTACAAGGACACCTATTTCGTGTGAATAATATTAAATCTGAGTTTGAAGCCAGTGTTTGTAAACATAGGCAACTTACTTGCCAAACAAAATCAAACACTAAGATTACAGATGAATATCCTACATTACAATAAATTAATCAGATTTTAGATAATCACTCGACGGATTTTCATGATTTTGAAGGAAAGACAATTTTGAGTGGCAGGAAATATCGAAGCCATAATTCCTATTTACAGTTTTAATTTTAATATTGGAATTATTTAACAGCAAACGCAAATATTTTAAATTTAGAAAAAATTTCAAATTAATAGGCCATAAACCATCCGCTGAGAACAATTCGATCCAAGGAATGGAAGTAATGGAGGGAAAGATGGTCTGTAATTATAAAGATGTTGAATAAACATCGCGTGTTCATAACCTTATCCTATACTCTAATATGAGTAAGGTTTGCTTGCTTGCTTGCTTGCTTGCTTGCTCGCTTGCTTGCTTGCTTGCGACACGGATCTTAAAAACAGCTCGAACGATTTCCTTCAAATGTTCGAAATAACTAATTTCTGGGATAAAAATAAGTTCTAGACAGGCCTCATCCCCAGGAAAATTCAAATAATGTAAAAAAACTAAAATGAAAAGTTAAAAAAATTAACATTGAGCTTATGGAGTTTTAAATCAAAACAAAAGAATTGTAACAGCTGTTCATAATCAACCAGAGAACTGTCAAAGTAATACTCAAGTTGTTTATGATTATTAACATGTGATTTCCTGAGAGCAGAGATTAAAAGATTTGAGTGAAGATTACATATATAGAGTAGTAAAATAAATCAAAGGGACATTGAGCTATAAATAACATCTGGAGTGACCTTAAAAATGTAGAAAAGAGGCAAATGAGCTATGCAAATCTGATTATCAGTAGGGGGAAGTGGTGAAATATTACTCCAAGTCATCTAAACAAACTGACTGGCCTTCCCCCGAGCAAAGCTCGGCCCCCAGGTACTGTTTAAGTTTATACTAGAAAAGCCTAGTAACAAAACAAGCAGCTAGTAATAAAAAAATTGAGCAAACGCACTAGGGACTGATTAAACTAAATCTTTTCAATAATCTTGGTAGTTGAAGTAGACTCTAAACTCTCTCATACTCAAGGGTACACTCCAACTGAAGAACCTCATCTGTACTCAATGTTAACAAATATTGGCTTCCTTAAATCGCGCTCCTAGTGATAAATATAGTAATGACAGAGAAGCGACAAGTTGGTTCCGGCATTGCGAAACACTAGGTGCGGTACTGCGGTGTCAAGGGACCTGTTGTCCGAGTACAGAGCCCCATTGACACTACCGAGACAGGCATCGTGATCGAGCAGCTGGCAATACAACTGATACCCAGGACACACACGGCCTAGGTGCGACTTAACAAGGTGCCTCTTGTACCGGCACGTTCCTAGGGGTTTGTCCAATCTATATTTAAAACGAAATTGATTTATTGTAATGTAATCGAATGGGAATTACGCCGTGTAAAATTTGAAGGGGTCGTAACGAAGCCTAACTTATTTTCTATAAAAATGCTCGTTATGATTCCTATATGTCCAGAATTAAAGAAAATGCCCAAAATTTCCTAAGGGACCCATTGGCCTTAATCGTTTCAGTGTTTATGGCAGACGATGGTTTTATTTTACTTTTTTAGGTGATTATATAAACATTTGTCGGTTAAGTTAATCAGTTTCTCCACAGAATGGAGTACAAACAAAAACGTGTTTCGCTCTTCCTGAAACTGAACTCATCTTTCAACACAGAAAACTTAAATTCATTAAACAAAAAACTTTAATTAGTAAATAAACAGGATCGCAGTTTAAGTAATGCAGCAGGTTATGCAGGAAAGCAGGTTATTGTCAGTAACGTATGCCAATGTATAAGTTGTTAATTATTTTGATGTTCAACGATATTTTCTATAAATATCTATCATAGGGTATATAATTGCAATAACACTAATTTTACTATCGAAAGATGTCATAGAGGATTGAGAAAAAATAACATGCGTTCAGGAGTAATTCATTTTTGATGATAGTAAGTTTATGATTTTTAAGAAATTACTGTGGACCCTTTCAATTACTGATTGAGAAACATATTTTCACGTTTCGGGATGTGGAATTGCAATCAAACTTCAGGTGAGTAGAACACCTGATGACAGGATCAGATTCCAGAACCCGAATTGTCGTGAACCTTATTTTTTATTATTTTTTAGTGATGGAAAATGTCAGTAATCGTTTCTTAAATAGAATGTAGATATTTTACATAAAGTATAAATACAGTTTACATCTTGGTTCAGATAGAAAGTTAGATTAATTTCGGTCACTACACATTCTTCACCCATCCTCCCAATCTCACTTTTACCCCATCATTTATCTACATCTAGCTTTGTAAAGATTACCTCCATAGCCCCGACAACCGTGTGGCGTGTGGCCGGACGGACGGAGTAACGGTGCTGGACCTACCGTAAACAAATCCCGGATAAAATCAGTCAAGGAGTGACTGATTCTTCCTCCTCCTTCCCCAAACCATTTCATATTCATTGTATGTTAATAACGCTAGATTCAATGTGACAACTGGCGCGTCGGGCCCTCGCGTCCCATTAGGTTATAACTGTACACGCGCTCTTCTTTTTTCCAAATGCGTTGGGGTGTCACTGAAATTCTGATGGTAGATCTGACACGGAGGTCGGTGTGATTATGAGATGTAGAGGTCGCCTAGTCAGTAATTGGTGTCACCAGTGAGATCGGATTGAGATTTTTTACCGGGTAAAACCAACGAGGTATCTAGAGGTCTCGTATCATGTAAAATGATGCAGCCTACATGGTCGCTCCTTTTTAAACTCTGCTCCCAGGGCAACCAACATGGTAACAAATCAATTTATTTCTTCATAACTTACATGTTTGTCAGCTGACAATTATTTAAATTGTGAAGAGAGGATTTGATTTGTTACCAGAGCAATGGTGGTCAGCATGTAGGCTTGCATTTTATACCCCAGATAAGACCTCTAGAAATGTTGGGTAAACAATGTTGAGAAACGATCATGTTGTAAGTACCAGACATAAGTGTGCTCTTGCGCAGGTTTAGTGCCGATGGAAGTAAATCAGCTGGTGGTCGTCAAACTAACTGCTATCTGTAATGAATAACGAGATCGCACGCAGCACGCTGACGTGAGGGAAGTGAATTTCCACAAAAAACTTTTAAAACTCAAAGTCAGTGTAAAAACATGCATTTGTCCAATTTTTATCGAAATCTGAAAACTTTGATTTTTTGGCTGTTCTGATACTCCTGGTTTCATTTGAAACTTGCAAAGCTGGGAATACAATTTTGCGCATTATAAGGTTAGGAGAAGGTCCAGACAGGCTTGAAAGTAGGCGTGAGGTTGCTGCGGGTAATAAAAGTACTCTTACAAAGGAATAACAGGCTTTTCTAGTGTAAAACCCCCATAAGACAACGTACTGTGTTTAGCCGATACACATTTTCTTTAATAACTCGGTAAATATTTGTGCTAGAATGACGAGACAGGGCTTAAAACTTTCGCCTTTCTAATTCCCATCTTTTTACATGCATTAATTTTACAACTGGGGCTTTTATGACCCTTTTTGGGCCCAAAACCTCGAAATTTGAAAGATTAACCCCCAAAAAATGGGTTTAGAGTTTTCCGATTGTTTTGCCCAACAAACTTGTCCAACAGATTATAGAAAGGAACGTCCCTACCAAATTTGAAGTAAATCGGACAAAAAATGCGACCACTAGAGTGCATACACATATATATATATATATATATATATATATATATACATATATACATATATATATATATACAATTTTGAACGACCCCCCGAAACGTGTTCAGGGGGTCACGTTAGGAACTTCTATGGCGGTCCCGGGCTTAAGTTTCACCGTGCGGGTCATGCTAATAGTTCACTTTCCAAAGGAAATTCACTAACAAACTAGCCAATCCAGTTGCTCGATTTCGAGCAAATATTAGGATTACATTTGGGATTACCCAGGTTATATTCGGCAATATTAGTTTATATTATGATGTCATTCCAGAAGTTGGCTTGAAACATTTGTTATTGCTTCTGTAGTGTGTTTTGTTATTATCAATAGCTGCTGTTAAATAATTTTCAAATACACTTGAATGTTCTCCCATAAGATTAACATCAGAACTTCGAAAGCCCAGGGGGCAAAGCCCTGAAAGTGGACGTCTCCCAAACCCCCAAAAGGCACATCAAGACGCCAAGGAATTTCAAATAACACGTCAACCATGATTTTAAACCTAATAATTTCACCGGTAACCCGATGATAAAAATCATCTTATTTTAGTAAGATGGTGATTATTTCACCAGTTGATGGGCGGAGAGGTTGGTGAAAATAAAACATATTTTTACAATTTAAATAGGCAAATGAGCTATACAAATCTGATAATCAGTTGGGGAAAGTGGGGAAATATTACTCCAAGCCATCTAAACAAACTGAATAGCGTTCCCCGAGTAAAGCTCGGCCCCCGGGTACTCCTATATTATAATATGAGTAAGGTTTGCGAGCGTCCGTGCTTGCTTGCTTGCAACTCCGATCTCAAAAACGGCACCAACGATTTCCTTCAAATTTTGGAAGTAACTAATTTATGAGATAAAAATAAGTTCTAGACAGGTCTCATCCCCAGGAAAAATCATATAATGTAAAAAAACTAAAATTCACACTAGCCCTATGGATTTTAAAATCAAAGCAAAAGAAATGTAACAGCTGTTCATAATCAACCAGGGAACTGTCAAAGTAATACTGGTGTTGTTTGCAATTGTTAACATGTGGTTTCCTGAGAGCAGTGACTAAAACTGTTGAGTGAAGATTGCATTATAGAATGGTCATATCCAAAATAAAGCAAAGGAACATTGAGCTATAAATAACAACTGGAGCGACCTTAAAAATGCAGAAAAGATGCGAATGAGCTATACAAATCTGATAACCATTTGGGGGACGTGATGAAATATTACTACAAGTCATCTAAACAAACTGACTGGCCTTTCCCGAGCAAAGCTCGACCCCCAGTACTATTTACATTATGAGATCCTGTAAGGGGATGAGAGGAAGGCTACCCCTTCCATTGTTCGCACACCGTTTATGATCAATCCCAAACCAAGAAAGTACCAATGAAATATAATGGTGTTTAACGATCAGCTGTGATAAAATCTTGCAATAAAACAAATCAATTCGCTTTGTCCAATGGCATTAAGGAAGGATTGTCGTGGGAGTCACTTTCCCTTCTCGTATTCTTCGTATTCATACTTGGCCATCAAGTCGTCTACGTACAGTATGACTGATGATTCCCAAATGTAATATAAACTAAAACGACAGAATCGTAAGGTATAACTTGATGCAAGTCGTTGTCGTTTCACTCCGAAACCATGGCAGTAGCTCTGTCGTGGGTTCGAATTCTAGTACTGTTATGTAAATTGTTTTACTAAACAACTTGTACTGTAACGGCTCAGCCCCTGATTTGCTAGATAAGTTTCTCGCACAGATCTAAACTCTATGTGGACGAGCAAAATTAGCAATTCTCTTTCCCTTCATAACCTAAAATCGTCCCAGTGTGTTTTGATCTTTAATACGTGACAATTAGGATAACAGACCCCATCATTACACTAATCTTCTCCAATATAACTCTGGAATACAGATGTGCAAAGGAAAGTGAGCAAAAATTGTATCCCGCAAACAATACAACCAAAATAAACCCGTAAAAACAGAAATATGATAAATATAAATTAGTTGTCTTTGACGATTGTTAATTGTGATACCAAACGTTTGATAATTTACCAACAGATGTTATAACAGAGAGAAAGTTGATGATATCTATTCTATACTATTAAAAGAATTTATTGATTTTTCTTCGCAGCATATCGACCCCTAGAAATTTATTTTTATATACATATTTGGTATTAAATTAAAGCTATTTCTCTCCAGATGTGCCTTTTTCGGGTTTGGAAAATATCACAAGAAATACCTTCGTCCAGCAGGCTTTTGAAATTTCAGCGAATGTGCTACTATCTGTTGTTAAACCTGTGAACCTTTTCCAATTCACATTCGTTTATAACAAAACATATGGTGATGATTTGATCGAGTTCTTAAGTTTGACCACAGAATACAGCACTTGCATTTATTTATTTGGTGAAAGTGGTATTTATTTAATAGGCAAGCAGGTTTTTTGTGACAATCACTCCTCCTAAACTAGTGAACCGATTTTCATGTTTTTGGTGTCATTGGAAAGAGCCTAACGTGAAGTCGGACAGGAAACTTTTTTTATAGAGAAATAATATGTGAGTGAGGCTCTGGGGCCCCTTAAAGTTTAGTTTTTTCCGATAAGCTAAACATTGGGAGATAAATAACTATAAGTTTTAAGCAATCAGCTGCATAGAGTAAACACAGTTAATCGGCAGGCTATGTTGTCTTTGGAACGGTAACGCAATCTTTATACGGGAATGTGAGTATAATATTACGTTGCGATCGCGAGCGAAGCCGCGACAGGCTACTAGTTTGTTTTATTCCTGATTGCTTACACTCACGCTCAAGCAGATTTTCGCTGGTTAATTATCTCGCATTATAAAATGTATACATGCAACGTTATGAATTTCCTCCCGTTATGTTAATTTAGAACCGGCACCTCGATAAATCCACATCAACCAGTGGCCACCGGCGGAACCTAGGAGCCAGGAGCCCGCCAGCAACACCGAGCGTTTCGGCAGCGAGGGCGATTCATCAGCCAGATCGGAACCAATACCGTTTCAGCAACGTCTCAATGGCGGCATAACTCCAGAACCCCCACGAAGGCTCAGCGAGAGCCCGATTTACACGCGAACCACTTACAAACTATTATAAAGATATAAATTATTTGCTCTGCTTTCTCCCGTAAAGGGAGCGGTTTCGTCAGTATTGTTATGCTAAGCGGACATGCCGGGCAATGTACCATAAGTCTGCGCCCACGCCCCCCCCCATTGGCGCTTGTATGTTTCAATTTGGATCGCACATCGCGCCCGACCCTGCTCGGTACATGACTTGGGTGCGATTTCATCGGGGAATATGTAGCTACTTATCACTGTTATGTTCTGCCTCTGGTTTAGAGGTCAATGTGGTTCTAGACTGAACATTCAGTGCTGCTGTTTTGTGCTTGTTAATTCTCAAGTGATCTTTTAATTATCTGTAACTATTTAAACACGGAACACGGTGATAGTTGACAATTAAAGTTGCACTAGGCAGTGAGAATGGGTTGCAAAGTCTCCGAGTACACACCCAACAAATTAAATCATCCATTCAAGATGAGTATCATAGTAAGCAATTTATGTATCTTTATGAGTTAAGTTTGATCGTCATTTGTAATGAAACTGTTGAATGTGTGACTACTTCCAAGTTAAATGGGTCATGACCATCAGGCCATAACTTAATACTCATACATTTCTAACAAAGAAACGGGAGGTCTTAATGAATAATTGCCTTACGATCTTGTGGCCTTGTGGCCAGCTACGTTTTTATTTCGTCACCGGTTTCGATTAAGTTTTTAAATTTAGGTGGTTTTCTTCTAGAGGTTTAGAAAGCAATAAATGTTTTCCTGGCTAATCAATGCTTCGCCCCTCTGGTCCTCATAGTCCCCGTCTTGCTCTGTTGGTGAACCTTCAGTTTGGGGTCAGAAATCGATTGAAACCTTGTACTCGAGATACTTGTACAACAAGATACATGTATAAATATCTACACAGATATCTTTAAATAGTTAGTAAAATTGTTATTTCCGGCTTCCAGCCACGCTGTTGATCCCATCCCAAGGCCGGGCCGCAGAATCCGGCGCCAAAGTCACCCGATGATTTACACCTGTTATTTATGGTCCGGGACAATGTAATCATCAGGTGCCGACTACCCTGAGTGCTGAGCCGGTAATGGGTTTAACCCGGGGGAACGCTTATGCAAGGCTAATGCTGGTTTCGGCGGTTATCAGCTACTCTATCAGACCTGTTACGGGCTTCAACTGATTTCCATTCGGGAAATGAACTATTATCACCTTCGTTTTGTTCTGCCTCGCGATTTTGTCGCCTTGTGGTTTATGGGTTTGGAAACTAGTTTTGAGAATGGTTCTGAAACGAATTAACTTAAGGTTGAACTTGAAGTCTGAAATGTGAACTGTGATCATGTAACTGTTCCGGGTAGAGCTGTTGAGCTTCGTATAATATATAAAGGAAAATATAATTATTTAGGAGAATCAATAAAGTGAGATCGAACAATTTGTCTATTAAAGTAGTGAATTATAATTTATATTTTAAGTCGGCTTAGTTAAAATTAACTAGTAGGTGCCCGTCGAAATTCGATGGATAAAATACTTAGTTTGCCGTCGGTAACCTGTAGGAACAACCACCAAAAATGAAATACTTGACTTAAAATATCACAAATTATGAAAATTCACTTTTATATTTATATAAAGTTGTTAGGGACCCCTCAAAACGTGTTTAGGGGGTTACGTTAGGAACTTCTATAGTGGTCCCAGGGTTAAGTTTCACCGTGTGGGTCATGTTAATAGGTCACTTTTCCATAGGAAATCCACTAATAAATCAAAAACTTGATGAGCTGATCAGCTGTCTAGTGAAAATCACAGTGTTGGGATTATAATTAGCTGTTTGTTGTAAACAAAACCTACTATAAATCCAACCAAAATGGTTTGTAGACAGTTACATTTTGCTTAATTCAAAAAACTTAAAAGGAGAAAATTATATATCTGACAATTTTGGGGAGTATCGAGATTGTTTAGCTTCAAATTGGTATAAATTGCATGAACACACGTTACCTGGTTTTCTGAAACTACGGCCGAGTTCCTGGTCAAAAATCCTCCCATATGAATAACATGGCGACATTTTAGAACTTTATACTTTAAGTTGTTTAACAAACTTAAAAGGAAAAATGCTAAATCTGACAATTTTTGGGAGTATCGGAATTTTTAAACTTCAATTGGTACAAATTCCATGACCACACATTGCCTGACTTTCTCAAACTAAGGCCGAGTTCCTCAGAATCTTAGATAAAAATCCTCCCATATGAATAGCATGGAGACATTTTACGAATTTATACTTTATATCATTTAAATAAGTTAAAGGGAAAAAATGATAAATCTGACAATTTTGGGGAGTGTCGGAATGTTTAAGCTTCAAATTGGTACAAATTCCATGACAACACGTTGCCTGGTATTCTCAAACTAAGGCCGAGTTCCTTAAAAAATATTCTCCCATTTAAATAACATAGAGCAATTTTTTAAATATCAATATTTTAAAAACTAAAGCGGTATTTTTTAGTTTTACGTTTTTCTGTTAATCTGCAGTGTAAAAGCTTTTTCATTACCCTACACACGAAAGTACACTTTCTAAACGTAAAATGAGCTAAGAAAATAGGTTATTCCCGCTACTGCACGGCAAAATGACATAACGTTAACTTTCTGTGCACTTGTGGTGCACGGAAAATAACCGTTATGGGATTTTGCGGTGCAGACCGATCAGCTGTTGCATTATTTGCTGTTGACATAAGCACGGAAACTCAGCGTTATGAGTTCGGTTTTTTTTCTTGATACTAAGTTGAATAAACAAAAATATTCATGTTGTCTACAAGTTTTTCGATATCGTAATGAAAAATAAATAGTCGTCTCAAAAGTGCCATTGCGGGGCTCGATAGCTTTTTCCAGACTCGGCTTCGCCTCGCGCGTAAATGCAATCTCTCCCCGCAATAAGTCACTTTCGAGACTAGTAATGAAAACTACTATAAAATGACACATCGATTGTCCAAATCGGTTGAAAAAACGACGTAGTGAGCCGAAAACGAAATTCCATAGCTAATTAATTTATACGATTTTGGATATTTGAAATAGTTATTTTAACATAGAAGAAAAATTTATTTGTAAATTTAGTCACTAAAGGTTAGTAATATTATACTCAACAGTATAAACCACCACCACCATCATGTTACCACCATTATCAGTATTGTGAACGTACTTTCAACAGATGTTTACAAATAAAACGCGTTTGAGGGCGTGATTTGCCCGGCTATCAACCAATATCAGCCAATAGTAGACATGCCGCATTGCCAAAACTCCAGACCAGCTGATCGGAATAACATTCAAGTGATATTTTACTATGGCAAAATGGCAACAGTGACAGCGTACAACCATTCTATTGGCTATAGCCCAAATGTCAACTTAATTGTCCGTTGTTATAGGATAATCTTCTTGAGGACTGAGAAAATCAGTAGCTTTGATCTTTTTACGAAGCAATTAGTTTTCATTGGCAATGTCGCAATTAATGCTCTTATCTAGCTTAATGGAACACAGTCAATGTCGGTTTAATCAGTAACAACGTTTATAATTAATAAATTGCGTACAGGATAAAATGTCGTAATGGGACTACGTTAGGACTTAAAATCAAGATAGAATCACAACATATTAAACGGTAAAAACTCCAAAAGTGTAAGCACTACCAACTCCACCCCTGCTTCTCTTCAGTTGTAGTCAAACTGTTGCAAACTAGGCTAGAGATATCACCCCGGCATTGCATCAACTTTATGCCTCTGTGGGTTCACGACCGATGAAATATCGCCTGGACCGTTGATCGCAACAGTTACAGTAACATAACAGCTACCGCGGTAACAGCGCCGTTGCAGTCACTAGACGGGTATCAGATTACGACTGCTTGCAACTCGGTGCAATCGGCGCATCGTCTAATTGCAGGGGGGCACTCGTCTGTCAGGGGTCGCGTGGGGAAACTGAGGTCGGGGGCTGTGCAACGCTGGGATGCTCCAGTTCCAGTTGGTATACCTGTTGGGAAGTTAAGAAAAAGTCTACTGACTAGAAATGTTACTATGAAATAAATACATTGAGAGAGATGGACGGAAACACTAGTAAATAAAACGATTATGAAAGTTATTTCCTTTAGGACGCTTGTTTAAACAAATTTAGTTAGGTCATTAGACATGGCTTTACCGAGGGGCACAACAATGCTGCATTCTATGGTCAACCTTTGGAACCATCTAAAAATTGGACATCTCTTTAAGGAGTTATTTGATTCAGGAAAACCAAATATCCATATATATCTACCAAGTGTCCCGTTCTCCGCATTGCGGATCCCTTAGGCATAGAGCCAAATGTTTTGAAATGTTTACATTGTGATTAGCTGTCTAACAAAATAAATTAACTCCATAAGATTAACATCGAAACGGAAGGTCATGGGGGTGGAGCCCTGAAAGAAGATATTTTCAAACCCCCAAAAAGGCACGCCTAGAGAGTAAGAGATTTTGATTGGTACCAAATATTTATGCAAATAATAGTTTTAGTTGCATACAATCGCTTGAACAAATACCAGGAGAATCTTATCCTATACTCTAATATGAGTAAGGTTTGCTTGCTTGCTTGCGACACTGATCTAAAAACGGCTCCAACGATTTCCTTGAAATATTCAAAATAACTAATTTCTGGGGTAAAAATAAGTTCTAGACAGGCCTCATCCCCAGAAAAAATCAAATAATCTAAAAAAAACTAAAATGAAAAGTTAAAAAAATTAACATTGGGCTTATGGAGTTTCAAATCAAAACAAAAGAATGTTATCAGCTGTTCATAATCAACCAGGGAACTGTCAAAGTAATACTCATGTTGTTTATGATTATTAACATGTGGTTTCCTGAGAGCAGGGATTAAAAGATTTGAGTGAAGATTACATATATAGAGTAGTAAAATAAATCAAAGGGACATCGAACTATAAATAACAACTGGAGGGACCTTAAAAATGTAGAAAAGAGGCAAATGAGTTATACAAATCTGATTATCAGTAGGGGGAAGTAGTGAAATATTACTCCGAGTCATCTAAACAAATTGACTGGTCTTCCCCGAGCAAAGCTCGGCCCCCAGGTACTAAAAATATACATAGAGAGAAGATAAATAGATTGACATAAACAATCCTAAATTCTAATGACGGGAGTCTATAGGCTTTTCAAAAATTGTATAGGACTAAGTGTTTTTCGGGTGTACTTGATGTAAACTCAAATAAATTCAGCTTCGTTAGAATTTATTAGGTTGGAATTTGCCTGAAACATATGCAATTGTATTAGGGATTTTCACGCTCTCGATGGTAAAATTTCAATTATGTATATTTGATTTATATACACTGGGTTTCCTGAGCTTATGCAAATATCTGAAGTACAGTATACCACAAACATTCTTACTTCTCTTTGCGGCCTCTTTCTCAGTTAGTTGAGGCAGAACACTAAAACTTAAACAGACCCAAGTATAATCAAATCAAAATAATTGTATTGCCATTAGAAAATATACATAGCATAGCCAACAAGTCTTAATTTGTTACATTGTGTAACAGCTTAAAATAAAATCAATATTGAAACACAATAACTAAGGGCATTTAAAATTAAATTACAAACATTGAAAACATCTTGGAGACTGTATAATACTCCTCATTTATGAGGAAAAACTTTATATGACGTATCAATTTGGTTACATAATATCATGTGTATTAGAGAGTACGAATTCCTGTACCTTGAATTGGAATTACGAATCTCATGAAAGATTTGGTGTTTAAATCTTAATCTTGTATATTATTAAAATAAATTTCTTGATTTTTCTTCGGTGATTTTGACCCTAAAAACTATTATTTTAAATACATATTTAGTATCAGTCGAAAGCTCTTACCCTCTAGATGTGTCTTTTGGGGGTTTGATAAACATCCACGTTTAGAGCTTCGCCCCACAGGCCTTCAAAGTTCCAATGTTAATCTTATGGAGTTATTTAGAAAGTCAGATGATCAATATAGACTTTTTAAAACATATAGCACTACGTCTGGTGGATTCCCGAGCGTAGATACATCAGCTAGTTAGCTTAAAAAATAATAATAATTTCCGTATATAATAAAATCCTGAACGACAACGGCAAAGGTGTACGTGAATGAAACAAACATTTTAGAAGTGACTTGTTATAATAGTAAGTTTTTAATATTGAATTATACCTAGGAATTTTCTCACGAGTCCTATTTCAACTCACTTATTTCATTACAACCCCCCCCCCCCTTGGTCGCTTATTCTAAAGCCCCGGCGGAACTAACATATTTCACGCCGTGTTTACATTAAATATTACTCCATTATCACATCATTACAATGCACGACTCTCTCCTTCAGACGATTTATCAAAATCAAGTTTTGACCCCGAATCTTTCCAAGCGCACGGGGCTGGTGAGGAATTAGAATTGTATTATTATTTCGGCGCCGGACAATTGATCATTTTACAGTTACGAAGACTGCAGGCGGCCGGGCCTGGACGAATAAACTTCCACATCTTTATGGATGACCGGACGTCCTCTTTATTTTTGACTAATTATATATTTCTTAGATTAATGTGACGAGAAGATTTGTTAGTTCTGTTATTGATTGGGTGTGAACTTTCGGCTGCTCAAAGAAGACTTTTGGATCCATTTTAGATATTACAGTTGTATTATGTTTAAACCAGGTAGTATTCTAGGTGTAAATAACAGTACTTTTGGGTGTAAGTTGAAATTCGTGCTAGTAGAAAAATAAAATTTATGAATATAAATCTTTAGAATGTTCGGCGCCTGTCGAAATTTGTTCTTTGAGGAAACATTTATTTTTTTTATTTTCTTTGTCTGAAAAAGAGCTACTTAAGATTTGTCTCAATAAAGTATGATTAGAGGGACCTGATTTATTCACAATCTTAGATAGGACAAAAATAGTATATCTTGAGGAATAACTATTCCTAAAAAATAAGTTATTCCTGTCATTAATACCGTAACTTCTTTAAACTTCTACATTTTTATTCAGATTTTGTACAAAGTAATTAGTAATTAAAATCCAGACGACATGGCGACATCTATAAAATAAGAAATGCACCCATTGTGAGCTTCGTATTGTAAAATGCCTCCAGAGCCGTAAGCCACAGTAGGAGTTACTGGTCGGTATCCCTCCATACAAATCAGTTTTACTGTTGCCCCGCCAGTAAATAACAATCAGCAGCGCACAGTGGCGCGCGTGGCGGTGGAGGAGCCAGCCTCTAATTTGGGGTCATCCGTCATGCCGTCACCTCCCGTGATAAAATTTGGCACCGGCCCATTAACAGGTAACGAAAACAATAAATAAACACGTTTTATTGTAGCGAGTCGCACTAAACAAACGAGATATGGAAGAAACTCGGTTGTAAATAGCGAAATGTATAATTAAATAGGCTGAGCGAACGGCGAGCAGTGAGCGGGTGCCGGGGTGCCGACGCCTGTCGACCGAATTCCTTATCTTCTGGCCCACAAATGGGATTTATGCTTCCACTCGTGGATTTAATATTGTGGCTTTGGACGCAGCCTTCGGGTATTGTTACCGCGTGTCCGGCGGGGATGCGGAGAGATATTGGAGCGAGGTTGGAGAAATGGAGTGTGGTGATGGTGGATCGTGGAGTGGTGGTAGGGGCTCAGGAGGATAAAATAAACGGTGTATAAGGGTTAGTGACGAGAACAACACCACTAACCAGTGCAATAGACCTGTAGCCTATCACTGCACAGCGATGTATTATAGTTACTTATAATAAAACCTGCATCGGGGATTTTTCTGCAATCCGGCAAAAATAAAGCTTCTTGTGGGCTGTAGTAAAATACCTTTGTTTCGTTGAGACTAACTGTTTGCTCCACCAACTGGTATAACATGTTATTACTAACAACTAATACAAATTATATACACCATTTATTTCTATTGAATATGATAAAATTATAGGTTCTCAATTTCAAAGAGAAATAGGGGTTTACAGAATTGTTTCCCATATATTTAAGAGTACCTTCTATCAGCTAATTTTAATAAAAAAAAAAATATTTAAGAACCTTTAGAACAGCTTAGTTAAGCTAATTATACGTGAGAATTTAAACTAAAGGTTTGTTACAGCATCTATTTTTTTAAATGTAGGAAAGTTCTTGTAAAATCTGTGTTTAAGGGTTTTCTTGTTTCAATAGTGATTCTGATATCTCACGAGTAGTATATCTGGGACCAACGACGTATCGTGCCTTCCGAAGCACCGTGACATGTTCACTGCAGTTGAACCCGTGTCTTCCGCGTGATAGGCGAATGCTCAGCCCACTTCACCACTGACTGCAATAGCTATTTCAATTGATCATGTTTCAGAGCCAATCATTTATACTCTTAGTCTCATGGTATCTCTTTATTGAGGGCGCTCCTGCTTTTCGCGTCTCTACCTGCTTCCCCCATAAGGCCCATATTATCCGTCCCTCCTCAACGAATTAACCGAGATCGTTGATTTATGACTCATTTTAAAGATAAATACCCCCGTAGCAGCAAACCTGCGTACTAAGCGAATTTCCAATGCATATATATGTATCTTAATACCACATAAAACCAAATACCAAGTTTCATCAATATACATTCATAAACGATTTATGACATTTTAATTATTCTCCATAAGAATAACATGGCGGCTGAGTATGCAGGTTTGCTGAAGCAAGGATCACAAAAAATGGGATTTTATACAAATATCAATATAACTCAAGTAGGTAAACCAACATGCCAAATTTTATTAATTTATGTTCATAATTAAGGGAGATAACACGTTACTTATTCCCCATAAGAATAACATGGGGCTGAGTACGCAGGTTTGCTGCTACGGGAACTATCGGCCAAAAAATGGGTTTTTGTGCAAATATCAATAGACCACAATGAAATGAAGCAATATACCAAGTTTCGTCAGGATAAGTTGATAAATAAGCGAGATATACAATTTTTCTTTTCCTCCATAAGAATAACATTGGACAACGCACTGTGTTTAGCACTTTCAATATCTCTGTAACCATTTGACGTAGAGGAATGATCAAAATACCAAATTGTGCGTCTTTTTAAGGTGATTCCAATGAAAGAAACTAAAATTTGTCTTTTTCAAAAATTATATGTATAAAATTCAAAAAACCCATTTTTGGGGTACAAAACCCCCCCCAAAATACCCCTTTGGATAGGTCGATCTGTCTGGTTTTTGAACTTAAAGTCATAAATGCTGCTTCACACGCTTATACTAAATTTCGTCAAAATCGGATTATTTTTACGAGAGTTATCGTGCTCACGGACACATATTATATATCTACAGTTTCAAACGAATGGTGTTTTTGGGGTCTGGGGACCTCAAAACGAAAAGTTATCATGGTCCCGGGCCTAGGTCTTACCATGCCGACTACGGTAATAGCTTCTTCCCTATAGGGGAAATTCGCTAAAAAAACTAGCGATTTCAGTGAGCAAAACTTTGTTACCACAAATAATAATAGTTCAAAATATTTCCAAAATATTCAGTATTTACGGGTGGTGAAGCAGTATTCAGTAGGCCTATTATTTTTGTGAGTGAACTATCTGTGGTATCTAAATTCTGCTCATTTAAATCGCTAGGCAATATTTCGAGACGTGAGAACCTGATTGTTCTGAATTTTCCTCATATTTTAATTTTATTGCATTAAAATGCACATAAAGCCTATTCCTTCAAATACTTAACATTTCATAACGAAAATTATTAATAGTTTAATAGTTATAACTAGGGAAATTTAGTTTTATCTGCATAAGTTGGTAGCGTTGAGAACCAGACAGTTCTACCTGCAGTGTCAGCTGAGAATGTATTGATGTTTCTACTGTTAAGGTTATGGTTTTATATTGTATTGCAAGCAGTTACAGTGTTAAGAGGTACACTTTGTAGAGTGACAGCTGCGATCAAGATATCTTATGCTATTGCCTCGTTTTTGTCAACCAATGAACACATTGACCAAATAATTATGAAATATTCTACTCTAGGGCATTCTTGCATACAGGAGGTGGATAATGTACACTCTAACATTGAAAAGACATTAAAATTATCTGAAGCTTGGCCTCCAGTTTCACTATTAAGAGTCATTCTAGCCTTAAATAAAAATCCCCTTATTGTGTACTCTAAATGTTACGAAATGATTTATGTGACTTTCATATCCAAAGTAAGAATTATGCTTATGGAGGTTGTCCATACACACAAGTTTCTCAACTTATGTTTGAACGTTGTAATCTTCTCTTCGTTAAATTAAAATCCAGCCATGACGAACCTTGGAACAGCACATACTTGATAAATGAAAAAAGTCGAAAAGGTCAACTGGAACTGCGTCACCTATACCAAGCGTCCGCTGGGGAGCAAGTCTGGTACATGTTAGGGATAAGAAAAAACTACCAACAAAAAAGTAAAAGACATTAGATCTATGATAAAATGGATGCCTAAAGTTGATGTAGAGTATTTGAATACGATTCTCGTGTAGGAAACTTTTGAACTTTAATCATTACATTGTAGTTGGAGACATAAGGTTCTATCTGTAGTGCCGTAAATTTTAAAAAAATATGTAAAAAATAGAATATGTTATAATATTAAATAAAATTATTTTCATGTACTGAACCATGCATGAACTGTTGATTCTTTTTAACCTAGTTTATCACTTAAAACATATTAAATTTGGACTGTGAGAGACAGAAAACTTAAAAATGCTCTAGAAGATCATAGATAGAACCCTCTGGTACTGACGTCTCGATTTCTCTCTCTTTAAAATGAACTCATTGATTTTGGATAATCCGTTGAAGAGAATCACAGTCATACTCAAAAATGGGATTATAGCGTCTTACTTCTTGCCATCGCTTTACCAAACCTGCATTTCAATATTCCACGGATCCCTAGCAACGCGACCGTACACCGAACTACAGCAAATTGCGTCACTGGTGGGTGATAATCTTTATTAATTGTCGGCCATTGTTTGCCCCGGGTCAATATTCGGATCTAATTGGCCAATAAGGGGCTGATGGTATCGCGGCGCACGAGCGTGTTGTGCGATGTTCTGTCCGGGTCGCCATTTAATCAAAAGATTGCTCACCACCGCCATACCTCACCGTGTAAAAGGTCCTTGTGTCCTACGCTACACGCGCGGCGTGGTCACTGTGTCGCCGCTGTGGAGCTTGTAGCAAGGAGTTTACAGAAAAGTTATGGAGTTTGGATTTAGTTATCGGCTGGGTTGTGTAGTGGATAGCGTGCTCACTTCATAATCTGAAGTTCACTAGGACGTTCCTAGCAAAATCCTGAGAAAACTTAATATATGAAGGTTCGAAACTAGATGCAGCGTCCATTGATTATTGGGCTATTAATTCATGGTCCTGGATAAATAATCAGTCGGTCTTGGTCAATAACAAGACTACTCAAGGCATCTCACCTATTCTACACTCATTCATTCATATACGCCTTAAAATGCGCCCTAGTTGCCTCAGTTATACGGTGATTCAGTGAAGAATGCTCAAAGGGGTAGAATTTTTAATATGATTTTAATAAAAAAGTTTTTTCTTAGAGCAGTACAGGTTTAAATAACTTACTTGATATGAATACTTCACTTGTACCATTGACTATAAATACTAAAGTAGACTTCTCATTGTCATTGTAAAATGTGTCCCTAGTTTTGTGTATGCCAGGATTGAAAGAGGTCGTAGTTTACACCAATCACCAACAGAGTACACTGCTGTCAACTATTACTTATCCTCCCAAGGAGGGGATAATACAACAGTTGGTGTGTCAGGAAGCAAACATAAGTTGATTATCACTTGCTTTCTGGGGTGGAGATATTTTAAAAATTAACGTAAATAACTCAAATAAAAAGTTGTCAGCAGCACAATCTGTCGGTGACCCAATCAGACTACTTAAATTTTTTAATTCTAGCATACACTAAAAGTGGGACAGCTGGGCCAATGGATGGGATGTCTCCTAGTATTTATAGTCAATGCTTGTACTCTTTAAAGTAACCATCAGTTATCTGTAGTTAACGACTATTTTATAAAATTTTTCTTATAAAATTAACTTTGTCCATCCTAAGTAAATCAGCTACAACAAATTTATTTCCACTTCAAATCAAATGGATTATTGTAATTTTAGTATATTTAACCTATTGTGAATGTAGTTTCTAATGCAATATTGCCACAGAATGCTCCCTAATAATGTGTAATTAAAATTGTTTTCAGTTTCTGGAGGTGTCTTCAAAATTTTTTTGAAAACTTCCGCCACGCTTGTTGACATTTCAATTCGTATTAACAATTTCTCTTGACTCAGTCCTGACTCACTATCCACCAACCTCAACACAGACAAGACCCCCACCCATAGCCACATACAGGGTGCCCCGTAAGCCTTCCGGAGGCAAGTGTTCTCGCAATTGTGATGCAGAGTGGTGTGATCGCCCCGACCCATGTGAAGACACGGCCGCCTCCTCGCAACCCTGGGAAAGAATGTCACACAGTCACGGCTTGTTTTATTTTAGTGCCCTTCGACTGGATTAGAATATTTGATAATTTACTGAAAAGGCTTCACAGACCAAAGTCTTGAAGTTGAATGAACAAGAAATTGAAGAGCTGAGAAAAGTGTTCTCTTCATCAATCGCTTTCTTTAGTGTACTGTAATTCGCATCTGGGTGTAATTAGATATAGAAAACTACATACAAAGAAAAGTATGCTAACTGGAATCTGTACCTTTTAGAATATCTTACACGTATTTTAATGAACATTAAAATATGGGAGTGCAAGTTATGTAAGTTAATCATTGCAGTAACTGCACTATTTAAATTTAACTATCACACAAACATTACATTTATGCTATCTCATTTTTTCAATGATGAATTGCACCTGATATGCAGATGGTGGTGTAAGAGAGATTTTATTGGACCAGTAAAAACTTATTCAAGGTGAGTCTGAAATCTACGCGTATAACTGTGCAAATCTATAATACATACAAATTGTATATAAAACCATGTTAGATCTTTCAAGTATTTTAAACGCGAAGTAAATAAACGAGAAAACTTTAGACTCATCCAGTATACGGAGAAACTGTGTGAAACACAGAACTTGTCGGAGCTAAATAAAGTAAACAATTTGTAGTTAATTGGTATTCAAACAATAATAAATCAGTGTTAAAAAAACGACTTGATCTACATGGAATACTTTTATTATTTGAATATTTTTATTCATTGACATTTCAGTTACATGAACGAGTGCGGATAAACTATTTAAATACAAATTGATTAAAATATATTGATTCATTTCTCATCCCCACAAACTTACCTTACGTCTCAATAAACATTTCGAAAGTGCAAGTGAAAGTGTAGTAAAACTTAAAAATTGACATAGTAATAATTTGGATTGCAGCCTTTCATCAAGCCACTGGTTATAAAACGCCAATGATCATGTTGTAGCAGACTTGTTGTCACTAACAATACCATTATTCCAGTGATCTAAGCTACAGCAAAGTGATTACTCCATACAAACTGTTTCCTAGCTAGTCGTACATCATAGACTACAATATATCAGGGCTATTAGCTAACAAGCTGAGTCCAATAAGCGATAACGGTAGTGATTAAAGATACAAGCCCCGTGCGTGACCGGGCACTAGGCTACGGGCAGCGGGACTGCGCGGGTGCCCGGTAATGCCCGGTAATGCCCGGTATTGCCCCAGTTTTGAGACTATCGTCGTGGGTCAATGTCGGTATCAGCGAGATTGCGGCACTTCAAGGTAAACCCACCCACATACAAGAAAGAATAACTCATGTATACAGGTAAAATTACAATTCGTACAGTGATGTGTGAATTCACGTGTAAACAAATGTATCCGAGTTGTGCTAGATAGTATGATTTATAGTATAAAGTCTAACGAATCCAGTTGATCGAATTCGAGCAAATATTTGTTGATGTGATTACCCAGCTCATTATGGTTCTATTAATTTATTGTGTGTTGCCATTCCATAAATTATCTTGATACAGCCCTCATTCTGTACTTGTTTTTTTAACAGGTGTTACGTTTTCAATTGATATTTATTTTCCCATAAGATTAACATTGTAAATGAAAGCCCAGGGGGCGGAGCCCTGAAGGTAAATGTTTTCTAAAACCCCAAAAGGCACATCTAGACGTTAAGGGCTTTAAAATAACACACAAACCATGAGAAATACATAATAGTTTCGTCAGTATCCTTCTGGTCACAAAAAATAGCTTTTTCTTAGTAAATAGATTAAATTTAGATTAAACTATCTGTTACTCGCTCCTTTGCTCATTAAAAAGCAAATCACATTAAATATACCTGATCAACACTACCATATCTTTGTTTACGTTTTACCGTATGACTACTTTGCTGGATGTACTGAAATACATTTCAACTACAGCTGGTTATTTTATAAATGATACCCTCGCATAATATTTACAGTGGAACTTAAAGGACCCGTGGGGTAGAGTCCCAAGGTTAGATGTAGACATTTTCATGTCTATATTTAATGTGGTATGCAAGTTATACGTTCATGCAGTTCAGCAATCGACCCAGTAGTTTTTGCGTGATGGAAATTAAACATCCACCCACCCATCTGTACATACATCCAAACTTTCACATTTATAATATTAGTGGGATTGACAAAACTCGCTAATAATTACCTTTCCTCAAGAAATGCAGTTTTATTTTACTTGTTCCCAATTTATTCAAACAATTTTTCTAACATTTATTTACTAATCCCCAGCAGATAGTGATCATTAACCGTACCGTCCCAGTGCAGTACAGTACTTTCCACCGCCCACCCGGCCATAAGCTAAGCTCGGGCACCCTTAATTACTGAACCTGTCCACGCCATTGTAATAACTATCGAACATTGCACTTATATAAGCCGGTAATTATATCGGCCCATTGTGGCCGCAGCATTAGCATAGAATAGGCTCCGGATTCAGCACTTTTCGTTACCGTTTGTCACCGCGATGTGGTCTACATTATACATGATTCGTAGGCAAACTGGTGAAGGTAGACTAACTCTACTATTGTAAACACTAATCTTCACTGACTCATAACTATCTCTTCCATATTTCTAGAGTTTATGCAAAGTAAATTTGTCATGGAATAGAAAAGATAAGAGGATGCTCCAGTCACGAAACTCTCCGCGTTTGTACCTGCTTCCCAAAAAAATCCAATGACCCATGAAAGGTCAATGTTAACTTTCAAAGGTCCTCTCTCCTCAACGGTTATCCGATATCGTTGATTTATGGCTCATTATAAAGAACACAAAGTACCTAGCGGTCGTGAGCAAAAATTCCATATCACAAATAACTATTACAAAAATCAAGAATATTCTCCGATTCTTTGTGGGTAAACTATTTTTGATATCGAAATTCTGCTCACTGAAATCGCTAGATATTTTCCACTCTTTAAAATGAACCAAAAATTATCGATTTGAAGCAATCCGTTGAAGAGGGACGGACTTTGAAAGTTAACATTGGTCTTGTGGGAGAAGGTAGACGCAGAGGACTGGAGCCCCCGGTTAAAGTAATATTCCACAACTGATTGGATAAAAATAACTTTCCTGACGTTTTGGGATCTGATACCTGCGTTTTCAGTTTCGGTAAATACAGATTGTACATTCTAATAATAAATATAAAGGTAAGAGCTAAAAGAGTACACGCAGTACAAAGTTTGGAAAATTCATCATTAAAACCATTTGGAAAAGTCGACAAGTAAATGAAAACTATATGCTTCGAACTTTCTCAAAAGGTCTTTACCCATATCAAATCATTATTAGTGAATTTCCTTTGGAAAGTGAACTATTAGCATGACCCGCACGGTGAAACTTAAGCCCGGGACCATACCATAGAAATTCCTAACGTAACCCCATGAACACGTTTTGGGGGTTCGTTCAAAATTGTATATATATATTTATATATACATATGTATATATACAGACATATATATATATATATGTGTGTGTGTGTGTGTGTGTGTGTGTGTGTGTGTGTGTGTGTGTGTGTGTGTGTGTTTGCACTGTAGCGGTCGCATTTTTTGTCCGATTTACTTCAAATTTGATAGGGACATTCCTTTCTGTAATCAGTTGGGCAAGTTCGTTGGGCAAAACAATCGGAAAACTCTAAACCCATTTTTTGGGGATTAATCTTTAAAATTTCGAGTTGTTGGCCCCAAAAAGGGTCAGAAAAGCCCGGTATGTAAAATGTATGCATGTAAAAAGATGGGAATTAGTGAGGCGAAGGTTTTAAGCCCTCTCTCGTCATTCCAGCATACATATTTACCGAGTTATTAAAGAAAATGTGTTTCGACTAAACACAGTACGTTGTATTATAGGGGTTTTACATTATAAATGCATGTTATTAATTTGTTGGTGTACTTTTATCTTCCCCAGCAACCTTACGCCTCCTTTCAAGCCTGTCTGCTTCTAGATTTCAATAAAAATTGGAATAAATGTATGTTTTTACACTGATTTTTAGTTATACAAGTTTGTATGTGGAAATTCACTTCCCTCACGTCAGCGTGCTGCGTGCGAACTCGTGTTCTAAGTAATATCATTCAACCTCATGACCGTTCCCTACTCATAGCACAGGCAAAGGATTCTATATTCTATTGATTCGTTACTCTGTGCTACAGCCAAGTCTCTGTACAAAATGGTGGCAGTCTTAGACTTCATTTAACAAAACGACCTCAAACTGTACATCCATAATAAACCTAAAGTTTACCTTTAACGTTTTCCCACGGTACGGAACGGACACCGCACCATCAGTACGCTGCACTATGACATCAACATAGCATCACCGCAACATACGAGCTTTTGTAACGTGTACGAGTGACCGCGGCGAAGTGTTGGCTGCGATTGTTGTTGTTTACGAGACTGTTATTGCTCTAGATGTGACCATGACGTCATGCCACGTCACTGAGCCAGGAGATGCAACTGCCATAAGTATCCTCGTTCTCATCCTGAAGACCTCCGCTTATCCTCTCCTCGTCTTCATCCGCTTCGCTCTTAATGGTGAACAGGCCTAGATTTGTCACAGTGGGTGGGCGAATCCGATAGATTATTTCGCTTTAACTTTGAAGTCTTCATAATAAAATTAACAGAAAAACCAACGAAACTATAACAGAATCAAGATACCTTGATTCCATATTTTGGTATGGTGACCGTACGCTCTAAACTCGCAGGGTAAATCCAGGTTGTAACGCCAAAGCTCAGTGTTCCGGAATAACCAAATCGTCTCAACTTTTTAAAATACTTAGTAATTTATAGCAAAATTGCGTAATATGTAAATACAAACCTTTATGCTGTTTAAAAATACTACTGTTACAAACTAATTGTATAAATGTGTTCTAATTTGTACAGATGAAGCATGAGCATACCAGAAATCACACCAGGAAACGTTTTTACTTTTATACTGCCATTTAACAAGGGAATTGTTGAGAAGTAGGATGACAATCAAGCTGATCCACCTGAGAGAGAAGGGCCATTTAGGAGGAGCTATAAGACACCCACTTTATACCTTTCCCCATCCCTGAAACCTCCTGAATTGTTCCAAAACACAATATCTGAAGTCCACCAGATCTATGAACCCCTTCCTCCCACTGGTCGACCGGAAGAGTCGAGACCGCGGCAAGTGGGTCCGGCCGTATCGTGCTGCGGCGTCGTGACCCAAGCCCAATGTTAGAATCTGATGGATATCGCCCAAATAGAAGATAATTAAAGTGATTAGTCGCCACAATACTAAACATTGTGAAGCTCGCGAATTGCTTCATCCGTTAATGACGTGGCCGCACAAGTGCAGCTTTCGCCGGCACGACTCGGTATCCGCGGTCCACGGCTGGTGCGGGTGATCTAGTTCGTCGTTCGACGACGTTGGCGAAGAGTTGGCCAAGAGGAATGTTCGCCGGCACGACTCGGTATCCGCGGTCCACGGCTGGTGCGGGTGATCTAGTTCGTCGTTCGACGACGTTGGCGAGGAGTTGGCCAAGAGGAATGTTCGCCGGCACGACTCGGTATCCGCGGTCCACGGCTGGTGCGGGTGATCTAGTTCGTCGTTCGACGACGTTGGCGAGGAGTTGGCCAAGAGGAATGTTCGCCGGCACGACTCGGTATCCGCGGTCCACGGCTGGTGCGGGTGATCTAGTTCGTCGTTCGACGACGTTGGCGAGGAGTTGGCCAAGAGCAACGTTCACCGGAACGACTCGGTATCCGCGGTCCACGGCTGGTGCGGGTGATCTAGTTCGTCGTTCGACGACGTTGGCGAGGAGTTGGCCAAGAGCAACGTTCACCGGAACGACTCGGTATCCGCGGTCCACGGCTGGTGCGGGTGATCTAGTTCGTCGTTCGACGACGTTGGCGAGGAGTTGGCCAAGAGCAACGTTCACCGGAACGACTCGGTATCCGCGGTCCACGGCTGGTGCGGGTGATCTAGTTCGTCGTTCGACGACGTTGGCGAGGAGTTGGCCAAGAGGAATGTTCGCCGGCACGACTCGGTATCCGCGGTCCACGGCTGGTGCGGGTGATCTAGTTCGTCGTTCGACGACGTTGGCGAGGAGTTGGCCAAGAGGAATGTTCGCCGGCACGACTCGGTATCCGCGGTCCACGGCTGGTGCGGGTGATCTAGTTCGTCGTTCGACGACGTTGGCGAGGAGTTGGCCAAGAGGAATGTTCGCCGGCACGACTCGGTATCCGCGGTCCACGGCTGGTGCGGGTGATCTAGTTCGGCGTTCGACGACGTTGGCGAGGAGTTGGCCAAGAGCAACGTTCGCCGGCACGACTAGGTATCCGCGGTCCACGGCTGGTGCGGGTGATCTAGTTCGTCGTTCGACGAAGTTGGCGAGGAGTTGGCCAAGAGCAACGTTCACCGGAACGACTCGGTATCCGCGGTCCACGGCTGGTGCGGGTGATCTAGTTCGTCGTTCGACGACGTTGGCGAGGAGTTGGCCAAGAGCAACGTTCACCGGAACGACTCGGTATTCGCGGTCCACGGCTGGTGCGGGTGATCTAGTTCGTCGTTCGACGACGTTGGCGAGGAGTTGGCCAAGAGCAACGTTCGCCGGCACGACTAGGTATCCGCGGTCCACGGCTGGTGCGGGTGATCTAGTTCGTCGTTCGACGAAGTTGGCGAGGAGTTGGCCAAGAGCATCGTTCGCCGGCACGACTCGGTATCCGCGGTCCACGGCTGGTGCGGGTGATCTAGTTCGTCGTTCGACGACGTTGGCGAGGAGTTGGCCAAGAGCAACGTTCACCGGAACGACTCGGTATTCGCGGTCCACGGCTGGTGCGGGTGATCTAGTTCGTCGTTCGACGACGTTGGCGAGGAGTTGGCCAAGAGCAACGTTCGCCGGCACGACTCGGTATCCGCGGTCCACGGCTGGTGCGGGTGATCTAGTTCGTCGTTCGACGACGTTGGCGAGGAGTTGGCCAAGAGCATCGTTCGCCGGCACGACTCGGTATCCGCGGTCCACGGCTGGTGCGGGTGATCTAGTTCGTCGTTCGACGACGTTGGCGAGGAGTTGGCCAAGAGCAACGTTCGCCGGCACGACTCGGTATCCGCAGTCCACGGCTGGTGCGGGTGATCTAGTTCGTCGTTCGACGAAGTTGGCGAGGAGTTGGCCAAGAGCAACGTTCACCGGAACGACTCGGTATCCGCGGTCCACGGCTGGTGCGGGTGATCTAGTTCGTCGTTCGACGACGTTGGCGAGGAGTTGGCCAAGAGCAACGTTCACCGGAACGACTCGGTATCCGCGGTCCACGGCTGGTGCTGGTGATCTAGTTCGTCGTTCGACGACGTTGGCGAGGTGTTGGCCAAGAGCAACGTTCACCGGAACGACTCGGTATCCGCGGTCCACGGCTGGTGCGGGTGATCTAGTTCGTCGTTCGACGACGTTGGCGAGGAGTTGGCTAAGAGCAACGTTCACCGGAACGACTCGGTATCCGCGGTCCACGGCTGGTGCGGGTGATCTAGTTCGTCGTTCGACGACGTTGGCGAGGAGTTGGCCAAGAGCAACGTTCACCGGAACGACTCGGTATCCGCGGTCCACGGCTGGTGCGGGTGATCTAGTTCGTCGTTCGACGACGTTGGCGAGGAGTTGGCCAAGAGCAACGTTCGCCGGCACGACTCGGTATCCGCGGTCCACGGCTGGTGCGGGTGATCTAGTTCGTCGTTCGACGACGTTGGCGAGGAGTTGGCCAAGAGCAACGTTCACCGGAACGACTCGGTATTCGCGGTCCACGGCTGGTGCGGGTGATCTAGTTCGTCGTTCGACGACGTTGGCGAGGAGTTGGCCAAGAGCAACGTTCGCCGGCACGACTCGGTATCCGCGGTCCACGGCTGGTGCGGGTGATCTAGTTCGTCGTTCGACGACGTTGGCGAGGAGTTGGCCAAGAGCAACGTTCGCCGGCACGACTCGGTATCCGCGGTCCACGGCTGGTGCGGGTGATCTAGTTCGTCGTTCGACGACGTTGGCGAGGAGTTGGCCAAGAGCAACGTTCGCCGGAACGACTCGGTATCCGCGGTCCACGGCTGGTGCTGGTGATCTAGTTCGTCGTTCGACGACGTTGGCGAGGAGTTGGCCAAGAGCAACGTTAGAGGGAGCAGAGATTTAGGTTTACAATAGTCAACAGTTCAGAAATAGTTCCCAAAAAGAACTTGACCAAGTGGCTAATCAATAAATAGTGTTGGGAAAAGTAGTAAGTGAGTTGAAGTACTTAGGAAAGAAAAAAAATGATGACGTATGCCGTGTGAGACCGATGCAAACACTGTAGGCGTACTTCCTATGCCCATACCCATCATACACCATGAGGTGAATTCACTTGTTCTAAATCTTTCTATAAGACAATTTTTTTCTCTCAAGTGGTCGTGGTATTTCTAGCTGCGATAGTACAATCTATAAATATACTCAATCTTCATATTTTATTTTCTATTACTTAGGAAACAGGATTATGGGCAAGCTAATACAAAATACGCAAACGATATTGGCAATCGCTTTCTAAATACATGCTGGCGGAATTAATAGTGTATGATCATTCAGCCGCCCCTACAGTAGTGTTGTCCGGTGGCTTATGGTGCAAGAATATTACAGCGCAGAATCATCTACAATTTTCGCCATTTATTTTGGCAACCCAATTGGAAAAAAGTTTTGTAACAGTTCAGGTAGTTTCAAAGAGAAAATAACAAATATACAAAACAATTAACTGTAGATAGGGAAATGTTATGGTAAGTACCTTGATGGAAGCATTCAATTTATAAAGTTAATTTCCTCTGAATAAGATAAATTGTAGTCCAATAACACAGACACTGCAAGGGCAGCATATTTCAACTGTTTCTGTTTTTTGTTTTTTTCAAGAGAGCCAGGTGCACAGGGATGCGAGAATGATATAACAGGAAGAACGCTTTTTGTATCTCACAAAAGGAAACCTGTTTTACATTTAAATAAAGACATGAGGAAGTCTCAATGAGGATTGAAAAGTGGTGCAGTTCAAAGGACCTGCTATCGCAATCGGGGTGTAGCAAGAGCTTCCTGCAGGATTATCACAAGGGGCAATGAGGAAGAGGACGATTGAGATCGTGGTAATCCAATGTGTTTATGAACTAGTTATTTATATAAATGACGCTTTCTATTGCAAAATGAAACTGTATGGTGTTATATGTTTAATTGGTGATTCATGATGTGAAATTACCCCTTTACTGTGCTACCAAGTAACATAATAATGCTCGTTCTCTAATTGGTCGGATATTTAGAATACATATACAGGGTGTGTTCGAATACTCTACTGAAACATCAAGACCTTTTTCTTGGGGTCAAAACATAAAATATTATTTTCTATGAACATAGAGCCTCGCTCTGATACCTGTCAGTAAGTCTGTTTGTGTTTTTTTATCAATATATTATATCTTAGTAAACACTTGGGGTATTGACTTGAAACGTGGCTCGTGTGTTATACTTGTTTAGGGTTAATGTTGTGTTGAAATCTGAGTTTCTAGGCTTTACAGTTTCGAAATGGTAGCCATTTAAACATTTCAAAGTTACATATCTTGAAAACAGCAAGTATTTAAAAAATGTATCTACATGTTTTAAAAATATGAAATTTGTAACACAAAATGAAGATTTTAAAGATCACTCAATCCATGGCGGAATAGTTGCATTATTTCGAAATAAAAAAGTGGAATTATTGGTAATTTACACAGAATTTGGACGATTTTACTAAACAAATTGTAATTGCTCAGCTATGGCTTAAGTGCTTTACAATCTATATATCTCCTTGTTTGGTCCAAGATTTCAATTTTATTTTAATTTATATAATTTGCCGTTTTTCAGATATTAAGCTTTTCAAAATTAAAATTACCACCATTTTGACAAACGCTATAATATCAAATTATCCAATAACTATCATACTACGTGTAACAAGTTTCAAGCCAGTGCCTCAAAAGATTTCTAAGATATTAAACTTCTTGATTAAAAGCTCATACATACATACAGGCAGGACACGGAACAAGGTGAACCCTACGTTTATGTCACATGTTTTTTGTTTTACCCTAGGAATAAGTTGCATTGCTTGGGTCAGAAAGATAAAAATGAAGGAAGATAAAAATGGAAGTAATTGCCACTCAAGCCACACGAGAAAAAACCAAACAAGGTCCATCTTATTTTATAACATGTTCCGACAGTTAATGACCAAAGCCTTTAAAATTTAAATCACCTCTTGGAAAGCAAGGCGTAGCAAAGAGCGGGAATGGGATGAATATTTAGATCAATTGAAACAATGGACAAATAACGCAGACTATTGTATTGTTCTTGGGGAAGAGGAAATCTAATCTAAATTGAAAATGGGATCAATTTGTACTCCATTTAAATGAAACTCTATTGTCTATTACGTTTGTGTCTTGAGCACAGAGAAGTGATTTGTTACTGGTCTTGACAGTTTGCAGCCTGAATCTTGAAATGACAAATGGAAGATACTTGACTTTTCTTTGTGTGTTGTAAAATTGGAACAAGGAGTAGTTTTGGCCGTGCGAAGAAAAAAAGAGTTCGCACGCAGCACGCTGACGTGAGGGAAGTGAATTTCCGCATTAAAACCTTTAGAAAAATCTAATAAAGGGTTCATTTTATTAGAAAAATCTATTACAACAACACTAGTAACATTTTTTGAAAAATTTTATTTTTTGCTGTTCTGATGCTCCTTGTATTTATATTCACTATTAGGATGACAATGGTGTACATTATAAGGTTAGGAGGAGGTATAGTCGGGATTTATTTCCATAGGGGTATTGGGGGCGATAAAACTACATCATAATATGAAAAACAGCCTTTTCCGGTGTAAAATCACCGTAAAACAACGTACTGTCTAAAGACAATTAACATTTTCTTTAATAACTCAGTAAATACTTATGCTAGAATAATGAGGGATGGCTTAAAAGTTTCACCTCATTAGTCTCCATCTTTACACATGCATTATCTTTACATCCGGGGCTTTTCTGGCCCTTTTTAGGCCCAACAACTAAAGATTAGAGAACTTAAAATCCTAAAAAGGGGGTTAGAGTTCTCCGATTTTTTTGCCCAATGAACTTGTCCAACTGATTATAGAAAGGAATGTCCCTACCAAATTTTAAGTAAATCGGACAAAAATTTCGACCGTTAGAGTGGGAACACACACACACACACACACACATATATATATATATATATATATATATTATATATGCATATATGTATAAAGATTTTAGCGACCCCTCAAAATTGTTTCAGGGGGGGGTCACGTTAGGAACTTCTATGGTGGTCCCTGGCTTAAATCTCACCGTGCGGGTCATGCTAATAGTTCACTTTTCCAAAGGAAATTCACTAATAAGGCGAAATAGGATAACTTTACAAATGTAGTGGTAAAATGATTTTTAGCGAAAAAAATATATAATAATATGTGACTTTACACAGAAAACCGATTTGGATTTAAGTGCAATTTTGGATCAACAATAATGCGGTCGATAGTACTTTAAAAACGCATGTTTAAAAAAACTGTTTATCGATTTTGTTATTTGATTGTAGTTTTAATTCACTGTCTAATTCCTTTTAATCTACGAGTTATTCTCACCTTAATGTAATATTACTTAAACTCAAACATAATAAATGTTAAGACCAACCATTTAACAAGCAAGAGGATATATTAATCCTCTAGTTATAGTTATATAGTTGTAGTTATTGATGTTTATGGTCTTGTTAATGATGTATGATTTTGTTGTTAATGCAATACCTCTGAGGAATGTTCATACAATATTGAAAACATGTTAATAGAAAGTAACAACGAATATATAACATAAATTATAAAGTCAAAAGTTAATAATTTCAATAGTGCATCAAGTTTCTATTAATTATTGTTATAAGTATAAACTTTTAATTTAATACAATGGTGAACAACAATTATTATAATGGCAATTAGGACTTATTCTAATAAATAAATACATTTTTAGTTAAGTTCCGTTGTACAATTTTCTCGCTGTAAAATTATTCAAATAAGTTAATTTTGTGATGAATAACATTAAGATGCTACATTTTTTTATTCCTTTGATAAAAGAGTAATGTTTCGATGATCTTTTTCGCCCTAGGACAAAAATAGTATATTTCGTCACTAGGATCAAAAGTGGATCTTTTTAATACGAGCTCCAGTTTAACTGCCGAGGCGAAGCCGAGGCTGGGAAATGAGCGAGTATTAAATACCCCCGTAGCAGCAAACCTGCATACTTAGCGAATTTCCAATGCATATATATTTATCTTAATGCCACATAAAGCTACATACCAAGTTTCATCAATATACATTAATAAATAAACAATTTATGACATTTTAATTATTCTCTATAAGAATAACATGGCGGCTGAGTATGCAGGTTTGCTGAAGCAAGGAACACAAAAAATGGGGTTTTATGCTTATATCAATATAACTCAACTAGGTGAAGTCACTTACCAAATTTCATTAATTTATTTTCATAATTAAGGGAGATAACACGTTACTTATTCTCCATAAGGATAACATGGGGCTGAGTACGCAGGTTTGCTGCTATGGGAGCCTTTGTCAAAAAATTGTTTTTTTGAGGAAATATCAATGGTCCACAACCAGATAAAGCCGTATACCAAGTTTCGTCAGTATATGTTCATAAATAAGCGAGATATAAAATTTTTATTTTCCTCCATAAGAATAACATTAGACAACGTACTGTGTTTAGCACTTTCAATATCTCGGTAACCAATTGACGTAGAGAAATGGTCAAAATACCAAATTGTGTGTTTTTTTAAGCTGAATCCAATGGAAAAAAATAAAATCTGACTATTTCCAAAATCATATGTAAAAAATCCAAAAAAAAACTTTTGGGGTACAAAACCCCCCCAAAATACCCCTTCGGATAGAGCGATCTGGCTGGTTTTCGAACTTAAAGTCATAAATGTTGCTTTACACGTTTATACCAAATTTCATCAAAATCGGATAATTTTTACGAGAGATCGTGCTCACGGACACACACACACATATATATATATATATATATATATATATATATATATATATATATATATATATATATATATATACAGTTTCGAACGAATGGTATTTTTGGGGTCTGGGGACCTCAAAACGAAAAGTTATCATGGTCCCGGGCCTAGGTCTTACCATGCCGACTACGGTAATAGCTTCTTCCCTATAGGGGAAATTCGCTAAAAGCCACTTTTGATCCGATTGACGAACTATATTTTTCGTCATACTGCCAAAAAACTTAAGGTTTAAATAAAACCAAAAGTAAAATTTACGTACTGTGTCTTCATAACCTCAAATGTTTCTTGTAGCTTGTCTCTTGAAACAATCAGCTGTTGCACATGCATAACTTCGGTTCATTCATATCTATCTGTTGTTGAGTCGATCACTTCAAACCAATCATTGTGGTTCGAATCAATCGGTTGTTCTTCAAAACAAACATTCGATTTGGGCACGGTTGTCATAGAAATATGATTGTTTGGGCTTTTTCTATTATATTTCGATACGAATCGTTAGGCCTACTAACTTCGTCCATCGTGTCACTCACAGTTGTCACTCACCCAGTGGTGTACGGGAAACGAACGCAAAAATAATAACAATACAACAATGAATGTTTCGATAATAACAATGAATGTTTCGATTATTTATAATGGAATGAATTTTAATCGATTTATGACGACCTCGAATCAAAAGTGTCATAAACAATGATCTTTTAGCGAATTTCCCCTATAGGGAAGAAGCTATTACCGTAGGTCTCATGGTAAGACTTAAGCCCGAGACCATGATAACTTTTCATTTTGAGGTCCCCAGATGCCAAAAACACCATTCGTTCAAATTTTTATATATGTATATATATATATATTTTTTTTTTATATATATATATGTGTCCGTAAGAACGATAACTCTCGTAAAAAAGGTCCGATCTTAATGAAATTTGGTACAAATGAGTAAAGTACCATTTATTTGAACGAGTTCGAAAACCAGATGAATCGCACCATCCGAAGGGGGGTTTTGGGGGGGTTTTGTACCCCAAAAATGTGTTTTTTGGGGTTTTCACATGTAATTTTAATTTAAATCAAATTTTAATTTATACCATTAAATTCAGCTTAAAAAAAAAACAATTTGGTATTTTGATCATTGCTCTACGTCAATTGGTTACCGAGATATTGAAAGTGCTAAACACAGTACGTTGTCTAATGTTATTCTTATGGAGAAAAAGAAAAATTGTATAACTCGCTTATTTATGAACGTAAACTGGCAAAATTTGGTATATGGCTTTATTTGGTTGTGGTCTATTGATATTTGCACAAAAATCCATTTTTTGCCCGATAGTTCCCGTAGCAGCAAACCTGCATACTCAGCCCCATGTTATTCTTATGGAGAATAATTAACGTGTTATCTCCTTTAATTATGAACATAAATTAATAGAACTTGGTATGTGGCTTTACCTGGTTGAGTTATAATGATATTTGTATAAAAGCCCATTTTTAGTGTTCCTTATTTCAGCAAACCTGCATACTCAGCCGCCATGTTATTCTTATGGAGAATAATTAAAATGTCATAAATCGTTTATTTATGAATGTATATTGATGAAACTTGGTATGTGGCTTTATGTGGTATTAAGATAAATTAATATGCACTGGAAATTCGCTGAGTATGCAGGTTTGCTGCTACGGGGGTATTTAGTACTAGTACGATAATGATCATCAAAACATATGTTATTATCCAAAGACTAAAAAGAATAACTTTTGAATCTCACTCATCCGTCAAAAACAGTTGTTTTTGAAGCAGTATGACGAAAACATAATTTGATGACACATTTTGGTCGAGGTCATCAGCTCGGTTTAATATGAACTGCCCCGTTTTGCATTGAAAGAATAATTCAACCTATAAACAATAAACATCTGTTTTTAGAGTAGTAAGATCAAGATGGAAGCAAACTATTGAAGGTTAACTGGTAAACAAGACTTAGGTTTTGTGAAATTGTTTTCTTAGCATTGCTTGCAGTATGACGAAAAATATAGTTCCTCACTAAGGCCAAAGGTGGCTTTTCCATCCTCGCTCACTTTCCTCGTTGGACTTGAGCTCGTATCGAAATCAATTTTAATAATCAGCGTTGTAAAATGTACCATCTTTCATGCATATAAATGGTACTCAAAATGTACTGTCAATAATCGAGCGTTTAAATCTAATGTCCGCTCTTGCTCCTTATTGCTGTAAAAGTGCAATAACCTCTGGCTAATGCAGACCCTCCTGTGAGTCATCTACGACGGTGATTATTCATTAGTTGGATTAATTACCACTGCTCGGCAATGTTCGTGCACCATCGGCCATCCTCGGGTGAGCTACGAAGACGCCCGACGATTGACGATTATCCTGTGGGACAAATCATCGAGCAGCGACGAGGTCGAGCGTGCTCTTTGGTTCCGGTCATTTACAGTAAAAGCAATGGTTCATTGCCAAGGAGGGCCAAGGAGGTATATTGGTAATACTGGAGACAACTAATGAACACAATTATGATGCGTTCAACGCCATTTTTTTTTTTTTAGAAAAGGAACTACTTGATAAAATCGAACGAGTCAGAAAAACTGAATAAAACTATTGTAACGATTTTTTTGTTAAATTGCTCGTAGTTCATAGTGATACAGGGTGAGTCAGACCACCCGTCCAGCAAGTATAACGGGAGAACGGTTTGGTCTAAAGTCATCAAACAAAATTCTTCCCACCTAAAACGCACATGGGCTATCTATTAAAAATATGTTTAAAATCTATGTACAGGATGTTCAAAAACTGAAGGTTACGGGTTCGAATATTAAAATGTTCTTATGTAAACATAGAGAAAATTGTACATAATTTTAAAGGTCTTGTGGTGATATTATTTCTAATAAATGTAAAGTAGCTGTACATATGTTTATATTTATTATGTTTATTTACAAATGTCACCATGTGCAACCATTGTTTATGTAAAAAAGCCTAGTTCATATATCCCTACCAAAAACCTTTCTATGATTTGTTTAACAAATAAACTGTGAAATAATACATGTCTGGATAGTTATTTTAATTAGATTAACCTTCCCACATTTTGGTGACCTTGACAACAAACTAGTCACTAAAAAAACACAATTTAAACTGAACAACTGGCCTTTTTCAAAACTTCCTTTACAACCCTTGGAACCACCTCACCGTCTCAAGCCGATGGACGAACTTCTTTAACAATTGGCTCAGCTTCAACAGAGGATTGAAGAACTCCAACATCAGCTTCAGGGGAACAACCAGCCAGAACTTCAACGTCACTTGCAAGAAAACGACCATCCTGCCTCTCCGCAACATTCTAGCCTTCAGGATCAGCCCCCTGCACCAACCCTCCTTCCTCCGACCTCCTTTGCAGTCCTGGACATTTAAAATCAACTAAGCGTCAACCGAGTGAGCATCAAGCTGCCACCATTTTGGAAAGAGAAACCTAGTTTATGGTTTGCTCAAGTTGAGGCATAATTTTCTTTAACATAGCTCACTAATGAAAGTACAAAATTCTCTTACGTAATATCTAACCTTGAAGAACGTTTTGCCAATGAGGTCGAGGACCTTATTATAACCCCTCCACTCGAGGCTCCGTACACCACATTAAAATCAGAGTTAATGCGACGTCTCTCTGTATCAGAGGAGCGGCGCGGCGTGTCCGGCAGTTACTCATGGAGGAGGAACTAGGTGATCGGACACCATCCCAGTTTTTGAGACATCTCAGGTCATTGATGGGAACGGTTACCGCACAGGATAGTCTGTTGAGGACTGTATGGATTCAACGGGCTAATGTGGTGATATGATTTCTGATAAATGTAAAGCAGCTGTACATATGTTTATATTTTTATTATGTTTATTTAAAAATGTCACCATGGGCAACCTTTGTTTTTGTAAACAAATCTAGTTCATTTATTCCTACCAACAACCTTTCTATGATTTGTCTAACTAATAAATTGTGAAATATTACATGTTTGGATAGTTATTGTAATTAGATTAACCTTCCCACAGTCTCGTTAACAAGATTTGACGCAAACAGAATTCACTTATCTTTATTCGTTTTAAAATGGTGGCCATTTTTGTTTAAAATATTGACATTTACGGAATACCCTGTATTTTCTAAACCACTACTCGCATCTTTTTCCCGACCCAAGTTTCTTACTCGGGATGAACTCAGCTTTACTTTGGTTTGCTACATGAAAGGATTTTTTTGGGGAAAATCTATATTTCAAAAAAAAAAATTATTTTGGAAAAGTCCTATAAGACCAAAATTCAAAAAGATCAAGTAGTAGCGTATGTCAAAAAGCATACCATTGAAAAGGTCTTGTAAATCCTAGCAAATTTATAATTTTCACCAACCTTGTAGGCCTATCTCTTTTCGTTTTTCTGCAATCAGCAAAAAACATTTTCCCATAAATGCATGTTAATTTGCATAACACTTGCATGTTTTCTGTTGCCACATTAGTTTTATGTGTTTTGTATAATTAACATTCATTTCATGTGGGAAAATAATGTTTTTTTCTGATCGTAGAAAAATGAAAAGAGATACAAGGTTGGCGTAAAATAGGAAGTTGCTAGGATTTACAAGAGTGTTTCAATGGTATGCTTTTTGACATAAGCTACCATATAACCTTTTTCAAAAAACATATTTAATTGAAATTTAGATTTTCTCAAAAAATCCTTTAAGTAGTAAACCAAAGTAAACCTGAGTTCATCCCGAGTAAGAAACTTGGGTTAGGCAAACGAAACGAGTTTAGAAAATACCGGGTATTCCGTAAATAATGTTAATATTTTTAACAAAAATGGCCGCCATTTTGAAACGGATAGAGATAAGTGAATTCTGTTTTCGCCAAATTGTTTCTTCTAACGATATATTTAAAATGATGTAACATTTTTCCTATGTTTACATAAGAAAATTTTGAGATTCGAACCCGTGACCTTCAGTTTTGAAACATCTGTACATAGATTTTGATGAAAATATTGTTATTAGGTAGCCCATATGCGGTTTAGTTGGGAAGAATTTTGTTTGATGACTTTAGACCAAAACCGTTCTCCTGTTATACATGCTGGACGGGTGGTCTGACACACCCTGTATGTAACAAAAATGAATATGTTCCAATCTTAATAACAGTACTTTTATTAAAATGATTTGAATGACTAGATTCACTTAGAAAAATCGAACAACCTGCTACTGACAGTTCAAAGAACGCTAAATTTGCCTCACCGTTGCAGTACCAACTTAAAAAAATCACCAGCACTCTTTTTCGACGCATATTATAAAGCAGTGTTGGTGATAGTATATACCTCCTTGCTTATTGCTTCGTTGATGGTAGTGATATTCTTAAGTTTATTTGCAATATAAAATCACTGCAGTGTTTTGTTTTGTTCCACATCCAAAGTCACTAAAATTACTGTATAATATATTGAAACTCATTTATAACCTCAGCCCTCAGACTCATTTATAACTAAGACCTCGGTTGGTAACCACTAAGAAAGGATTTCAAGAAATTCCCATTGGGCGTCGCCCCACAAGGAGTCATAGTTCAAATACAGAGTTATTCTTATGGACAATTTATAAATACGAAAAACCGATCATCCCCCAGGCAAAACCTCTAAACCTACAACCACAAAATTTGGCACGTGTACTCTTTCTATAGCGTAGGTAACCACTAAGAAAGGATTTTAAGAAATTACTATAGGGCTCCGCCCCACGCGGAGAAAAATTTCCAATCCTGCGTTATTCTTATGGGCATCCACTTTAGTTTGAGCTGATGAGAAATCAAACAGCTGATTATGTTTTTTAGTAGTTCCACGGGTTAACCACATAATGCAGCACACACAACTGTTGTGTTCCCGGGTGAAACCGGGTACGACAGCAGCTAGTTTATGTATATCAAGATATTTTCTATACCATTTTGCTATTGAACAACAGTTATTAGTTGTATTTAAATTCTACTCACTGGGAGTACTAAGAATTTTAGTGGTCTTAAAAATGAGTCTTACAAAATTATTTTGGATAATCAGTTTTAGAGCTAAGTTGAATAACAATGGCATTGCGAAGCAGGTCTCACGGCACGAGCCCCTTCATAACTCGTTGATAGCTCATCCACAGTTTTATTTTAACAAACGACACCACCGTTGTACCGTCCCAATGACCCCCGAGACGGTACAGTTCCGCATCATACACCAGGACACCAGGGGCCGCGCCGTCATCGCGTTAGTGCCTAGGACTGGCCGCTAGATTGCGCAGATGGCGCGATAGTGTGAGATATGCGCGCTGCCGGTACTTAGCCCGTATCAGCTGATGCCGATCTGTCTATGCTCGGCCCGTTAATGAATATGGTTTAGTGTCGCGCTCGCTGCAGAAGTGGAGCGAGAGAGCATGCGCACGTGCCCCGTCGGTAATGCGTCTCAAACACCGTTATCTGCCGGGTCGGTACCGAGGTCGTTAGGGCGGCCCGGAGTACCCGGGGGCGGATTCCAAACGGAACATCATCTGCGCCTCGAGCCCAAACCAGCCCCCAAGTGAAATACCTTGAGTCTTTTTGAGTGAAATTCTGAAGATTTTCTGGCTTGTCGACAACTTAGAGATTTTAAAGTAAAGAGGAGCCCGATCCATACTCAGTGATATTTAATTCGTTCGTGGGTGAAAAAGATGACCACTCTATATGCATTTGTATTCAATAGTTCTAGTCACTGCTCTCAAGAAATAATTTGTTGTCGATACTTAATAATAATAATAATAATAATAATAATAATATCTTTATTTGTCTTTGAACACAAGTTACATTGTGTAATGGACATCGTCTTATAATAGCAATTATTGTTATAAACAATAATAAAAATACAGTGATCATAATAACAATAAAAACATAATTATCCAAGAAAATAACAGTTCTTAACCAAAATTACCCCTAAAATCTAGAAAAGCCTTTACGTCATAAAAAACATTGTTAATGAGGAAAGTATTAAGTTTGCGTTTAAAAGAATTGAAAGGCATTCTACGAAAATTTATAGGTAGTTTATTAAACATTGATATTTGCAAATATTTATGGGAACTTGAAAATTTTTGTAAACGAGGTCTGCTAATATTTAGATTTTGGCAGTTTCTGGTTTCATATCCATGGACCTCGTTCCTCAATGAAAATTGTTCATTATTCTCTTTTACATACAGAATATTTTGATAGATAAAAATATTTTGCACAGACATGATTTGAAACTTTTTGAAAAAAGGTTTGCAGCTATCTTGTTGAGGAATACCTGCCATAATACGCAAGGCCTTTTTCTGCCACAAAAGAACTTGCCCAGCTCCGGAACTATTACCCCAGAAAATGTTGCCATATAAAAGGTGACAATGAAAAAAGCCAAAATAAGACATGAGCATCATCTTTTCAGATACAGAGGATTTCAATCTTCTGAGAAGGAAACATACCCGAGAAAGTTTTGAGATAACCTGGTTGGTGTGGGCCACCCATGATAACTTTGGATCCATAAGAAGACCTAGTAATCGGACAGGTTTTTGTTCAATAGGGGACTTCCTGAGAGAGAAATATATTTTTTCTGTTTTTGAGTCATTAATCTCTAGACAGTTTGCTTCAAACCAATTGGTAGACTCATTTATACTATTAGTGATACTTGTTGCAACAGATTCAATCCTATCACCGGATACGATAAAAGACGTGTCATCTGCATACAAGACTGTTTTACAGCGCATATTACTAGGAAGATCATTAATGAACAATATGAACAGGAGGGGACCCAATACAGATCCCTGGGGTATTCCAGCAAAAACGTCTTTCGAACATGAAATTTCATTACCAATAGCGACTCTCTGTTGCCTGCCACAAAGGTACGTTTCAAAAAAACGCAAATGCTGATTTGTTATTCCATACGAAGATAGTTTTGACAGAAGAATTTTGTGTGGAACGCTGTCAAAGGCTTTTTTCAGATCCACCAAAGCCAAACCTAAATACTCGCCTGCTTCAAAAGAAGACAGAATCATAGAAATAACACTTTCCAGAGCCGCAATAGTGGATGAACCAGGGATGAAACCAAATTGACTGTTTGAAAGGAATACCATTTTTGTTTAAATAATTAAAAAGTTGATATTTGACGGACGTCTCTAAGACTTTTGAGAAAACCGGCACGATCGAAATGGGTCTATAGTTTGAGATAGGCTACAATCCTTTTTTCCTTTCTTATACAGAGGAATCATCTTTGAAGTTTTCAGACATTCCGGAAAGCACCCCTGGGTCAACGAAAGGTTAAGAAGAAAAGATAAAGGTTCAAGAATGACAGGAGCAATGAACTTGACTGTATGATTTGATAAGCCAAAAATATCTTCGCTCTTTGAGGATTTCAGGTTCCTAAGAATGGCATACAACCCAGGGACCGAGACCAACTGAAACACAAAATCCTCAGAGGAGGCAACAGAACTAGGCATGTATTTAAGGAAGTCATTGTTAGAAGATACACTGCATGATTTAACAAGTAACTGCCTTCCATAATCCGAATACCAGTCATTAAATTCATCAGCTGAGAAAGGTGGTGAAGAGTCAGTACCTTATTTGGTATAGTACTTTATTTGGATAAGTGCTACTTTGACAATTCGCTGGTTAATTTATTCACAGATGTTGTGACTTGAAACTCCATAAGCCCATTGTTAAAATGTCCAATTTAAGTCTGAAAAATATTTGTCAGGGTTTGAGGTTTTTATCAATTGATTGTTAGGTCCAAAAGCACCTAATTTCAAAATTGTAACAATTTTAAGTTTACAAACAATCCGGTATTGATCCTATTAGAACAGGATACATTCTTAACGAGCTTTAATAATCTCTTATCTAGAGTTTTTGAATACTGGTTGTATTTCCATTGGAAACTGTAACGGGTCAAGGTTTTTGGTTGTGATTGTTGAACGAAATTGACAAGATGTTTTATATAGTATACACCGAAAATGAACACCTCAAACAGTCCTCTCCAGTTCTCTTAACTAAACTTTGTAATTACTTTTAAATTCCTCCCTCGCTCACTTTTCTTCGTGGAAGCCGTATCACATTACAAATACATTCAAATTTAACACTCAATGTTTATAATGCAGAGGGAGGAAAGGATTAGCTATCGCCTCAAGTCAAGTTTCCACTAGGGTGGCTGAACAAGCCTAACGGTTTCACCAGATTATCACATTTTAAATGCGATTTACAAGAAACTCATTGCCACTCCTGTACGGTTAGGTGTTAGCAAAGCGTGTTATGTGGTAGAATCCATAATTTCGTGCACGTGAAAAGCTTGAGGAACAATTGAAGTAAGAGATTGGCGAAACGTTTTAGAATCTTTTCTCGAAACATTACCAAATACTGTATTTTATGCGAATGATTCAAAAATAATAATGCACTTTGTATTAAGGTACCTAGAGTTTTGTTCTGAAATAACTAAAACAGCCAATGATTGCAACAATGGTCAATGGTTATAAGTTTGATTTGATGATACAGTGTCATGTCTCTATTGCTTGATAAACTGCTGTTACTGACATTATTATCTAGTGGCTACAAGAAAATACAAGAAAACGCAAGAACATGTATTTCGTGTGTTAGAGTTCAATCAAACACGAGCTGTTGTGTGGGCTTAACTACAAAACAAATGTGAGTGTTTTTAATAAGATTCAGTGTTGTACAAATATTCAGTTCATGATGACTTGAGACGGCGTATTGACAGAACAGGACAATCCATAAACAGGATATGTTGAGTGTATGTGGGCGAAGTTGGATTATTGCCTGGGTTTTAATTAATCATGCAGATCATATCGAACATTTGTAGCGTGCATACAATCTGGTTAAAATAATGAATTTTTTTTATGGATTGAAATTTGTTATGCCTTTTCGTCTGTAAATAAAAGTATCATATTTTTGGCACCTTTATTTATATCACCCTACGGATGTTTTGAAATTAAACGCATTATGAAAAACTTCAATTGGTACCTATTTCATTTAGTACATTTACCATCGTGGGAAAATTAGTAGTGGGGCTTAAATCGGTGTTAAAAATGATATTTCGTTTTTGTAACTGGAAATGATTCTTTTATTCAAAACGAGCGATCTTAAACTTACGAACAAGGACAGAAAATTGAAGTACTGTTTCGTAATTTTGTAATTGGTGAATATCACGAGTATTCACAATAAATCTTGCTAGGGGGACAAAATAACCATCTTTGTGCCTCATTGCTAAAAATAAACGAATACAAAATAAACTATTTGTACAATCGCATTTGAATCCACCAAGATAAAAACAACCCGGTCCTTTGCGACATCATTAGGACCAAAAATCCAAAAGGATTCGGGATGAAAAGGAAACTCTCAAAGAAGAGAGATAACCTTAGCATTAGCACCCGAAATCAATTGTCCAAAACCACATCAGAGGGGAATCAAAACCGCACACGTCGCGACAATAATTGGAGCCGGCCTCAGAAGTATCAAGAGATAGAATCTGGTCCTCGGGGCCGGATAGACGCCCAGATAGCGAGCACGTGGGCGGCTGTACAAAGGCGGACGTGCGGTGGAGAGGCCCTGCACTTCCGCACTTAGCACTTACATATGGCGGGAACACGTGCACTTGAACTGGCCACGAGGGAACGGTGGGACGGGTGGAGCGAGCTGTAATCAACTGGGTGACTTTGTTGCTGAGCTTATGTTAAAGTAAAGTCTCGTGACTCAAAGTAGTGTAATGCAAATATTTACTTGACAAGTGTAAGGGATTAAAAAAAACAGTTTGCTTAAGAAAACAATAAATTGGATTAAGTTATGATAGGTAAGCTTGCAAATTACGTATTATGTTTTGATATTTGTGGGGACAATTTTGTAATCGTGTTTGCAAGCATATTTTTAACATTATTTTGCTCAGGCGTTAACTCCCCCCAACACGAAAAGGAGCAGACAGATTGCAACAACGTGAACTTAGTTTGATTAAATTAGCTGCAGAGTAAATATAATATTTGTTAAATGAGTGAGAAATCCTGAAAATGCCTAGTAATTTCAAATCAACAGCTTGAGAAGGTATTCAACCTTCTATAAGTAAAATTCTAAGTAATACAGATACTGTTCTAAGTAAGTAAAATAAGTTTTAAGCGATAGATGTATACATTTTACAAACATAAAACAGTTATAAATACAGTTGCTGCACAGTGACTCACGTAAGGTGCCTCAACAGATTAGTAATACTACTTGACCCAGAACGATGAAACAAAATAGAACACTAAATTGACTTCAAGGAATAACTTAAAAATATTTTAAACTTTGTTTAATACAGGGAGTTTCAAAAACTGGTATACATTACTGCAAATATCATAAATATTTTAAAATGTAAGCCTAGGCTATGTACATAATTGTGAAGCTTTATAACAAACTACCATTCTGGCAACAACAAAACAACTATATACATCCTACGGAGGAATATGCGTTTCTTATTACCGAGCAAAAACTCATACATAATGCTTTTAAGCTGAATAAAATTGTTTTGAAATATCGGAAAATAATCCAAAATTTGCATACAAATTGACGGAGCTTTACCATTAATATTTTCAGTCTAAACGAAAATTAATAACTATAAAGGATAGGAAGTTTAAATTTGTACTTAATTCGATTGTAAAGTATTCGTGTAGCAGGTTATAATCAATTTTGTGTGATTGGTATCACTGAACAAAAGTTAAGAAATTAATTAAATGTTTGGCGCTTAGTTTAATAGTCGAACCTAAATGTATATTAAATTTGTAGACGTTTCAAAGAATTTCCAACGCCCTTAGCGATAAATAAACCTTGCTAAATTCCGTAGTGGTCACATTAAAAGAATATCAATCCTGCAGATTCTTATCATCAACTTGACACTTTCCGAATCCTAAAATCTGCAAATCGATAGGTTTCTCGTGCTCCACGTCTGTGACAATACCATCGACCTGTCCGGGGACCCGATATTATCTCTGAGGTCTCAATCGGAACCAGAACCGGGAGACGTGCTTATCTCCCATTTTATCAGGACCGGGACCTTGCTGTTATCTCCCGAATCAGCGCATCCCCTGAATACCGCTAGCTCATTACAGCAAAGGTCTCCCTCAGGGGTGCAGATTGGGGCTGATTGTATTCGCGGCTTGACGTTCTAGACATGTCGGTGAATAAATGCCGTCTGTGTCATACATTGGGTTGAGGGAAAGGGTGAGGTTGTGAAGAGAGCCATTTTATCTCTTAGATTAAGGAAAGAACTACATTTTAAAATTTTAAAACTATGTGAAACTCTAAGAACAATTTGTGAGTGAAAAATTCAACGATACAAAATTTGAACCTATGTTAAAGATGTTATTTTAAGCAAAAACTAAATCAGTTTTATACATTAAACTACATATTTCTAATACAATTTTTAGAAGTGATTTAATTTTCTTTCATCATCATGAACACATCATTGTTATTGCTAAGTGTCTCACCAGAAATCCATTTGTTAAGAGGGGGAGCTCCAGTCACCTTCTACTTGCTTCTCCCATAAGACAATAATTGACTTTCAAACTCCGTTCCTCCTCAACGGACCATCCAATATTTTTGATTCATTGATAATTTTACAAAACAAACAATAATACCTAGCGATCTCAGTGAGCAGAGTTTTGACATCACAAATAGTTGACCCATAACACAAATCATATTGAACATTTTGGAATTGTATTGAACAAAATTAATATTTGCGATATGAAATATTTGTTCACTGAAATCGCTAGGTTTTTTTGCTCTATGAAATGAGCCATACAACAACGATATCGAATAATCCGTTGAGTACGAACGGGATTCGAAGGTCAACAATGGTGTTATGGGAGAATCATGTAGAAACAGGGACTTGCGCGAATTTCCCCTATAGAGAATAAGCTATTACCGTAGGTCTCATGGTAAGACTTAAGCCCGAGACCATGATAACTTTTCGTTTTGATGTCCCCAGATGCAAAAAACACCATTCGTTCAAATTTTTATATATATATATATATATATATATATATATATATATATATATATATATATATATATATATGTGCCCGTAAGCACGATAACTCTCGTAAAAAAGGTCCGATCTTAATGAAATTTGGTACAAATGTGTAAAGTACCATTTATTTGAACGAGTTCGAAAACCAGATGAATCGCACCATCCGAAGGGGGGTTTTTGGGGAGTTTTGTACCCCAAAAATGTGTTTTTTGGGGTTTTCACATGTAGTTTTAATATAAATCAAATTTTAATTTATACCATTGAATTCAGCTTAAAAAAAACAAACTATTTGGTATTTTGATCATTGCTCTACGTCAATTGGTTACCGAGATATTGAAAGTACTAAACACAGTACGTTGTCTAATGTTATTCTTATGGAGAAAAGGAAAAATTGTATATCTCGCTTATTTATGAACATAAACTGGCGAAATTTGGTATATGGCTTGATCTGGTTGTGGTTTATTGTTGTTTGCACAAAAAAATTGTTTCACCTATTGTTCCTGTAGCAGCAAACCTAGGTACTTGGTCCCCATGTTATTCTTATGGAAAATACTTAAAATGTTATATATCGCTTATTTATGAATGTATATGGATGAAACTTGGTATGTGACTTCACTAAGATGAGTTATATTGATATTTGCATAAAAACCCATTATTTTGTGTGCCTTGTTGCAGCAAACCTGCGTACTCATGCCCAATGTTATTCTTATGGAGAATAATTAATATTTTAAATATCGCTTGTTTGTGAATACATTTCTTATGAATCCTGTTAAGTCTTTTAATGTGTTATGTTATATATTCATTGGAAATTCGCTGAGTATGCAGGTTTGCTGCGACGGGGTATTATATCCGTGCAGTAAAGTTGATGAGTTCGTTAGTTGAGTTGTCCGTCTCCGCAGATCTGCTCTCATAGATAGTAGATAGCCCCCCTCCCTCCCCGGGTCGTCATAGATAGATAGATAGATAGACACCGGAACGCGGATGTCAGCTGAAGGCGCTGATGCGGTTGATGCATGTCATGTCATTGTGGTTTATAATTTTAGAGCTATGATCAACTGAGCCACTATTCAAAACCTATCATCATACATGATTGGAGTATCTTAAAATATTTGATGTGCGTATATGTTGTCATAATATTGAACATTTTTTGCCCTAACAGTCCCTTGTTCTTTTGAACAAGTGATATATACTCAGCAAGACAATACAACATTACAGCTATTAACAAGATTTTCACCATACTAAGAGAAAGATGGATAACAAACTAATACTAATACTTTGAATTGTGGGGAAAATTAAGCAAGTCACGAATTTAAAACTACGAAATCTGGACGAAAGAACCAGTTCCTCTAAAAATAAACCGTTACAACTAACCAAACACAGTGTTCACCCACCGAAAAGTTATCGATTTACAATCTAAAATCGTAAATAAACTACAAATTCCAGCTTCAAACTCTGACAGTCTAATCAAACAAAGTAGTAGTGGACTAATTATTGGTACGTTAAGATTTATAGAGCAAAAATCCCGCTACCGGAGAAGCAACGGATTACAATAATCTCGTTCGAACCGGAGATCGCCGGAGCCTACCGAGATGCGCCGATAAAATGTAAATCAATAAATAACCTGTCACGACGACGCTAACCCGCGGTTTGCTACTTATATACTATAATTCCGTAATCGGTAGTAGTTCGGTCAAACAAACCAACCGGCAATCACGCGCCCCCCAGGAAGCTGCCGTGCGAGACCGAGCGGTCCGTCGGGATCAAACTTTGGCGGAAAGTAGGCATGGGCAGTAGAAAGTATGTGATTAGTATTGATGGGATAGCTGTATTGTTATAATAAACACGCAGTCGTACTGGGAAAATCGTAACAAGGTATAGTTAGTTATTTGTTATGCGGTTTAAGTACCTGATTATGGATAGGTAATCCAATATTTTTGGAATAACAACTAGTTTCGATTTCTTAACGAAGACATCTTCAGGTATAATACCTGAAAAATAACGTAACCCCTTGGAATTAAAAGAACGACGTCATCTTTGAAATTAATCACTTGATTACGAGATCAGTGATTAATTATAAAATGTGCAAGCCTAAACTAAGATATTTCTTACTTTCAACCTTTAAAAATATCACAAACACAGTACATTTGTAATTAATAAAATGATGAAAGTATAAACCTTTTTTTCTCAAATTTATTTTAACTTTTCGCGTCACTATATGGTGTTTGAAACTGAACTGGATTTTGCTATGGGTGAACTATGTGTGGTGTAAATATTCTACCCACTTGAAATCGCTAGATATTTGTTTGTTCTTTACAATGAACCATGAATCAAGGATTTCGGATAATCCACTGTGGAAGAACGGGCTTTGAGAGTTAACACGGGCTTTTGGGAGAAGCATCAGAATTGATGTCGTGACGGGAGCCTCCTCTTGATCCATTTAGGCTCTCCTCATGTCACTTATTAGTGAATTTCCTTTGGAAAGTGAACTATTAGCATGACTCGCACGGTGAAACTTAAGCCCGGGACCACCATACAAGTTCCTAACGTGACCCCCTGAACACCTTTTGGGGGGTCGTTCAAAATTGTATATATATATATATATATAAAGGAACGTCCCTACCAAATTTGAAGTAAATCGGACAAAAAATGCGACCGCTAGAGTGCAAACACACATATATATATATATATATATATATATATATATATATATCTAGCGGTTGCATTTTTTGTCCGATTTACTTCAAATTTGGTAGGGACGTTTCTTTCTGTAATCAGTTGTACAAGTTCGTTGGGAAAAACAATCGGACAACTCCAAACCCCTTTTTTGGGGATTAATCTTTTAAATTTCGAGTTTTTGGGCCCAAAAAGGGTCAGAAAAGCCCCAGATGTAAAATAAATGCATGTGAAAAGATGGGAATTAGTGAGGCGAAAGTTGTAAGCCCTCTCTCGTCATTCTAGCATAAATATTTACCGAGTTATTAAAGAAAATGTGTTTCGACTAAACACAGTACGTTGTCTTATGGGAGTTTTACACTAGAAAAGCCTGTTATTCATTTGTTAGAGTACTTTAATCATCCCCAGCAACTCACGTCTACTTTCAAGCCTGTCTGGATCTTTTCCTAACATTATAATGCGCAAAATGTTATTCCCAGCTTTACAGGTAAATGAAACCAGGAGCATCAGAACAGCCAAAAAATCAATGTTTTCAGATTTCAATAAAAATTGGAATAAATGTTTGTTTTTACCCTGATTTTGAGTTTTAAATGTTTTTATTTGGAAATTCACTTCCCTCACGTCAGCGTTCTGCGTGCGAACTCGTTGCAATTTAGGGTTATATCCCAGATTTCCTCAAATTTTCTAGTCACATTAGAAAACAGTTTATAACTAGAGAAAGATAGGGGGACCCGTTGCTTTCTCTGTACCAGTCACATCTTTACCTGTAGGGATAAAAAAATACTTTTTGGTATTGGATACAATTGTTTATATTTTTTCAAATCTAAGAACACAGTCACAAACGACGGAACGGTAGTTTTTAAATTCAGAGCATAGCCCAAAAAATATTCGTATTCATTATAAATAACACCTGCCCTGATTGCTACACTTTGCAAACCCCCAGACAAAGAAGGGAACAAGATTTAGGGTTGAAAGGCAAAACCTGTTGCAACGACAAACTACGGGCGCAAGGTGTTGCGTCAACTTCAGGTTCGACAATGAGTTTAAAGATCAGTACAAAGAAGAAATACTCGCTCAAGCAAGTCCGGGGTGGAAACAAGTGCAGGGTAGCTACTACCCCTACCAACGGCGGCGTGTAGTAGATAGAGCAACCGCTGTAGTCTAGGAGTCGTCTTGCAGTGAATAATGGATCTGGAGCAGACTTTTCGGGCCGAACCTGAATACATATTACCAGGTATGGGTTATAGAAGTTCTATAAATGTTACATGCTCGTAGTATCAAAGTAGTGTCTGCGGCTGATAGGTGGTTTAGCCAAATCAGCGTCGAATTTAATAACCACTTATAGAATTTGTATTCAACTTGATGATGATCCCGATTTTACGGCTAATAATACATCCTACAGGTATTTTATTTGATAAAGATCAAATTACGTGCAGCTATGCTCTTAAGTCATTTTAAATTATAGTTCGCCAACCTGTTTGAATCCAATACTAATAAACAGTTACAATTGAAATTCATAATTTTTTAATACTTTTTTAGAATGTGCTTTCAAGTTTGTGCTTGGTTTGAATATGCCGTAGTACTTTTTTAAATGCAAATTTGATATTGTTCATATATTTAAATATTCTAAAAGTTTTAACAATTTTATAGATATATACTATTTTGTTATATACATAGGTTATTTACTTAGTTATTCCTAAATATGTTTACACGTTTACAGATTATATTATATAAGTGAATCTGTCTCAGATCCTACATGCTGGAATACATTGCTAATTATCTATAAGTACCTGGGGGCCGAGCTTTGCTCGGGGGAAGGCCAGTCAGTTTGTTTAGATGACTTGGAGTAATATTTCACCACTTCCCCCTACTGATAATCAGATTTGTATAACTCATTTGCCTCTTTTCTACATTTTTAAGGTCACTCCAGTTGTTATTTATAGTTCAATGTCCCTTTGATTTATTTTACTACTCTATATATGTAATCTTCACTCAAATCTTTTAATCTCTGCTCTCAGGAAACCACATGGTAATAATCATAAACAACATGAGTATTACTTTGACAGTTCCCTGGTTGATTATAAACAGCTGTTACAATTCTTTTATTTTGATTTGAAACTCCATAAGCCCAATGTTATTTTTTTAACTTTTCATTTTAGTTTTTACATTATTTGATTTTTCCTGGGGATGAGGCCTGTTTAGAACTTTATTTTATCCCAGAAATTAGTTATTTCGAACATTTGAAGGAAATTTGAAGTTAGAGCCGTTTTTGAGATCCGTGTCGCAAGCAAGCAATCAAGCAAGCAAACCTAACTTTATTAGAGTATAGTATAATAATTAAATCGTGACTATTTTTACGGTATAAACGGGTATTTTGTAAACTATTTTACAATTAGATTTTTTTTATATCAAATTGAAAGCATTAAAAATATGCAAGTTGTTCTCTATTTAAATCTAAACTACATTTGGTCATGTTCTTGTAAATTGTTTGTGGTAGTATTCCAGGGTCAACATTCATATTCCTATCAATAATTCTTGTAAAATAAGCAACTAGAGAAATATTTAAACTTACAAAATGAACACTTTTGTACCAAAAGAAGCGTGGTATACTAGTACAGATTAAAAATTATTACCTACTAATGGTAATACATTTTAATCTACTGCTTGATGATGTATTGGAAGTTTGAAAGTTAAACACTTACAAAAATAATAAACTATAGATGATAATTACAAATTATTCTTTAAATCATAATTAAAGCACTTAAAGACGAAAAATATGTTTTTAGCGAAATTACCCCATAGGGAAGAAGCTATTACCGTAGGTCTCATGGTAAGATTTAAGCCCGAGACCATAATAAATTTTCACTTTGAAGTCTTCAGATGCCAAAAACACCATTCGTTAAAATGTTTCTATAATTATATATGAGTGTCCGTAATCACGATAACTCTCGTAAAAACGATCCGGTCTTAATGAAATTTGGTAAAAATGTGTAAAGTACCATTTATTTGAATGAGTTCGAAAACCAGACGAATCGCACCATCCGAAGGGGGGTTTTGGAGGGTTTTGTACCCCAAAAATGTTTTTTTGGGTCTTCACTTGTAATTTTTATTGAAATCTAATTAAATTTTTACCATTAAATTCAGCATAAAAACAATTTGGTATTTTGATCATTGCTCTACGTCAATTGGTTACTGATATATTGAAAGTGCTAAACACAGTATGTTGTCTAATGTTATTCTTATGGAGAAAAAGAAAAGTTGTATATCTCCCTTATTTATGAACATAAACTGACAAAATTTGGTATATGGCTCCATCTGGTTGTGGTTTATTGTTGTTTGCACAAAAAATACAATTTTTCGCCTATGGTTCTTGTAGCAGCAAACCTAGGTACTTGGTCCCCATGTTATTCTTATGGAAAATAATTAAAATGTTATATATCGCTTATTCATGAATGTATATGGATGAAACTTAGTTTGTGACTTCACTAAGATGAGTTCTATTGATATTTGCATAGAAACCCATTATTTATTATTCCTTATTTCAGCAAACTTGCGTACTCATCCCCAATGTTATTCTTATGGAGAATAATTCATATTTTAAATATCGCTTGTTTGTGAATATACTTCTTAAGAATCCTGTTAAGTGTTTTAATGTGTTATGTTATATATTCGTTGGAAATTTGCTGAGTATGTAGGTTTGCTGCAACCTCTTTAAAGTAGAATGAAATAAATAACAATCACACAATTATTTTCTTTCGGTACAGTAATACATATACATTTCAGCAAGCTTAGGACAGCATAGTAACTGTGGGATTTTAATCCGATTAAAAGTAATGATAATTTTAATTTAAAGCGCAGTACGCCTTCGACAGGTGTTCCCACATCCCTCTCAACGGTCCCGTAGTCTGTTAGGAACAATGGTGGTCCAAGGCTGGTCTCTTGCGGGACTCCCTAACCTCAAGCAGCCCTTCCCTATTACACTTTCTCTTCCAACCTGCTGCATTATGTTAGCAGGTATTTAGTACTTACTCAGCCACATTGCCTTTTGTAGGGTTAAAATGTTATTTTTTGTGGCTGAAACCGAGTTGTTTGTTTTAATTACTTGTTAAATAAAATTATTGCTTGTTTGTTTATTTGATTTATTCGGACGTTACCATCACTTCTAGCGTTTAAAACTACACTACGTTTTGGTGGAAAGGAAACTCCTCCCGTACAAATAAATCAATATTAAATACAAATCCATAGAGTTTATGATTTTAAAAATACAGTTGAATGGTTTTTATTTAAACCTTACGGTTAAAACATTGTATAAAGGCGTAACATAGTTGTTCTAAGTTAGTTATAGTAAGAGTAACTGTTTATGATTAAAGAACTGTTGTGTACATTTTGTTACTATCAAGTCTGACTGATATGACATTGAAACAAAAGAGTATTGAACTTAAAACATGGTACCGCTTGAAATGCCTCCGTCTCAGATTTCAGACTTTCACTGTTTGACTATTGGATATAGGAGCAAAATCTCAAATCATTAAAACCCTATTAACATTGTCTACTTTAGACAGTGCATGTGTTGTAAAATAATGTGAGCAACCAACGATTATAAAAGAAACATCAATGTAGAGAGCATTTATAAAAAAGAATTTATCACATCAATATTTAAGTATTAGCAACGAATGTTGATAACACGTTTTCACAAATTGCTAGAAAGCGTAATTTACATTGAATATTTTAGTTTATAATGCTAAAAATTTATGTTAAATACTATATCAAGGCGTTTAAAGAATATGTTGTGGTGATTGAGAAAGGAGACTCGTAATTATATATTTCTCAGTCCAAGATCAATGTTTAGAATTTTGTTATAAAAAATCAATTTAGATATTCCTCTCAAGTACTTCCTACTTGCAACATGAACACAACTGCCATTTGGAAAAGGCTTGCTATTATTTTTATTCTTTCAGCACCAACTTGCAAGAAACCTTGGTTCAAAGTTTCCATTATAATGATGAACAGTAATATCTATAAAAAACTTTGCAATTTTTTACAATACTTGGGAATAATTTGTACTTTAAGGTGTTAAATATTCTGGGATAATCAAATATATGAAGAATGTGTTTTTGATTCCTGAAATATTCCATTTATGACAAAAATCCAATGAACTGAATTGAGTTATGCGTTTTCAGTTAGTAGTAAAATGTATCCTAGCTGTGTTCTTTGTTAAGCTACATTATAGCAAAAGGTAAAACCTGTTCCAATATTTCATATTTTTTGCAGAGGCTAGAAACGGCTAGTGCTTCTGATTTCACCCTCTACGTAACATTAGGTCCCAAATGGGACCGGTATAACCGCCTAGCCGAGCGGAGCTATGGGACGCACCTTTCCTAGGATGAATATAAAACATTTTTGTAAAGCTAGTGAAGCAAACAGGACTGTAACATGTTTCGAGGGGGGGAGGGGGGTAGTTGCACCACGGCGGGACCAGGTGCTTTAGGGGACGAGGTTGCAAAAACCTGAGGGTGAAATTCCGGTCTTACCGGATACCAGTTTTGAGTTCCGGCCCAACGAGGGGCATTTGCCTACACTTGACCGTGCGTCTTTGGCAATCGTTGCCTCACTTTCTACAGTGATTTAAGCCCCGAGGTTCGAATCACTCCCTTTTGATTCACCCTCCGAATATTAGACGCAAGTCACAAACAGCCCTTCGAAATGTGTTTATGTTGCAACAGCCTTAATGCGCGTTTTCAATGGACCATTATGTTCTACGTGGTGCGGCGCAGTAGAGTTACGGGGTGAAATTGTAGGGAATAATTTATGGGCTTATTATGACACATTGAACGCTCTTTAACTATATGACCTTTCTGTAAGTAGAGATATATAATCTGTTGCTATCAAAGTTGAATTCAAGCATTCTACAGAAGTTTAACAGCTACCCAGTACATATAGAACATTGTAAAAATACTATTAAAAAGTAAACTTTATGATATACAAACTGCTGACATTTTGGAGCTCCTTGTACAAAAACATAGGAAAAGTACGTACTATCGTACTATATTTGAGGGTTTCTGGTAAAACCTATTGACTAAGGATTTTCAAGTAGAGTAAATGCAGTTTTGACAATACAAAAATTAACGATAACATTAATTGTTTTTAAATTATAAAAATAGCAGCGTACTGAAATCTTTCGGATCTGCACTAAATAATCGGATAAACATGTCAACCATTAAAACGAACTATTAAAGTTAAAGGATTAAAATATTCATGGTATGTTCGTTTTGTTTCGTTTAGGTGCACTAAAAAAGAATTTCCCCTCGGAACTTAGGGCTCTTCCCATAGGCCTTCAAAGCTTCCATGTAAAAAAATAAGATTTTTAATTAGTTTGAGCCAGCAGCCAAATGTAACAACTGATGTAAATTTTGTTGTTATTTGAGATTGTTTGACAGGTTTGCAGCAGAGTTTAGCAGTAGCAGCACACAACATTATGTTTAGGTTCTATTATAACATAACTCAAAATTATAGATTACGCGGGCGAAGGCGCGACGGGGCTGCTAGTTGGGTGATACAAACAAGGGAAGATTTCCCTGCAGTCTGGATCGAAAATTCTCTCTTCAAACCGGTTTTTTTGGTAATACAAATATTAGTTAAACGGGAAGATGGCTGACCCCCGTTATGGGGGTCAAACTTTATAACTTTTTACCGGAAAATTTGAAAATCATAAAAAATAAAACAGCTTTCATAAAAAAATTAAAACCATATCTTTTACTAAGGCCATATTATAATTTCAAAGAATTATTTGAGTAAAATAGTAATAATTTAAATAATTTTGGATAAGCTCACAGACAGCCAACACCTGACTACTAATCACTTAACCGACAAATCAAAAGAAAAGAAGATGAAGAAAGAGAGGAGAACTGACGATTCCCTATCTCTAAGATCATGGAGAAGAGGACGTGGTAAATAAATGGTAAATGGTAAACGAGTTCGCACGCAGCACGCTGACGTGAGGGAAGTGAATTTCCACATAAAAAACTATAAAAACTCAAACTCAGTTATAAACATACAATTATTCCAATTTTTATTCAAATCTGAAAATATTGATTTTTTGGCTGTTTTGATGCTCCTGGTTCTATTTACCTGCAATGCTGGGAATACAATTTTGCGCATTATAAGGTTAGGAGAAGGTCCAGTCAGGCTTCAAAGTAGGCATGAGGTTGTTGGGGATGATAAAAGTACACCAACAAATTAATAACAGGCTTTTCTAAAGTAAAACCCCATAAGACAACGTACTGTGCTTGGTCAATACACATTTTCTTTAATAACTCGGTAAATATATATGCTAGAATGACGAGAGAGGGCTTAAAAGTTTCGCAACACTAATTCCCACCGTTTTTCATTCGTTAATTTTACATCCGGGGCTTTTCTGACCCTTTTTGGGCCCAAAAACTCAAATTTCTAAATTTAAAATCCCCAAAAAAGGAGGTTAGAGTTTTCCGATTGTTTTGCCCATCGAACTTGTCCAACTGATTACAAAAAGTAATGCCCCTACCAAATTTGAAATAAATCGGATAAAAAATGCGACCGCTAGAGTGCATACATATATATATATTAATAACTCGTTAGTAATGATTTTAAAAATAATATATATATATATATATATATACAATTTTGAACGAACCCCCAAAACGTGTTCAGGGGGGTCACATTAGAACTTCTATGGTGGTCCCGGGCTTAAGTTTCACCGTGCGGGTCATGCTAATAGTTTACTTTCCATAGGATAATCACTTTCCACTAATAACGTAGTTTCAGCTAAGGAACATCGATAGTGACGCACAGTTCGGTTGGTCTACAAATGCTAGAGTCCTGGCCTGAAGTTACCATCTAGTTTTATTACAAATCCTTATCAACATTCTGCGTTGTTCTCCACTTGTAGAATAACACTAAAATGCATTTCATCTCTTGAGTAGATCATAAAGTTGAACATTATTATACACTTAAAGGTCAAAAAGTGAAGACTCAAGTGTCGTGTTTAGTCCTAGTCATAGATATGTGATTCACTATCCTATACTTGCTTCGTTACTTGCTTGCAACTCTGATTTCAGAAACGGCTCCAACGATTTCCTTCAAATGTTGGTAATGACTAATTTCTGGGTTAAAAATAAGTTCTAAACAGGTCTTATCTCCAAAAAAATTAAATTTTGAAAAAAAAAATTAATTTGAAAATTTGTCATAGGGATTTTGGGGTTTAAAATCAAAACAAAAGAATCATAACAGCTGTAGTACACGTTTAACATGTGGTTTCCTGAGAGCAGTGACTAAAACTGTTTAATTTTTAATTAAGATTACATATAGAGCAATCCAAAATATGTCCAAAATAAATAAATACCCCCGTTGCAGCAAACCTGCATACTCAGCGAATTTCCAATGAATATATAACATAACACATTAAAAAACTTAACAGGATTCATAAGAAATGTATTCACAAACAAGCGATATTAAAAATATTAATTATTCTCCATAAGAATAACATTGGGGATGAGTACGCAGGTTTGCTGCAACAAGGCACACAAAATTATGGGTTTTTATGCAAATATCAATAGAAGTCATCTCAGTGAAGTCACATACCAAGTTTCATCCATATACATTCATAAATAAGCGATATATAACATTTTAAACATTTTCCATAAGAATAACATGGGGACCAAGTACCTAGGTTTGCTGCTACAGGAGCCATAAGCGAAAAAATGTTTTTTTGTGCTAACAACAATAAACCACAACCAGATCAAGTCATATACCAAATTTCGCCAGTTTATGTTCATAAATAAACGAGATATGCAATTTTTCTTTTTCTCCATAAGAATAACATTAGACAACGTACTGTGTTTAGCACTTTCAATATATCGGTAACCAATTGACGTAGAGCAATGATCAAAATACCAAATTGTTTGTTTTTTTAAGCTGAATTCAATGGTATAAAATAAAATTTGATTTAAATTAAAATTACATGTGAAAACCCCAAAAAACACATTTTTGGGGTACAAAACCCCCCAAAAACCCGCCTTCGGATGGTGCGATTCATCTGGTTTTCGAACTCGTTCAAATAAATGGTACTTTAAACATTTGTACCAAATTTCATTAAGATCGGACCTTTTTTACGAGAGTTATCGTGCTTACGGACACATATATATATATATATAAATATATATATAAATATATATATATATATATATATATACATATATAAAAATTTGAACGAATGGTGTTTTTGGCATCTGGGGACCTCAAAATGAAAAGTTATCATGGTCTCGGGCTTAAGTCTTACCATGAGACCTACGGTAATAGCTTCTTCCCTATAGGGGAAATTCGCTAAAAGAGACGTTGAGCCGTAATAAAAACTGGAGTAACCTCAAACATGCAGAAAAGAGGCAAACGAGCTAAGCAAATCTGCTTGTTAGTAAAGGGTCGTGGTGAAGAATTACTCCAAGTCATCTAAACAAACTGACTGACCTTCCCCGATCAAAGCTTGGCCCCCATGTACTATTATTTCAAATCAGATAAGAAGTATTGTCATCCACAATACTAAAAACAATTAAAGTCTCCCACATTAGCCAATATTCAAATCGAATCACCGTTGGAAAACATGCATACTTTTTATAAGAAATATACCATAGGTTCTGACTTAACTTTGAGCTCCACATCCGTGAAACAGAAGCTATTCCAAAAGAACTGCGAAGAGGAACATAAATTTGTCACTAAGTAGATCCATTCTCAATGGCATTTTTCATCCGCGTCAACCCAGGAGGAGGAATGTCTGACACGGTGAAACCAGTCTTTGGCGAGGCAGTCGATCACATTCCCCCCATATTTCGGAACAGGGAAGGTGTTTTACGAGGGGGTGGGAGGGGTAAATCTGGCCGCCCTAACAGCTGTGCCACGCGACACCTGGAGTCCCCCTCCTCCCCCCTTCCACGCAACCCCTGCATTGTCTTACCCCATCTACCGGTGTTTAATTTATGTAAATGATGTTTGGTCGGGTTTTGTTTTATGGGCGCACCCGGCCCCGATTTTGGGTGACGGCTTTTGGTTTTGGTCTTCAGGTGACCCCCGGTAATCAACCCTTTAGGTTTGCCTGCATAATTAAGCTTTTGAAAACGGCTGTGCAAAAAGTACAGGCCTATCCTACATAATGGCGGGTAGTAGTAGGGAATTGTTGTAATACATTAATTGCTTGACTAAACCATGGTCAAGCAATATTTATTATGTGTTGTCTACCACATTTTTGACGTTAATAAGCAGTTCAAACAGTGGTATTTTGTAATTCCCCCTTTCCTATGACCATATGATGAATGTTTTACAACGTTATACACTTTTACACATCTTAATCTTCAGATAATAATTTCCTAAGCTCAATATAACACTTGAAACATACATTTTACTTTCTCCTTGTATATTTAGTACATGTGAATAAAGTATTGTAAACATTTTTTAATTAGAGTTATCGGTGGAAATATTTGAAAGTGGCATTTGAGCTGACCATCTTTTTTATATCGATGGTTATAGACCTAGAGACCACATTCAATAATAGGCCGATTTTGATGAAGTTTGGTATGTAGGTATATAGACTACTAATCCACGGTATTTCCATCAGGTATCTGTGATTTTTTCTGTATTTTAAATTTTGTAGGGTAATCACCCCCCAAAACCGCTAAAACATGAAACATCATGTTTAAAAAACTACTTTTACGAGTTTTATAATATTTTGTGTTTTATGGTGCCTTAAGCTTGTAATAAAATAACACCACCCGCGTTTATAGTCGGGTCCAGAAGGTATAAGGCTTTTAAGGTTCCAAAATTATGTTTTATTGATTTTTTTATAACACCGTTAGCTTCAAATAAATTGTACTTTCCACCATTAACAAAAAGCTATAAACTAAACACATTTGTTATTGTATTTTTATTCTAAGACCAATGGATGCGGAGAGCATTTTAATTCTAATTTAGTGGTAAACGCGGTAACACGTTGTCCAATCTTATTATTATGGGGAATAAATAAAATACAAATTCTCTCTTATTTTCTTGTCAATTTAACTACAGCTTGGTATGTAGGTTAAGTTAACTTTGACAAATAGATGAGATTCGGAATCTGTTGCCACCTAACCCTAGGGGGAGGAAGGGAATTTTCCCTCTTGTACCACTGTGATTATAGCAATTGATTATGTAGGGACTTCAATGAAGGGATTTATGAAAACATAGTTTGCTAGAAAATATTTTACACATGCCAATGTACTAAATTTGTATATTTAGTAACAATAAAGAAATCTATTTTTCATTATACCCTCGCAATAAACTATTGTTTTCAGTACTATCAGCTGTGATTGAAACCAATCGATTCCCGATAGGCCGGGTAAACAGTCCGGGTAAAACTGCAAAAAGGTCTAGGCCTGGTAAGAAAGTTCCAAAATTTGTCACCACGAGCGCTGCTATTCTACTTACAGTATTACATTATATGATTCTTAAACAGCTGACTGTTTCTAGCAACATAAACAAATGAAACAATAACAAACCTCTGATGTTGTTGCTTGTAAAAGTATAAACGAACTCAATAATGGCTGGTTCAACTATTAATATTCCTGAATCAATACTGAAAGTAAAAGGTGGTACTGTATGATGAAATGTACTGTCCATAACTCGTCCGAAAGTGCTATACCGGTGCTTGATCGAATTCAAGTACTCGGCTTGGCCTCGAACTCGATCTTAACTCGATCGTGCACCGGTAACGGCCACTTTCCGGACTTGTGACGAAATATACTATATTAAAATACCCCCGTCGCAGCAAACCTGCATACTCAGCGAATTTCCAATGAATATATATGTCTTAATATTACATTATGCCTCTTATCAGAATTCATAAAAAATATATTCATAAATAAGCGATATTTAAAATATTCATTATTCTCCATAAGAATAACATTAGGGATGAGTACGCAGGTTGGCTGCAACAAGGAACATAAAATAATGGGTTTTTATATAAATATCAATAGTACTCATCTCAGTGAAGTCACATACCAAGTATGATCCATATACATTCATAAATAAGAGATATATAACATTTTTATCATTCTCCATAAGAATAACATGGGGACCGAGTACCTAGGTTTGCTGCTTCGAGAACCATAGGCGAAAAATTAGTTTTTGGTTCAAACAACAATAAACCACAACCAGATGAAGCGATATACCAAGTTTCGTCAGTTTATGTTCATAAATAACCGAGATATAAAATTTTTATTTTTCTCCATAAGAATAACATTGGACAACGTACTGTGTTTAGCACTTGTCATATTTCAGTAACCAATTGACGTAGAGCAATGACCAAAATACCAAATTGTTTGTTTTTTTAAGCTGAATTTAATGGTATAAAATAAAATTGGATTTAAATAACAATTATATGTGAAAACTCCAAAAAACCCATTTTGGGGTACAAAACCCCCCAAAAAACCCCTTTTGGATGGTGCGATTCCTCTGGTTTTTGAACTCGTTCAAATAAATGGTGCTTTACACATTTGTACCAAATTTCATTAAGATCGGACCTTTTTTACGAGAGTTATCGTGCTTACGGACACTCATATATAATTATATAAACATTTTAACGAATGGTGTTTTTGGCATCTGAAGACTTCAAAGTGAAAAGTTATCATGGTCTCGGGCTTAAGTCTTACCATGAGACCTACGGTAATAGCTTCTTCCCTATAGGGGAAATTCGCTAAAAGGGCTAAAAGGGGGAAAGTATGTCTCAATTTCTGATACAATTTGTTTAGTGTTGTCATAGATCGAGTATTTGAAACAAAACATATTTTTTATTAGAAACTTTCATTATATGCATTATTGTAACACCATCAAATATTACTATTTCTATTTCTAAATGGTTCCGCTTTTTTAGTGAATTTCCCCCATAAGGAAGAAGCTATTAACGTATGTCTCATGGTAAGACTTAAGCCCGACTTAAAACCATGATAACTTTTCATTTTTCAACTTTATATATATGTGTGTGTGTCCATAAGCACGATAACTCTCGTAAAAAAGGTCCAATTTTAATGATATTTGGTACAAACGTGTAAAGTACCATTTATTTGAACGAGTTCGAAAACCAGACGAATCGCACCATCCGAAGGGGGTTTTTTGGGGTTTCCACATGTATTTTTTATTTAAATCTAATTAAAATTGTTACCATTGAATTCAGCATAAAAATTTGGTATTTTGATCATTGCTCTACGTCAATTGTTTACTGAGATATTGAAAGTGCTAAACACAGTACATTGTCTAATGTTATTCTTATGGAGAAAAAGAAAAGTTGTACATCTCCCTTATTTATGAACATAAACTGACCAAATTTGGTATATGGCTTCATCTGGTTGTCGTTTGCACAAAGATGCAAAGACAACTATTTGTCAACCCTTGTCAACCTTTTTCAAGGTCAACTATTGTTGTTTGCACAAAAAAATTTCGCCTTTGGTTCCCGTAGCAGCAAACCTAGGGACTTGGCCCGCATGTTATTCTTATGGAAAATAATTCATATGTTATATATCGCTTATTTATGAATGTATATGAATGAAACTTGGTATGTGACTTCACTAAGATGAGTTATTTTGATATTTGCATAAAAATCCATTATTTTGTGTTCCTTGATGTAGCAAACCTGCGTACTCATCCCCAATGTTATTCTTATGAAGAATAATTAATATTTTAAATATCGCTTGTTTGTGAATATATTTCTTGTGAATCCTGTTAAGTGTTTTAATGTGTTATGTTATATATTCATTGAACATTCGCAGAGTATGCAGGTTTGCTGCGACGGGGGTATTTTTTGTCGCAATCACTTGGGAGAGACGCTTTTTATTGTAGAATAGGATGAGATGAACAATAATTTGTTTATTAAATCACATTCATGGAGCAGTTCAATGTTTGCTTCAATGACTGCTGCTCCTGACGTTGATCTTAGTGACTATATTTTAATACAATTTAATATTTAGCTGTCACCAACAATTAATTATAATTTGAAATTGTGTGCAATCTTTTATTATTATTTTTATTTAGTTAATTGCCTGGTGTAGGTAATTATTCAGTTTGTAACTTATTAATGCCATTATAATGTTATTGTCAACTTATTTACTTGTTTTATTATAAAATAAATTCTCTATTATAAAATAAAAATCTGAATGACAACATTTGTTCTACAAAAATAATTGTTTTGTTTTAACATGGTTTTAAATTAATTTCATATAATAAATTACTAGTGTGCGAATGTCAACTATTACTTCTTGACTTATTACAATTTAGGAAAAAATAATCTTAGTAAGAAATCATTGTTTAACAATTTATAGTGTAACTTATCTTTAGGTAAATACTCAATTTTGAACGTAAATATTAATTTAATCAAACCAATCATTAGGGCTTAGTAAAATGCCGATTACCGAAAATCAAGTGGGGTTTGGCCAACCCCCATCACATAAAAGCAAACAATCAACAAAATCCCCTTGCTGTACCAAAGTGCCGAACCAAGTCCCACTAGCCCGCCCCACCCTACTTTCTCTCGTCGCGTGCCAGGAAACTCTGAGAAAACAATGTCTCATTCGCACCTGACAGCGAGCACTCGCACACTGGCGTCTGAACCGCTACGGGCCGCGGCGCCGCGATCCCAGCGCTGCCATTGGTCCGCGGCCGCGGCCTCTGATTGGCTGGCTAGCACGTGCGCATGTGTACACCTGCAGCGGCGCAGTGGTGGGGGGAGGGTATATCATGCGGATCCCGGTCTCCCCTTCTCATAGCTGCTGTAGACTCCGCGCCGTGAACATGTGCTTGTAGTGTAGTGCCGCCGGAGTTCTGTTCTGTTCAGTGTTGTGTTTGTTATTCGCCATGCGTGTTAGTGAGGAGACCCCCATCATGGGACGTGGAGCCGTCAAGAAGCCCAACTACAGCCACTGCCCTCTTAAGAAGCGGCCGGTCTATCTGTTCAAAGATGAGCTAAAAGGTAGGATTCAAAAAATATCTATAATTTTATAAAGTATTGTTCTTTTACGTGATTGAAAATTGTCAATATATCCGCCAAGTTAAAATTTCTATCACTAATAAACTTGTTTGTGAAACAAATTAAATTTTATTATTGATTATCCTTTTATATAGAAGTTCCATAATCATTATGAAAAATATCATAACATTGTTGGTTTTCAATAAATGTCTCGTAATTTTCAGAATATATAATTTGACTAACAAAAACAAGCCAGTAATAATTAAATTAAATAATACACGTCCAACATTTGAAATTATAGTACTAATATTTACTTTTAAAACAGTGACTTTAAAGTCTTAGCCTATTTGAAATTTGATTCTTGTGTATTTAGTAATTAAATTGTTCTTAAAAAATAAATTTATTTGTATTTATATATTATTTATTTATATATTGTTTTTCACGTTGAAATATATTTAGAAGTACGTAAAACGTAAATTTTAATAAATAATAAAGGTTTAAATATTTTGCATCTTATAATCATCATGAACGAATTCAACAGTTTTAAAATATCAATCAACACAAAGTGTGAATTTTAACTATACAAACGTAAATATCAAGTTTCGAAACATAATTATGTGAGGGCAAATAGTTTAATATATGATTGTTTGATTGTTGCAAAACGTTATGTTATTTAGTTTTATTTACTTCCCCATTAAACTAGAAACAAATATACCGTCTTATTGGAGAGAGGCGTACAGTACAAACCATTATTGGACTAAACTGCTAAGTACAACAAACATTTCAATGGCAATACAAATTTATGCTATCTCTAACTTTATCTCCAAAAATAACAAACTACATTACTTATGTAAAATGTTTCTTTCATCTAGGTATCTTAGTTTACGTTAAAGTAATCAAGGTAAATAAATCTTTATAGTCATTTTTCGTGTTTTATTTCAGTTGAACTTGTTGTAGTTATGACATTTTAAACATGGTACATAGGTAGTGAATACAGCTAATGTTTTATGTAATTTTACAATTTTATTTCCAAACAGTCGTAAATATAAAAAATAAAAAATAATAGATCTATATTTACAATGTCATATTTTGTACAACGAAAAATGAAATAATTTTTATAATGAAATATCATATGAAATTTAAATAACACTTTAACTGACTTACAAATAAAAAATAGTTTACCCGTGAAGTTTTTTAATATACATAACGTTTATTAGGTCTAGATCGTATTCAACACTTTAAAATATTGAAATTTTCTAATGTATAACGTTGATATAATAATATAATATTATTTATTTAAGTAATAATTTAGGTTTTGTGTGCATTAACAGGTTTCATTTAAACAAACCAAACTTAGCTTTCGTTCAATACATTTCGTTGTATTTTGAATTTAGGGGAATCCTTTGGAAATCAAGAAATGAGGAAGCTAAAAGTCATCAAGAATATGACTTTTAAAATATACTACATCTAAATTTAATGTATATTAAAGCTTATTGACATAGTTTTACTAGCAAAATTCCACACACTTTCATCGGTGTACGAATACTCGGTGAACTAATGGTGCCGTTTGTCGAAAGTAATGTCCTCTAACTTTCTTTTCACTGTGAGGGGGAGTGGGTCCGGCTTTCTCCAGCCTCTGTGACTTTATACTGTTTTGTTACTCTGATCCTGATTGTAATTTATAACAATATGCGTATTATAACTGTGAGAACATTATTTATGGAATTGCTATCGTGCGTGTAATCGTACGTAACAATCATAATTGTGGTTCAGATATAAGAAGTTATTTATCATAGTAAACAGCTTTGGGATTCTTTTTTTAACCATTCAAAATTAAATTGGTTTATTCAGTATCGACATTTCCTCTGTTGTTTTATAGAAATATTATTATCTTAAACAAAAATGAACGTAATATAAATTGGTAAATAAAAACGGTATTTTTGTATGGATTTTAACTTCCCAATACTTTTAACTGCATTTTTAAGCAGTACATAAAAATCATTTTAGAAAAATATATCAAATTATTATTAGGTTTGGTATTTATAAATTTTGTTTATAATTGTTTTATTCTTTGTAAAACTAAACCATTGTATTTGAAGGTGCCAATCGGCATATTGCAAGACTGCTAATCGGTCATCGGTGATGGGTCGCGACATTTGTTGTCGCGACAATTTAACCAATCTTGTTTTACAAACTATTTTTTTTCAATTTATAATAAATGTGCTTGTTGTTTTGCAGATACGGGAGACGATGACCACTCCGAGCCGGAGAACCTGAGCACCAAGCCCGAGGACCTGCGGCTGACCTGCAAGTCCCTGACGCCGCCCCCCGGGGTCGCCCTGATCTCCGCCAAGAAGCCCGCGGTGGAGGCCAGTCCCCCCAGCACCCCCGCTACGTCAGCCCTGCTGCAGCAGCACCTCCAGTCCTCCCTGAGTCAGCATGGCCACCACTTCCTCAGCAAGACCTCCGGAGGACCCCTGGAGCCGCTGAACCTCAACACCCCCGTGGACCCGTACAGAGCCACCTCCCCCACAGCGTGGCACCGCATCGCCCCGCACTACCCGCCCTACTTGTACCCCTACCCGCCCCCTGCCGATGTATACAGCCACTACTACCCTTCCAGAGTTTCCTCGGAGCAACCCCTCTCGCCGTACGCTCCCAGAGACATTTCCCCTCACGCGTTCCGCCCCACCGTTGCCGCTCTTCCGAAGCTGTACATGCCCTACCAAACCGCCGACCCTGTCAGTCTATCACCGACTTCCTCGACGTCTTCTACGTCCAACAGCTTGTTCTTGGGGACTTCCCCTCCCCCGTTGACACCTGAAGACCTTTCATCCCCCGGGAGTGTCGCGAGCTCCGGAGGGTCCAGCACCGGAAGTACGGGGTACGGGAAGAGGGCGAAGGAGAGTTCCTCCGCTCCCCGGTACCAATGCCCGTTCTGCTCCAAGTCGTATTCCACCTACTCCGGACTCTCGAAGCACCAGCAGTTCCACTGCGCCGCCAACGAGGACTCCACCGCCAAGAAGACCTTCAGTTGCAAGTACTGCGAGAAGGTGTACGTCTCTCTGGGAGCGCTCAAGATGCACATCAGGACGCACACTCTGCCCTGCAAGTGCGTCCTCTGCGGGAAGGCCTTCTCCAGACCTTGGCTGCTGCAAGGCCACATCCGGACTCATACTGGCGAGAAACCGTTCTCCTGCCCCCTTTGCAACCGCGCCTTCGCCGACCGCTCCAACCTCCGGGCGCATCTCCAGACCCACTCCGACGTCAAGAAGTACTCCTGCACCAACTGCAGCAAGACCTTTTCCCGAATGTCGCTCCTGTCCAAGCACCTGGACGGTGGTTGTCCGGCCATCGGGGGGCAGAGCTCTGACGAGCTCTACCAGTGGACGCCCCAGCAGAACCTCTCCAGACACCGGGAAGGTTCGTCGGAAGATCTCTACCACAACCATTCCCCACAACCCACCTAGTTCGAGTGCCTAGCACGGCTTTCTTCTTGAAAATTCCTTTCTCTTTTGTTTATATTTATTATCTCTTTTACCATTTCCAGTGATTTTGAGACTGTATAAAAATACTTTAATATATTTTCCACCAAGAGTCATATAATGTATATCCTTATGTTTCTTTTCTGTATAGTTTCCCGTCGATAAGACACTAACTTTTTGAGTCATTTTAGTTTTAAGCGGAATGGCTAAGTTATTATTTTATCTTTAATTTCTTCTTTATCGTAGTGCCTTTGAAAAGACTGATTTTTATAAATATTCCACGTCGTATACTCGCCCTAGTTTTAGATTTTAGTTTTATAATCGAAATAAAAATTGTACAAATTAACGTCAGAAAAGTGCCCTTTGTATTTTTAAGTAGAAATTTATTAGAGTGCCATATTTTTAAAGAGTTACTTTTTTACACAAAATACATATCCGATTAACTTTTTTAAGACAACTGTTTTGAATCTCACATTTAGATATAGCCATTCTGGATGCTAGTCAATTGAATGTAAACGTTAGCATTTATTGTAAATATAAGTAGTTATTGTATAGATAGAGTTGTATTGTACATAGAGCATTAAGTGCCTTAGGTTTGTATTTACTTTGCTGTTCCTTGAGAAAATATATTTTACATTTTTAAATTTTATACAACTGTAATAAATTATATTGTTTTATGGAAAATTTTGTTTTTTATTTTAGAGCCATTAACCTGGTGAAGTACAAAAAGGATAATTTATGTTAATGGAATATGTATATTATTCACAAATAATTGAATCGATAAAGTGCATGAACTTTAATTTTATTAACGTAATCTTGAATTACAAAGTAAATCTTTCAATAATAATTATAACAATGAGTCATTTTAAACAAATTAATAAATATTGTATTTGTTTCAAGTGTCTAACACAGCTCTTTTTAATGCAAAATCGTTTATATAAACAAATAAATGCTTCTAGACATAAATAAATAAATGCTTCGAGTACAGGTACAGACATAATAACGCTGATTTTGTTTTGAGTTAATCTTTATTTTACCGAGCACTAATGCACCACACATTCATTTTAAATATATCTTTTTTGACAATGTTTTGCCGTTGAAGTATTTTTTTAATCATTATTTAATGTGTGGTTAACTTAAATTTAAATTTAAGAAAAATTCTGTAGGAAAATATAGAGATTAACTTCTTACAATAAATTATTGAAAACACAAAGATGCAGCGATGAAGACGTCAAATAATTGACCTGGTTGACAAAGTAACTACAGGAAACAAATATGACGTATTATCTTATGGTAAGTTACTTCATTGTTTAAGACGATGATGCAGCTAAGGCGTGTTTTCAGGTAAATTAAAAAAAGTTTTATCTCTAATTTAAAAGAATTATGATGCGACTTACAGATAATCAACACTTATATAAACTAGATGCTTGTAGCGGCCTTGCACGCATAAACCAAAACATCACATGTTTACTCTATATCTTTATGTTTACAAACATCCTCACTTTACTACTCTTATGCGCATAATTCCAAGGATTCTTTCCGCAACTGATGGTTTGCAACACATGATTTAAATTTCTTTGAAAACATATAACTTAAAATGTTTGAAAATTAAAATAAGATTTGTAAACAATTAAAACCCTAAATTTACATTCAGGTTTCGACATTAATTCTCTGCTACTTAAAATTACCTTTCTTCCAAAAAAATTATACAAATCTTATCAAGTGGTTGTCACTGAATCTTTCCGAAAAAACACCAGTTTATATAGAATATATAGGATGTACGAAAGGGGTTTAACTATTTTCAACATCATTCATACGAAATGTAAAAGATACAATGTAATGATGGTAAATTTGTTTTAAATTCCATAAAAATATAGTATATTTCACTACTAGTCACGAAAGTGACCCATTTTGAGGCAACATAGCTTTTTACGCGCGAGGCGAAGCCGAGCGTCGAAAATGCTCTTGAGCCCCGAAATAGGACTTTAGTGACGAGCAGTGAACAATACTTTTCATCACGATGCAAATAAAGGCGGTCCCACTTTTCTCGCGAACACGTCCGAACATTCGGCCGAACTCCGGAGTATTCGCGAGAAGTGTGGGAGCTTCACGAACTTTTGAATACATACGGGTCGTAATGTTCAGTGAACATTCGGGAGAATGTTCGACCGAATGTTCAGGCCTGTTCGCGAGAATTGTGGGACCGCCTTAACCACCCTAAACTTTAAACAAAATTATCTGATATTTCATAGTCTATTAATTTTCCATGATAAACACAACACGGTTTTACAATTCATTTTAGTGTTGAAGTCAGGTATTTGAACATAGAATTGTCAAAACAAATAACGATCTGATACTGGTGCTCCTGTTGAGCAAAACGGAACTTCAATTGTTTAGGACACGAAAAGTTTTGTTTGGGACAAGCGAATTATTGTTTAGGACAGGAAAATTATTGTTTAGGACAGGCAAAGTCAGCTGATCATTTTTGTTTTGTTACAAGGAAATCGATAATTTTTGTAGACCTCAGCTGCGTGGTAATGGGCTATTTTCAAATACAGAGTGATGAAAACAAATTAACAAACTAGATTGTCACATTGTCACAATATAGCATATTGTGGAAAAATTTCCTCACACCACACAATGTTGCTGTCAGCGAAATGACTATCGAGTGATAAGGTTATGATTAAGGTCAGGTCAGGTTGTTTAATGTTTGTGAGTTGATGTTTGAAAACAAGTAGACTTGATTATGAATACAAGTGCTGATTGACAGTGATAGTGATATCGACAGTAAGACCTATTGCTCAACAGGTAATCAAATTATGACTGACGTTTGTTAAATAACTTCCTCGTCATTACTGCTCGATTTTTGTTTTATGATAAAATAAAGTATTTTCGAGATTGATGGATCCTACTCAAAATATGATATAGCTTATATGATAGCTTAAGTTCAATGGGAATAACATAGTTTGTTTGCAGAACATCAGCATTATTTCTGTTAAAATTGTAATTTTTTGTTAGAATTTCTTTTTGTTACCAGGTCTTAGAATGTAAATTATAACTTTACTAAAAAACAGGATAAAAATTTTGTGATTATTGAGTTTTATACTAATTTATTAATACTTAATATACCAGAAGGGGGCTTATTATGGTAGTTATTTGCTTCAATCTATGTAACATTGCATATTAATTCCACAACTGTGAATAAAGAGAGATGAAGGGATTATGGAGAAATGATTTGTGCCTTAAATGCGTCTTTAGCAAGGTCTCACACATCTTTACTTCTAGCAAGATTGGGCTACTCCTCATTACGGCTTGAACGGTCTGAGCCAAAAATTCCCGAATTGGTCGTCGAAGCTTAGTGAATGGCTATCACGCTCCCCTGACCTCACTCCATTGGATTTTATTTTAGGGTATAGTAAAAGATGAAGTATTCTCAAGAAAACCTACAAATGTCAATGAAATGAATCAGTGCATTCACCGCGACTCGTAGTAGGAAAATAACAACAATGGAATTAACTTAGCAGCAAAGTTTGTCTCAGCTTGAAAACCCGTCTTCAAGAATGTGCTACTTGTAAGCTTTCAATTTGAGTAATAAATTTGATCTGGTATTTTCATTACTCATAAACCATAAAATGCATTATAATGATGTTCCTGCCAAACATAGCAACAATTTATTTGAAAACACTTTATCTACTATACCCAGATCATCAACGATTACCTATTTGTTATTTCTATTTTCACTCTCTGTATAATCATAATGAGTTATAAAATAAACTGTTATAGATCCATTTCCAGTTATTAAAAATAATAACTGATATTTTACCTAAAAACAAACTTTGCACTGTTCAATAGGCTGTTAAATATTATGCCAACTCAATAAGTCTCACGTCAACTTAACACAAAGTAAATTTACAGTTACTCGTATACTACAGTTATTTTTAGGCGAGTTTCACAATGATGAAAGTGTAAACAGAATTACAAATAACTGAGTCCAAGAATAATTATGCATTAGCATTATTAAGTAGGTTGTAAGTAAATGCGTAAAACAATTACCAACCAACGGTGTATAATTTCAAACACACGGAGTAATTTGCAGGAGGCCCACGAGCTGTCAGCGAGATGCATGGAGTAATGTAGTAATGCATGGAGTAATGCAGCTGCATATCTGTCCACGGCTATAACACTGAGTCATTGTCAATTAATGCCGTACTCTGTGCTTACTATGTGACACATTATAGCTAGGGTAAGAAAACGATTAAGTCTAACTAAATCTTTAATGAGGCAAGTTTTATGGGAAAAAATAATTACATTTTCATCGAGTGCAAAAAGTATTAAATTTAAACCCAACATTTAAAATCTCTTTGGCTGCACTAGCATAAATTTGAATAGGGTTAAAGACCCTAAAATATATTTAATGAATTACATAAATGCTAAGCAAACTAGATGTAATGTTATTTCCCTTCAGAAATTGTTGATGTCACATTGCCTTGAACTTGATGTCTTTCGATGTCTTAGTTATTTGCATGCTTTTATTACGTTAGTTGACCTGGTATAAAGTATACAAAGTGTATTATGCATTCACCATAAGTTGTTAATGTACGTCTATTTACACATATTTTGGATCGTAAAGTTTTTTTGTCGATTATTTATTGACAATTTGAACAAGTTTAAAAAACGTACAATGAATTCGATACAATTTAATTCTAAAAACGGAATTTTGTTTTTACTACCTGATGACCAGAAAACCATTTTCCATCCGCACATATTATTATGAAATCATGATTTATGGTGAAACAGTGCAATAAAGCATGTAAATGAGTAAAACTTAAAAAGGCAGTTAAAATAATACAAACATTAATATTAAATAAATAAGTAAAACCATATTTTAAATAGACTGGAATTATTTCTGTACATGGTATAAATGTTTTAAAATGTATTTGACATGTTTGGAAAAAATGAAATGAATTTAAAAAGAAATATTTTATCATTATAATATCCAGAGAAAAGTATACCATGGAACATAAACGCTACCGCCTAGAACTATTCAAAAATAAAAATGAAATCTATATGGTTTATAGATGAAAAGAAAGATAACAAAGCTAAGTCTACAGATAAGTTAAAATGTTATATACTAATCAACCTTCTGAAAGTACTGAGGAATTTCAAAATTCCAAGTTTGTAAATTTGAATTAGAAGAAGTTGTTAACGTATTAGGTAATAAACTTTTTGTAAGTACACTGATATTTTGTTAAAGAAAATTACCTTGTTGTATAATTACACTATTAATATAAATGCGAATAAAGAAACGTCGAATCATATTTTTGTAAATTTAATATGTACAATTAAGTACATATCTTAAATTCGTGATGAAAAATCACAGTACAACTATTGATGGGTTCCATAAATGGCATTGTAAAATGACAAATATATCATTGGTGACAAATAGGACCTCTCTGTTAGTAAAATAATGCTGCGCCTGTCAAATATTGTCCTAATGATGATATTAATTTCCGTAAATTGTCTCTTCGGTAGACTACGGCCGGATGCCTCTATTGTTCTCAATATGCTAATGTTCTAATTAAAGAGCTTTTAACCTACCCACGAGGCATCCTGATCTGGCTCCGTTACTTCTCAAAATAGTATTGCTGATACACAATCCATAAGACAAAATGTTCTAACAAATTTATAAATGCGGTGAAATAAAATTAGGAATACCAGCCAAACTTATGAATATGACATATATAACTCGATTAACAGTTAAGTAAATAATCCTAAACTCAACGCGGAATCTGTTATTTCTTATATTTACAAAAACAAGTTTTTGTAATGGTATCAGTATGGTAACTACAAGAAAATGTGCATAATGAACAAAGTAAAGGGTAGGAAAACTTAATCGATATAGTTCATCGTGTACAACAGTATATTTTATTAATAATTTTATTATACTATAAAATATAATTTGTTTACAATATTTATATATAATTCTGTAAGCGAAATTTTTAAGTCAAAATTGTTGGCGTTTGGTAAATCGCAGGATGATGGGAGACGGCTCAAATTCTCAATCCCAGGGACTCGGGAAGAATAGCAGTATTTCCAAAAAGTTACCAGCAAACTAGAAATAACGTAAACATCCCCTATAAGAAAGGCATGGGGATTTAAAAACGTCTGCTTTGTTTACATGTGATTACGTGAATACTTTATTTACGAACTGACATTTGTTCCTTCTTATAATGTTCTACTTTCCTGAGTGTGTAAAGAGTAAGAAAAATAAGATTAGGCAGAGTATTGGCATGTACTGGTCAAGGTCAGGGGTGATGGCCCCTTCAAGCCACTAGTATAATTTAAAACGAATTTTAAGCGGTAAGTTTTCAACTGATTGTCTAATAAGAATTAGTTAAATAAGGGTTTACCTTCCGTCAACGGCTCCAACAAATTGTAACTTGCGTTACGATCGTTTCGGCATTATAATGCCATCCTCAGACACAATACAACGAATCTCAGCTGAAGCAGCGTCGTCACACTTAAAAATACACAAAACGAACATCGAACATTTAGACGAAAAGTACGACGAACAGGCTGAAATTTGTGGTATTGTGTCTGAGGATGGCATTATAATGCCGAAACGATCGTAACGCAAATTACAATTTGTTGGAGCCGTTGACGGAAGGTAACCCCTTATATAGTTATATAACGGCTCTGGGGCTAAATAACAAGAATTTTAATCAGAATCAGTTGTTTTTAACCCAGTGAGCCATCCATTTTCTATGGATATTTATAGATCTAGTATACACAATAATAGTTATAAATTAAAGATGATGTTTTGAAATGTTACTTGACGATTGTTATTTGTCATATCGAAAACCTGATCGCTCTTGTATTAGTCCAAAATACATTACACATTTAAATATGTCATGATCTTATATGTATTTGTACACATTGTTATAAAATAAAGTAAAGTTGCTGTAACCTTCTGGCTAATATTTTTTGTCAGAGTTTTAAGTCACCCTAGTGTCTCTGACCATATTTATGTAGCTGGGACCATCCCTTCCAAACTCTTAAGTTTCAAAAGCCACATGGATTTCGCCAGGAACCGTACCCGTGCCTTTAGAGTGGTAGAGTATTACTCAACCCACTCAGCTATGACTGCCACAATATTAACATTCAGCAATATTTTTAAATTATTTACAATGAATTATTCCTCATTATTTTAGGATTATACGTTGAGGAGCTAGGCAAGATAAAGTAATTTACTTTATTAAGCCAAAAAATAAGCAGGTAGTAAATAAAAAAAACCTGTTTTACGCAGTTTTAACCCTTCTTTAAGCGCATTTAATCATAAAAATGCGTGTGTGATAAAGTGTAAAATTGTGTATCGAAATTGTGGTAATTGTGTGGAAATTGTGGTGTGTGGGAAATTGTGGTGTATCGAAATTGTGGTACTCTTATCAAGAAGTTATTTACTATATACAGCAACGAACTAAGCCATATACAACAAGCAGGTAGAGCACAATCTGTTGCCTGAAGCCATTCGTTTTTTTTTTTCAAAATGTGGGTATGATAAAGTGTAAGAGTGTATCGAAATTGTGATACCTTATCAAGAAGTATTTTTATATATAGCACTGAATTAAGTCTTATTCTTAAAAGTATAATAATAATTATAATTATAATAATAATCCTATACTTTAATATGAGTAAGGTTTGCTTGCTTGCTTGCTTGCGACACGGATCTCAAAAACGGCTCCAACGATTTCCTTCAAATGTTCTAAATAACTAATTTATTGGATAAAAATAAGTTCTAGACAGGCCTCATCCCCAGGAAAAAAAAATAATCTAAAAAAACTAAAATGAAAAGTTAAAAAAATTAACATTGGGCTTATGGAGTTTCAAATCAAAACAAAAGAATTGTAACAGCTGTTCATAATCAACCAGGAAACTGTCAAAGTAATACTCATGTTGTATATGATTAAAAACATGTGGTTTCCTGAGAGCAGAGATTAAAAGATTTGAGTGAAGATTACATAAATAGAGTAGTAAAATAAATCAAAGGGACATTGAGCTATAAATAACAACTGAAGTGACCTTAAAAATGTATAAAAGGGGCAAATGAGTTATACAAATCTGATTATCAGTAGGGGGAAGTGGTGAAATATTACTCCAAGTCATCTAAACAAACTGACTGGCCTTCCCCTGAGCAAAGCTTGGGCCCCCAGGTACTAATATAATATAATATAATAATAATAATTATATACAATAAGCAGAGAAAAACAAGAACTCTGCTGTGCCTTGAGTTCTTCTCTAAGCAAATATCTTCATAAAAAACGTGTATGTAATAAAGTGTTAGAGTGTGAAATTGTGATAAATTATCTAGAATTTTTGTACATATTTTTGTGGTTATTTGATGGTGTGTAATGATAATTTTACCTACAGTACAACTGAGTTCAGTGTAAATAGGACTATAGTCCACAGTATAAATTACAAATATGGAGCATGTCCGTGCAACATGATGTTACCTGACGTAACCAACACATCCCTCGCAGATTACCGCGGCTTCAGTACCTACCACCACTGCAGTCTCCCGGCTCCCAAGGGCGAACGTTGATTTACTCGAACGTCATTCACGTCCATCATCATTATCAAAGGCTGCAGAGTGTTCAATGCGGTGATGCTTTATTATGTGATAGGTTATAGCCTATTCCAGATGTACAGGGAAATTATCCAGTCGTGAAAGGTGAGTTACCCCCGGTGAATATAGTTAACCTAATCCAGTGAATTTATATCGGGTGTCTTGCTTTTAAATAGAAACAACGCAGGACTTTCCACAGCTTAGTGGAATGAACAATTAGCGTACTCTATAGTTTATTAGAGATTGTTATAACATATCTGTAAAGAAAATATAATTAGTAAAAGTAGTTATATTTTGTTTAGTAATGTTTTAAACAAGCACAAGAGACTTTCCAGTTTTCTTATAATTCATTTAGCTGAACAGAAATGGATTATTTTAATTTAGTAAAATATTTTCGAAACAATAAATATAATATATAAATTTTTCACTATTTAAAGTGTTTGCCCTTAAGGAATTGCTATATTTAAATTTTGGTTTATTATTTTAAGTTGGAATCTATTATTTTAATTTAATTGTTTAAAAGCTAGCGAAGACGAGCATTTTTGAAAAATGTTAAACTTAGAAGCGGGAATAGTTGGTTGTAACTATGTAAAGAAATTAATTACGAAAACAATGTTTAATTTTAGGTAGTTACGTATGAAAACACCAAATTACCTTGGAGGATAACTTTACTGTTATGCAGTGAGATTAAAAACTTATTATTTATTATAATAAAGTTTGTTTTAATGACAACTGAGATTTACATCGGTATGTATTTTTTCAGAATAAAGAATGACTATGTTTAAAGAGCAAGAATTTCGTCTTACACATCAATAACATTGTTGAAAATAAGTACTATAAGAATTCAAATAACATTTGTAAACAATCAAGAGAAGTACCGTACTATTTCTCGTGGGGGGTTTGGACAGCTCCCTATTCAAAAGTTATAAACACGGACTAGGCACTGCAGTGATTAGACCTGTAGCTCGTACAGGAGAGCAAAGTACTGTCCCGCACCGGGTTTGAATGAGCTGGCTGGCATTACAATATTGTCGTATACTAGCCAGGCTGTCCCGCCGCATTTACATACAATGAGGCTAAGTAAGTCATTGTCATTACTTCTGAGGTCCTTTCTTCACAATCCAACTATCATTAAGAATATAATACCTATTAAAATATCGAATGCATCTATGAAACTCCGTCAGCTAAGAAAGTTGTTCACCTACACCCCAGTGAATGTTCCCTGCAGTTATTCTAATGGGGTTTCTTGTTCCGAGTAGGGAGGTCACCATTGGTGTCAACTGAAATGGCGCAAATGTAATGGTAATGAAGAGTGTTACGAAGTATTCGTGCGTCACGGATTGTACAAATTGTTTATCACACTTATATAATTTGCGTAAGACAACAAATTTGTACTCTTCTGGAAAACGCTTGAACTCGTTTTTTCAATTACGTATTTGACATTATAAAAAACGACTTGCATCACTATAATGTATTTTCTGCTTACATTCAAAACTGTTACTATACATTAAATATTTTTAATATACTAAATTCTTAAATATATTGAGGTAGATTTTGTGAGTAATTCTAATAATGTTTCACCAAAAAAATATATAAAGAAAACTGTTTTTAACCGTATATTCTGAACAGTATAGATTTATTATCTTCGAAATGGATTTATTCTTTTAGTTGTTTTTTCTAGTTTCTTAAACCTGTTTTGTTGTTCTACTGACTATTCTTTATAAGCTGAACACAAACACCAGTTGTATTTAACATTTGTATATAATCAGCTGATAATTTAATTTTGTAATTATCTTTATTTTATTTAAAAAAATCATTTTTTCCCTATTTGTTTCCACCCAAAAATTAATTTTTCTTAATTAATACTCTGCTAAATAACAGGTTATGGGCCTAGCAGCATTTCTTTAACTTCCCAAATTTTCTAAAAGTATATACTTGAGCATTTTTGCTAGGCTGAGTATTTACAATGGCACAAGAATATCAAAGTAGGTTTTCCAATGCAACACTTATGTTTGAAAAGTTAAATGGAATGTCAAACTATTCTGACTGGAAATTTGGAATGGAAATGCATTTGATGCATAACGATTTATGGGACTGCATTGAATGTAATGAAAATGGGATGGTTTTAAATGATGAAAAGAAGAAAGATATTAAGGCAATAACTAAATTTTGTCTCATGGTTTCACCTTCATATCCAAATATCCGTAATGCAAAGAGTGCAAAAGAAGCTTGGGACAATTTGCAAAAGGTTTATCAAGACAGAGGTTTAAATTAAAATTTATCTTTTACAAGTTTTGATGAACACAAAATTTGAGAATTGCCGTAACATGGAAGCCTATGTGCACAAGATAATGACTATTTCACATGGACTTGCTGAATGTAATTCCCCTCTGGATGATGAGTTCATAGCTGCGTTTGTGCTAGCAGGATTGCCAGAAAAATATAAACCAATGAGAATGGCAATGGAAAACTCCGGCGTCAAACTAACAACTGAGTATGTCAAATCCAGACTTCTCCAAGAGAATTTCAAGCAGCATGCATTTGATAGTACAGCTTTTCTATCAAAAGGTAAAAAGTCTAATGCTAAGTCAATGCCTTTTAAGCAATCATCAGAAATAAAATGTCTTAGGGTAACAGACTTGGTCGTATTGTTGAGCATTGCAAAGCTAAAGTCTTACTTCCTCCTAATAATACAAATAATTGTGCAGAGTCCACTTTTTCACAGGCCTCTGAATCTGAGGTCAATTCAAATAATGGTAGGTATAAGCATGAAATGCCCAGTTCTCAAGTTCAAAATAATTTAAGTTCATATAACAAGTGGTCTAAAGTGACTAATTCTAGCTAGTGGCTGAGTGATTATAATTTTAATGTTAAACATGAGATAACAGTAGCAAATAATCAAAAGGTATACAGTGAAGCAGTTTGCAACGCAACTGTTATACTACCAAACAAAGAAGAAAAGGTTATTTCAAATGTCATGATTGTACCAAACCTTTCGACTAACTTGCTTTCAGTTCACAAAATGGTTCAAAATGGTTTAGCAGTAATTCTTTCACATGGATGCCAAATTTATTAAGAGGATGCATGTCTTATTCAAGGTAAAATATTGGCAAAAGCTTCTAATGTAGGAGTAATTTACAAACTGGATGTAAGTGAACAATCTGTCTCACAGACACCAAATGAACAAAGTTTTCATACTGTTTCTACAACTGATGCTGAGATCTGGAATGAGCGACTTGGACACCTTAACTGGATAAGTATTAATGTTTTACGCAAACATTTATCCACAGGACTAAGTTTTTCCTTGAATCAAGGTTTAGGAAGTGTATTCCTTGTATCGAAGGTAAGATGAGTAGATTACCTTTTCCCCAACAATCAGTTCATAGAGCAACTGGGAAGCTGGAACTGATTCAAACTGATTTGTGTGGACCAATCAATGAGTTCTCACTGAGCGGGTGTAAATATTTACTTACTTTTATTGATGATTATTCTAGGGAAGTTTTTGGTTATTTTCTTAAAACCAAAGACCAAGTTTTCAATACATTTAAAAGGTTCAAATCTAAAACTGAAAATGAAACTGGTTTGCGAATCAAATGTAAAAGAAGTGACAGTGGTAAGGAGTACGTTAAAAGAAATTTGAGAACTTTCTTTCTGAAAGTGGTATAAAACACAAAAGGAGTGTGAAGGACACTCCTGAGCAAAATGGCGTTGCTGAAGGGCAAATCGCACCATAATTGAGAAAGTGCGTTGCATGCTCCAAGGCAGTGGTCTAGGTAAATCTTATTGGGCAGAGGCAGCCAACACTGCAATATATCTGAAACTTCGAAGTCCCTCTAGAGCTGTAAAAGGTTTTACACCTGAAGAGCTGTGGTCAGGCGAAAACGTTAATCTTTCTCACTTGAAGATTTTTGGTTGTATTGCTTATGTGCAAATTCTTAAACAACTAAGGAAAAAGCTTGACCCTAAGGCAAAGGAGTTTGTTTTTACTGGTTGCTGTGAAGAAACCAAAGGTTATCGGTTGATTGATCCCAAAAGATTGGAAATTTCAAGAGAAGTGGTATTTATTGAAAATATGTTTTTCAAACGAAATGCTGAAAATGAGTGTGACGAGATTCTACTGATAGAGGTCTTAACAAACGAACTGAGTAATGAGAAATACTCTTTAAGACCTGAAGAAAGATTAAGTGAGCAATCTACAAGGAGTGAAAATGATTTGTCTGAGACTGATAATTTTTCTAGTGAAGGCGATTTATCTGCTTTATCTGTAGAAGTGGAATCGAATCAATCTTAGAGGAGAATATATCCTATAAGAGATAGAAAACCCAAGGAATATCCAGAGTGTATCTCCTGTCAGACATTTTGCACCGAAGATGAGCCAACAACATATGCAGAAGCAATAAATGGTGAAAATAAAAGTAAATGGAAAGATGCGATGAAAAATGAGTATGCGTCATTACTTAAAAATCATTCTTGGGATCTAGTTGATTTACCCAAAGGTAAAAAGGCCATAAATTTTAAATGGGTTTTAAAAGATAAAAAGAAATGCAGACGGAAAAATTGAACTATATACCAACAAATCGAATGTATGCAATTGTGTTGATAAAGTGTCTGAGTAAACAGAAACACAGTGTTTGCCTGGATGGACTCGGGCTTGTAAAACGTCAGTGTCCAGCTTAAGGGGGAGTGCTGTTCTACTGACTATTCCTTATAAGCTGAACTCTAACACCAGTTGCATTTAACATTTGCATATAATCAGCTGGTAATTTACTTTTGTAATTATCTATATTTCATGTTTAAAATATAAATTTTTTCTTCTATTTTTTCCACCAAAAAATTAGTTTTTCTTAATTAATACTCTGCTAAATAACATGTTTCAAAATAGTGTGTCCCAAAAATAACGGAACAACTTTTTCGACCGTAAATACTTTAATAACATGCACATATAAAATTACAGATGACACACGTCCTGAAGTTTCATTGGATATAACTTTTATTGGTGAACATCAACATCGTTCCCATAGCTGGAAAAAATAGATAGACATTTCTGATATCCAAACCAGAGTCCAATCTGTAATTAATTTTATTTCTAATGAATTATGTGAATGTCAAGTTAGTCTTATTTTTTGAACATTGGAGAATTTAGACTATAAATCTGGTTTTTGATAAACACCTATACGAAATCACGTGGTTTTGAGATCCGGAGACAGTCCGTGGGGGTAGGATGTGGAGCTAGGTATACCAAGAGCCCATGAAAGTTTTATTGCACCGTCGCGCGACCGTCGTGTTGTCTCTACCACAACACCTGCCATAGCATGCTGTTATTTCCCATATCATGCCTTTAATATAGGTCATGTTTAAACTTTGACTAACAAAAAAGCATCGCCTAATCTCTTTAACAGGATAAAACAAAACTACGTCTCACAACACTACACAATATATTTACACTTATACTGTACTTATATATAAGACGATAAATATACAAAAAGATGGTACAAGGCGCAAATATAAAAAATATGATATTTACCGTCTTGAATATAACTACAGTATAAGTGCAAATATACTGTGTGTGTTGTGAGACGTAGTTTTATTTTATCGTGTTAATTGTAACAACACGTATTTTGCTACTCAAGAAACTATTTAATCTCTTTAATTAACGCATTAAAATTAATTTGTTTGAGTTTTACGTGAAATAATCAGGCCATCTTTATTTATTTTTATTTCCTTCTTCCTTAATTTCCTTTGGAATATGTTTAATATTTTGACGAATTAATTTTTTATGTTTTTGTAAAAAAATCAATGTGAAGTCCATCTTTTGCAATTCGCTGTTATTTTGGAAGTGACTGGGAGCTTTTGTAAAGGTTCGATACTGGATCCAGCTGCCATTCTCATTGGGCTATTAATTAAAGATCCTGGCTAAAGAATCATAGATCTGAGTCAGTAAGGCATCTCATTCATTCTACACTCATCATTTATTCATTTTCGTCTTAAAATACGTCCTTTCGTTTCGTTGGCGTCATATACAGTGATTAGCTGATTAGCTCAAATACATCTAATGATTTATTTGTTTATTGTTTATTTTCCCGTTGATTATATGTTCTTTCAATTCATTACTGGTCTCTGTGACGTAGCCCCTCGGCGTGTGAGGGAAGGGTGTTAGTTATAAGGTGGTAATGACCCCGGTGTGGCAACTTGTACACTCCCGCGCGTTTCGACACGGTGACCTGAGACCTGTTTGTGTCATACTCCACTACTCCGCTCCGCGGCCGGGTCGCTGATTTACTTAGGGTGGACTTAACCCAGTTAGCTGGGGAATGATTGAAGACTTTCGTTAATTAAGACGCAAAATCCAGGCCTGGAACACTATTGGAGGTGGGACTATGATTTAATTTGTATGGAAATTTAAGTTATCCAAAATTTACCACTCAGATAAGTTAGTCGAAAATTTTACTTACATTCGTATACCTTACACATACTTGAATACTTACTTTAGTTCTTCATCTTTAACCAACAATATCAGATAGATTGCGTCTTTAAACATCATGTCACAACAAAATATTAAAAGTATCAAATTTTTACGCTGTATAAATTATTTAGAACAATTGTTACATATGTTTGAAATAAGAATTATTGTCCCCTGTGCTTGAAGAATGTAGTTACAAATGTGTACTCTGGGAGTTAATCCGCAAACAAGTAGGAGTAGTGGTAAGTGGATAATAAAAGGAGAACATTTCCGTTAGCACTGAATTGATCTTAATCAATCTTCTTTTGTTCCTCTACGATGAGGAATGATTGCAGAATCCACTCTAACAATCCGGCTATTCGTGTAAAAAAAAGTAATAAATGTTAAGTGTAAGTGAATTTGTTTAAATAGTTAAAAACAACTCAGCTTTAATTATGAAATTGAGTGTTCAACATGACTGAAGATTTTTTATTGTTAAATAAATATATTTCTTTATTACGTGACGTATTGGTTGCACAGAAATACAGAGGTAACTTACCATTTTGCGTCAAATGTAAGTTTATTGATTCTCTGATGTACCACTTCTCAAGTGTCTATTTATTACAAGCAACCCCCGCAAGAAAGCTATCTCTATTCTCCGTTACCCGAATGCGTTGTCGTGTCGGGACCGTAAGGCGATACAGCGATCGATCCACTTTTCCCCGTAATCGTCCAGTTGAGGTGGTCAGTTCCGCTGTGGGAGGAAGAGCAGTGTTTGCGCGCATTGCGCAGTTCATCACGCAACGTCAGTCACGTGACGCGCTGAGAGCTGGGCGCATGCGCAGTCGTGAGTCGGTCTCGTATGTAAAGCACATGCAGATGAGCGCATCGCGCAGTACAAGCTCTCATTAGCCGGGACCGAGAGTTTCTGGAGAAAATCCTGTTTATACCCACGATTCGGGGAACGGAGAAAGGAGGATGTGGGGTAACGAAGGGCTTAATTACACTGGGATTCTTTAAGCAAGCACACACACACATAGACACTCCATTGATTTTTGTGGGCCATACGTTTATTTTAACTTACATACCATTGAATTAATATTTAAAATAAATATTCTAAAGGGGATTGCAAATAAACAATAATTTGTTATGTTTTATAGATATAAGGTGTTTATAGAAATAATCAAAATTTGTATATAGTTTGTAGTTGGCTGGGTAGCACACTGGTTGTTGTTTTCGCTTCGTCACCTGAAGTTCGCCAAATGAATCCTCAGCAAAATCCTGAAACAAATTTTGTGAGGGTTATATACTGGATCCCACTGCCATTGGTCTGGGATATTAAATAATGGTCCAGGCTGAAGAATCAGTAGGTCTTAGTAAAGAATGAGGTCATTGAAGAACTCATTGCATCTCACCCATTATACACTCAAAATTCATTCATATTTGCCTTATGATACGCCCTAGTTGCGTCAGCGTTAAATCAGTTAAATCTATAACGTAAACAAATTCTACTTTTTTTACAAACCCACAATCGTAGTTGTACATTACAATTATGTTTGGAAAAAGTAGCCTTCAGCTACACTCGCTCTCACACACCATATTGACATTGACGATGGAATCAACTACAAACATTTTCAAGAAAACCAAGTGCAATACTAACTAACATGCTATCAGTTGTATTCAACCTAAAATGTTTACCGGAGTCCTCCCTTGAAAAAAACCCCTCGTCTCATAACTAAACTCCTTCAGAGCGAGCGGAACGTCAAACAGACTGTGACCCCTTATCTATTATCAGCGCGGTCCAGACGTCACGTGAGCAGCCTCATCAGTGATAGCAGGTGCCCGGAGACCTCACGTCTCTCGTCCCCTCTCGCCGCTCGCGAGGACCAGCGTTAATCTCCGAGACGGATTGTACGAACACGAGTCCAGCCAAGATCGGAATCATTATAAATTAGCCCGGCCCTAATTATTCGAGAGTCAACCTGTTTTAATGCCCGGCATAAATTAAACAGGCCGTTTCAAGTCATATCGGTGATGGCTTTATTAACTTTACCCGCTAAAGAGGTTTCCGTGTAAATGGAAGGTTCTATTTATTAACCGGTGACTCATTTGAATAGGATGTTAATTAGTCGGCCTGAGGTGGTCGAGATAGCGAGATAGGTTAATGCTTTATTTGGGCAGGCTGGGCTTTTTGTTGATAGCGTTTCACGGAAATTGTTTGTAAATTTTGAAAACCTCATTTTAGATTGTATTTGTTTTAGAACGTATCGATTCTTGGAATATGTGGAGACTAGCCTGGCTAGAGCAATAACAAAGACCTTCACCAGATTGGATTTGTAGCACTATGGCTAGCGTGCTAGCTTCAATAATCAGAAGTTCGCCAGATCGATCCTGAGCAAAATCCTGAGAAAATTGTGTGAAGGTTCGACACTGGATCCAGGTACCATTGGTCATTGGACATTAAATTAATGATCCTGGCTAAAAAAGAGCCCGTATTAGTTAATGATAAGGCTATACAAGGCATCTCACCCATTCCACACTCATCGTTAATTTCACATTCACCTTAAAATACGCCCTAGTTGCGTCGGCGTCTTATAAGGTGATCAAGCGATTAATTCAGTTATGTAGTTATATATATAAACCTTCCACAATCATTGTCATCATCAAAGAATGCTTTAACATAAGATCTTGTAAGTCACATTTATTTTCAAACTGAAACAATGAGAAGTCTGCGGGGTTTAACCTTTCTCCAAGCAACGAATAAATAAATGTTGAACACTCAGTTCAGACTACCCAGAATAAAAGAACACAGAAGGCCTGCCGGATGAAAAGAAACCCTCATCACAGTAGCTGCAGATAAACATCTATGCCGAATTCCCGCTCCTCACTTAACCTCAACCTAGTAACCCCAGGATTTCGCGGAGCTACAGCCACAACCATTAACCATCAACCACGGCATGCTGCCGCGCTGGTTGAGTCTGATGTGTGTGCACATTAGGCGGTTTACTCGCCGCTGCCCCACACTCCTTGCCACTGGCAGCGCGGCGTGCCGACGTCGGATCCTGACGTCTCGCGGACTCTGCTGACGCGCTGACACCCGGTTCAGCCGCACTGATGGGATCAGCAGCGGCTGTCACCATCCTGCACCCTGGCGGGGAGTTGGCACTGACTGGCTGCTCGGTCGGATTTGATTGTTGTCTACTCTCGTGTATAGTGCACAAGCCGTCTAGCTACTGACCTGGCTTCGACCCACAATGACTTTTCTTGGGTAAATGGTCTATTGGCACGATTTGCATGGTTACAATTTAGCCTGGAGCTACCATGAAAATTCTTCAAAAAGGTTATCTGGGGTCACTTATTGCTTTAAAAATATAGTCAGTTAATTGTTAAACTCTCTACATCCACATCACCTGGCACGTCAACCATCCGTGCAAGATTGATTGACTGATTTGTTGGTATTCAGTAAGCTGTCCACCTTCAAATAAGGTTTTGAAGCTTGTGATGCAATGTCAATTCTGAATTTCCATATCTAAGAAATCCCCTCTCCTACAGCGCAACGCTTCATTCAAACGCCTCTGTCGACCCTCGACACTATCACAGCGTGGTTCGCCTGATTCAGCAACATCCTTAGCTCATTCCTTAACTCATTCCTTATCCCTAACCTTAGTTTTTAGGATAATCAAGGTCTTTGTTGTTTTCAGTTTTCCCTCAACACTCAACACTTAACTTTATGTACGGGTTCCATAAAGGAATTCCTTACCAATTTAAGTTTAATTTTTCATAGGAAATGTTTACAATGGTGATTCATAAATCTTAAATCATGGTTTCGTAGATATTTGTATATTCGGAAGTTAAGCTTGGTGAAAAACTTTGAGGTTTAAAATATACATAGATTTATAGAAAGAAAGAAGATCATATTGAACCGTATTTGAAATTATTGCCCTAGGTGCACATTATGAGCTAAAGGAAAACAAAAATCATGTGGCGACTGAGTTTGACAAAGGCTTAGCGGCACAAAAATCTACCATTAAAATTCAACAATCATGTCTGTCTTCAGGATACAACAGAAATATGTGTAGGTGATAAATTAAAATCAGTTTTATCAGGCTACAATGGGACTTGAAGTCATATATTTCCTCCCTAAGGTTCAAACTGGGATCCCATTGCCTTAAAATGAAAGAGCGTAGCCCTATTTCGATTAAATTATCATATCATGTGTTGATCTTTCTTTGAACATCGGAATACTGGCTGAAGCTAATCAATCAGTTTTGAAACTGCTCCTCTGACCGGAGGATCAAGCAGTGTTACGTGGCTAATGTTTTCGTGGGCGGTTGACCCGGGACCCCGGACCGAACGTTACAGTCTTGAGGTGATATCCAATCTGCGGCTAAACGAGGTGTCGGGAACACCTTTCAGACCGATCAATCTCCGCACTGACTGGACGTTGCCGAAGTTGCGATGACGTGGTCTCATCACCCGGGGGTCACACTTTCGCTCTTGTGCAAGCCGAAGCTGACAGGAACAATGTTATGGGATGATTAGTTTTCATTTTGGCTTCGGTGGTATAATAGACTGTTTTCGGACGGAAAATACGGTCAAATTGGGAAAAAATGTAAAGTTAGAGATAAATTAGTATTGAAACATACCAATCTTAGGCAGGGGCGGATCCAGAGGTCATGTTTGAGGGGGAGGTCACCGAAAGTTACCCCTCCCTCTTCTCTGTGGATGGTCCCTGACACCCCCATTATTGTTTTTAACTATATGAAATTATACAACGAATGAAAGTAAGTTAACACAGTATATCAATAACCTTGTACTCAAGAAAAAAGCAGTCTTAACTTTATAAACAAGCTAAACAAAAATTAACTTTAGTTCTACTGCACCCGACCGTAGATAAAAATAAAATATTTAGGCGTTACACTTTTTTCTACGGCTTCTAAGCTCAAGTAAGATGCCTAAATAAATAATTTATTTTAGCATTTACCCACGCGAAAAACAATTTACAAAACGTATTTGAAATCTGCAATAATTAACTATACTACGCGAAGATGCAATTAGGAATGAGGCTGACAGCCAAGATCAACCACTCGAAAAATAAAAATGTCGTACCACATTTTTACAAAATAAAATACTTGGCGTATGAGCTTCTGTTTGTACGAAATTTAATCTTTGTTTCCTCTTATTTCATTACATATAATTCGAGGCACATTTAGGTTCTAGCCTAGCCACTGGGTTATTGCCTAGCAACGGATAACGCGGTTTTAAACAAAAATCAAACCTACCCTGTAAACAAAACACAGGCGACAGCAAACGACGGTAGGTGGGCGAAATCCAGTAAAAAATAATCACCGAATGCAATTGTAGCAATCTTTGCTGCTAAAATTTACCTAGACCATGTTGAAAACACTGTATTTTCGGTCCGTCAACTGGCAAAACTGCAAAAACTCTGCGATACTCGGGAATATCCATGTTTTTGTAAGACGCTTTTAGGTTAAATTCATGGATCTAAGTAATGTGTTATAAAATAAAATGGAAGTTTAAAATTTCTCCAGCCTAATGGTTTGTATTCTATTTTATTTAAAGAAACTTTTAGGTTCGTTAATTTGAATTTTAAGTAACCTTGTAGACGGGAGCGGCGAAATTTGACTCTCAGAACTGAAAAACGAGGTTTCAGGAGGCTTTTAATGCTTAAATTTTCATTCGGATTTATTCAAACTTTCATCGTATGCCTGAATAATAAAACAAAACACAAAAATTCTTAGGTTGGGGGGGGCGACCGCCCCTACCGCCCCCCTTGGATCCGCCCCTGGTCTTAGGGTTTGTCATTTGCAGGGATTTCATTTTATTACCCCCTAATTTATTACATTCATTTATGCCACTGTGATTCCTGTAGAATACGTTTATTTTACAATTTATTTTGCCTAAGTAGACTCACTAAAACTGTTTAACCCTTTCAGTGTTAAGTTTCTGAAAGTAGAAGTTGCATCTGTGATGTTTTGAAAGGGTTAATCATTTTCAAATCTGTTGTTCAAAGTAAGTTCTGGAAATATACTTTTAGCTTGAAAACATGTGAAATATCCGAATAAGGCTGCTAAACATATCTGAACAGTATGTTTGTCTAATATTTTAAGATATATAATACAATATTTTACTCTCAATTAGCTTTTCCCGACAGCTTCGCTTGCTTTACTTGTTTTAGTTTTTAAGCCAAATAAAATCACACAAGTGATCACATTCGAATATTAAAGCATTTATATTAACTTAACACTTGTATTTATGGCCGTGGGAGAGGTTTAATTCAAAAACAAATATTTCCTCTAACTTTTTCATCGAGATCTTACATGATTCATGTGTCTCAACTTACATTTTTTTCAAAACTCCCTGGTTCGGTTTGGCTATATTTAGATAAATATAACTAGCTTTGTTAACTGGATCAAAAACAAATACTACGTTATCCACTGTTTTCTTCCAAACCACTGTTTAACCATTTGGTGGAAATATTTTACCACGAGTATTGCATGACATCAGGGTTACCATGAAAGAAAGGAAAGTATATGCACGATCACTGCACCTTCCACAAGTCACTTCTTACGTCCATCAGGCTACCTGCAGACGTGCAGGGGCGGGAACGTTTGGCGCCCCGGGCTTATCCAGCCGCCCAGGGCGGTCAAAGGTCAGGGTCACCCGCGGGAGCGACTTCCGTAATCTCGCAATCTGCCGCCGCCGCCGCCCCTGCCATGAGCGTGCCTACGTGATAGCCTGTGATAACGGGAGCTTAGGGTACGACATAGGCCTTGTATCTGGAACCTCAGTCCGGTAGTAAAATGACGTTTTCATAGGAACTTTAAACTAGGCGCAATAAAGTTTCAACGTGAATGAAATCATCTCTCCCAACTTCATACTCGAAGAAGCGATTCTTGTCAGAAACACGTACAGTTCATGATAACAGAAGCCTCAAATTCAGAAGTAAAGCCACATGAATTTGTGGTGCGCTGCCTCGCCAGAAGCTAGTAAAAGCCTCATGGTGAGCTGCCTCGAAACTACGAACGAATGTCTGTAGTTACTGACTACAGGTAATTAATCCGAGGTTGCTTTCTTATGGTCGAATGTTGAGTGTAAGGACTAGATACCAAGGAAGTCAATAAGGGCCAATGTTACGTATTTAGATTTTGTTAACTTACACCTTTTTTAGCCAAACACTTTTACAATAGGTCAACAAATATCTAGACTATATGCGACATATCTAAATAATTATAATTAGTTTATATTGTAATCTGACAGAGAAAGATTACAAATGTGTGAATGTACGAGTACAAATACTAATGATTTCAAAAGTTTACTTGTATTTAAAAATACTTAGAGAAAATTTGAATTGATATCTTATAAAATTAAGGAGCTTTGCAAAGGTCGGCAAGCATACGTTGACGTATCTACTAAAATATGTTACAGATTTAAGAGATAAGAGACAACCGACAAAACTTGAAGTACCAGCTATCATACTAATCATTCTAATATTGTAAAGTGAAAGTTTGTGAGTTTGTTTGTTTGTTAGTTTGTGGCTCAATCACGCTCTAACTACTAAACCGATTGAGCTGATTTGGTAGGAAGATTGCTAATATCCTAAAGTAACATATAGGCCTATTCACGATTTAAAATTCCTTTATGGTTTAGCCCCAATGGCTACTAAACTTCCCATTTCAATATTATGGGCATTAACACTTACTGGATCAGATTATAACTAAAACAGGTGTTCTGCACAGGACATTCTGTAACTCTCTAGACGAATTTATATAGCATTATTATTCCTTGGGTCAACACATTTCATCACATGAACGTGGGCCTCACTTTTTTATTTTTCCTTTTGTCTGTCTGTATGTGTGTTTTACTTTAAAGTTCTATTTTAAAAACTACGTATTTGAATTCAACCAAACTTAAATCAACTTTTTATGGTGATAGGGTTTATGAACACAAAAGTTATGGTGAAATTTTCTCTGACAATTTAAAAATGTCGGTAATTTATTTTTTCTCTTAGGTTGGAAACATATAATGATAGCCAGTTATCAAATATTGTATTTCAGTTATGGTGACATACACATTTATTGTACACCTATAATCATTAAAAAGGCATTTAAAACGCAAACATTCCGACCCTCTAAAAATCTTGTAGTCCCGAAAATAACCGAACCAGTCCCCCTAAAACCCGTAAGATTCAACGGTATTCACTAATTTAATACGAACCAGGTTAATAATACGGTTAAAATTAATCGCATCGAAGTCCATCAGTAGATGAGGCTTGTGATGAGGAGTTTGGACGTGCGGGAGCCCGATAGCACCTGTACGTGTTCCCCGTACGTGCTATCGACCTACGTGCCACAGCTACGTGCCCGCCTACCGAGACCTTATTGTTTTTGATTACTTATTGATTGGGCTAATTTTACGTCGGCGCACCCGTTGGCATTTGCGAATGATATTCGTTTCTCGCCGGGTCGCGTTATCGCCCAGTTGCATAAGCCCATCGAGATCCCAAGTAGTTAATACCGTGATGGTATCGCAGGACTTGTCGGACTTTATGGCCACTTTTACGTCTCGAATAACGTTCTAATTTCATGCTCGGTCTTTAGTGGCGTCTCAAAATTGATTTCGTGACGCAAGGTGTCTTTTATTGGTGTCTCGATTGTATTTAATGTTACGCAATACGTGAAATTAATAGTATTTTTATGTTATAATCCCCCGAGGGCTAATCATGATTGGATCCTCTGATGGCCGATATGCAGGGTGTTACGTTGGGACGGCGATTGGGTAGGAGTGAGAGTGGCTTGAGGATCTTGCCGATCTTCAGGCCAGACCTCAAAATTGCTGTTTCAGAGGTTTGGAGTAGGAAACATATTTAGTTAGAAACTAATTAGCAAATCAATAATCTACGTTATCCGATATGATATAACAGCATGGTTATCTGAAATCTAACCTAATAAAGGAGCACTTTTGCAGATCACATGAAGCCTTTGCTTCGATGAAAATGTACCATCGAATGCACTCAGAAAATTTTTAACGGCAGTTTAAGTAACCATCTTTGACGCTGTGGCCCTCACATAAGTCATCTTTAAAAAATGACCAACTCAATATTCTGAACACGCTTGGAACAAAACACTTTCGTCACCGATTACGCAAACACATAAATCCGCCAAAAACACAACCTGACCTCATCTCGTTCTCATGATTCATGGTCCGAAACTGTAAAACACCGAGGCGAAACGCCAATCCGAAAATGCCCTTTGGCCCACATATCCACCTGACTCTGGGTCCGCCACCTGTGCCGCGACCGGTCCTTTTATGGAGTGCCCCCGGGCCCGGGACTCGGAGTATTTCCATATTTCACGAGTCCAGTGACGGTTTCTACAGTGAGATCAGCGGACGCCTGTCGTGGTTGGTCTGGCGGAAAATCGACCCCGATGTACACAGCGATGCGTCACCCCGCATCAGGTCCGAGAGAGCCGTTTGGACATTTAAGGGTAATTATGCTGGGGAATTAAGGCCAGATCTGCATCCAGTGTGTGGAAGGATATACAAATTTATGGTTTTTGTGGAATGCTTTATTAAACCCGTTTGTAATGAACTCGTTCCAATTTCTATTCTTGGTGGGTAAACTCACTTCGATCATTTGCTCTCGGACTTCAGACTTTCGTGTACCAGAATAGAACAATATCGATGTGTTTTGCATTAGTAAAAAAGGTCGAGGCCTAAGTTTTATTTTTCCCCCATTACTGTTTTACATTATTACAAAATTGTCTTAACAGCAAAGATTCACTAAGTTCCGATAAACGGTTGGCTCAGAATCCTACCTGTAAAATTTGTTTAATAACGGGTGGATAAGCAGAATAACCTTTACAGCTGATAGACAAATCACAATAATCAGATAAAATAAAAACAAACTACATATTTATATAATGTTTTGTAATGCAATTTGTAATGTTTTGCGATGCTTCGGTTGACTCCAAGATGCTTCTACCTATCTATCGAGGAAAATCCGTAATGGATATTTAATAAGATTATTGCCTTTAATTGATTACTGGACTTTCAATTGATTCCAGGGATCCATGTTGTATAAACAGATGTAAAGCCCCTATTAACAATATTAACCCATAGCCCCATTTTGGAATTTGTCTTGGTTTGATACATATAACCAAAACAACACCAATCTCTACCAAGTCCAGATCATATCAGCAACCGTGGTTCCCACTGCTCTTGATACAAACCGCCGCCGATTAACCTCAGTCAAGCCAGAGGAGATGAAATATTGAGCTCCCGTTCTCAAGAAGAAAGTGGAAAATCTCGATTAAGTCGTCAGAGATTCCGAGGGCAAAAACTGGAGCAGATTATGTCGTTCGATTTGTCTCTGAATTCGGAATTCCTGCTGCTGGCAGGACATGCCTCATCCTCTCCTTCTGGTGCCAGGATATACGTTATCCTCGCCTTGTTTGGTGCGCAGATGGTCTCGGCCAACCATTGGACACTGCAGGATACCGGGGCATGAACAAATGCCAGGGATAAATTGTATCGGTTCACCAAGGAATACAAGTGGGCCCAGAGCACCACCTTGAGATACTTTGTTTAAAATTCATTATTGGTGGTGGTGAGTTTATGTTGTTCAAGAAATTATTGCGGAAATTTTGCAACACTGATTAGTAAAAACAAACATTGTTGGAACAATATTTGTTTTTACTAATCAGTGATGGAAAATGTCCGCAATAATCTTTTAAACAACCTTGAGATACACCTTATCTTATACTAAGTAACCATATTTTCTGGATACCAATCCCGGACATTTTATAAATAGGGGTTATGGTTTTTTAGAAGTTATAAGGGACTAAACTTTATATATTCAAACAATTATTTGATTCTACTTCTTTACTTGTAGTACAATTTTTAGGACTGCCTTGTTATTTTATAGGTTATTATCTGTTATAAATTTAAAACCCAAGATCGAAAAAGACAACCATTTACTAAAAACTGTGATCTGACATTATAGAAAATTATCAGTTCCTAATTTTGAAGTGGATGTGAACTTTTGTTTTGCTTAAGCCAGTATTTATCCGACTAACGTCTGCGTCTTTTACGTCTTGATTTTCATGAAGGTTCACACAAAATATATTCCTTTGATGTTAAGACGATGACACATTACGTTAATTCTCTCACCAGAAGTGGAGTCCATACTGCGTTTAAAATAAATTCTTCCCTACTATTTACGATATGGGAGTTTTATGGGTTAAAGGAGTGTAATCAACTATAGTAACGGCGAGAGAACAAGCGTATTGTGACGCTGGCTTTACAACTGCTATCAAACATTTTTCTTCTTACAGCTTTCACTGTGATCGGACTAAAGAAATTGACTATTCAATAAAATTATGGTAAATGTAAGGAGGCCAGTATGAGAGAACAAATTTGTATCCCATAAATTTACCACAGTCCTACTGAATGTCAATTGCTAGTTAGAAGAGTGGTAATTGATGTGCCTAACCAACAAAAATCCCGGAAAATATTTTATCCCGGAAACCAGCTCGAACACCGGACGTATAATAAACCACAAATACGGTATTTCATTCGGATTTTGTTTTCAAAATAATATTATATTTACAATTTTGTATTACTGTTATACAAAATTTTAATTTTTTGTTACTATATTTTGTTATAGGTGAAATATACCCATAATATTAAAAAATTATAACAATAAGTGAGATACAAATAATTAATTTATTGTTTTAAATATTGTATTTAGTGCAAAGCGGAATGCATGTTTAAAAATAATTGTTTGCACTGTATACAGTTTATTCAAACACGTGAGAAGCTTAATACGATATTGTTAATAAAGTAAAGTAATAATTAAATATATACGAATATTGTATTATGTAATACAAAACATATACTATCAATGAATACACAAACACTAAGGTCGTGCCTTATGGGAAAAAACCAAAAGGGTCACCAAAACGACGTGATTCTGCGATTATAAACGAGAGGTAATGCGTGAGGGAGACAGCATCTGACCCATGCACGAGCATAAGGGTATTAAAGCAATGCCAACGGTACCTTTTGCTTGAATGCAGGAGCTCCAAGTGATCTCCAGCGCTCCAAGTGTCAAAAGACAAAAGTGTCAGCAAAGATTGGCTGAATTTTTAACATTAGACCATTAGACCTGACCTGTTTAGTGTATATGTATCCATTGCTATTCCTTAGAACTTGGTGTTTTTAGGGAATTTCTCCTATAGGGAAGAAGCTATTACCGTAGGTGGCATGGTAAGAATTAAGCCCGAGACCATGATAACTTTTTGTTTTGAGGTTCCCAGATGAAAAAACACTATTCGTTCAAATTTATATATATGTGTCCGTTACCTCGATAACTTTTGATAGAAACACCCGATTTTGTTGAAATTTGGCACAAATGTGTAGAGTAACATTTATGACTTTTCGAAAACCAGATCGATCGGACTATGGGAAGAGGGTTTTATGGGGATTTTAAATTTGCCAAAGATCGGTTTTTATAATTTTTACCCCTAAAATTTTAAAAACACTCAATTTTAGTTATAGCCATTTTATAGAGCATAAAAAACAAATAATTTAGTATTTTTAATCATTAACCTAAGTTAAGTGGTTGTGGAGAAAGTAAAAAAATGCGACCATAAAATTTCCAATGTTAATCTTATGGGATAAAGGTTTTTGGATTTTCTTCAGATAATTTTACTTAAAACTTCACATCTCTTTTTACCAATCAGTTTAGTTCTACAAATTTATTTGTTGTTCTACGACCAACCGCTGCAGAGATATTCAAAGTGCTAAACACAGTACGTTGTTCGATGTTATCCTTATGGAGAATAAATCAAATGTGATATCTCGATTATTTATGAATGAATATTGTTGAAACTTGGTATTTGGCTTCAACTAGTTATGGTATATCGATATTTGCACAAAAAAGCTTTTTGTTGATTTTCCCCATAGCAGCAAACCTGCATACTCGGCTCCCATGAAAATTCATATGGTGAATAAGTAAAATTGTATATCTCTAGTTATGAACCTAAATTAACAAGACTTGGTATGTAGCTTCACTTGGTCGAGTTATATTGATAATTGCAAAAAATAATTAGTTATCTTCCTCGTTGCAGCAAACCTGCGTACTCAGCCCTAATGTTATTCTTATGGAGAATAAATCAAATGCCATGTATCACTTATTTATGAATGTATTTTTGTGAACTTAGTAAGTGGCTCTATGTAGTGGCCAGGCACATATATATGCACTCGAAATTCGCTGAGTGTGCAGGTTTGCTGTGACGTGGGTATTTTTTATATCTGAGAATTTGCGGGACAAACGATACAAAATTACAGCTCTTGAAATTACTCCCTTTGCGTTATACAATTTCAAACACAATTCAACAGGGGTCAAAGTGGCTCCTGGGACCTCTCTTAGTTGGATTGTCAGCGATAGTTAAATGCTCAACAAATCCGCTTCTGTTAGAACAGAAAATTCACTACAGAAGGCTGACTACCTTTTATGGCGCTAGGTCGCTCAGAGGGGGTGCAGAAACACCCGCTACCACCCCTCACGACGACGCGGCTCGTGGAACTGCGGCAGGAGCGCAACCCTTCTCATACTCCAGTCCGACGTATTGAGTGTTTTATAGTTGTATGTGCTGTTAGCAATCAACTTTAGGTCTGTTTAATATAATTAGGCTGATATAAACATTTCCTTGCAACACTGAGAACAAAATCTAGCGGGACAAATTTTAAATAATTTTACCCCAAGTAAATAATGCTATTCCCATTTCGGTACTAAATCTAACTTGCGGGTCTAGGTGCGCACCCCAGCCCAGTGTAGTGCATATTGTTGACGCATCAACAGATATACGTTTTTACTCCAGCCTAGACCATAGTGTATAGCTCTATACGACTCGTTGGTTTCCCTAAACATAATTGGAATGGCACCAAACCGCAATAGTGGGTCCCGCTAGATAATTGTAGGTCCCACCCCCCGTATGAGACACCAAATGCTCTTGATGGTGCCCCAAACAATACCAGTAGGAATAATCAATACACACTCCTATCAGCCACAATATTCTGTCTCGCCATGTGGTCTAGTCCATTAAGCCACCTTGAGCCAATGAACTTCCAATCCACCCCGACTCTAGGTTATTGGGTGGCAGGTTGCTCGGCAGGTGCTCGCGCTAGCCATATGTCGCGCCCTGGACGACGGGCGATGCGGAGGCTGCATAGGTCCTAGGTCTACAGGAAATTACACCTTGCATTCCATCAGTTCCTCTCAGGTACCACCGCTCCATTAGTGGGTAAACACCGAGATTATAGTGGGGACATAATTCCTATAATTTAATAACAGGGTTAATCGTTGTTTACATGAGTCACTTAATTTCCATGATTTCTCTTACAAAGTGTCTCGGGGTCTAAAATATTTTTGGTTTTCGGAATATGAAATGAGTCTACCACAGTAACCAATGGTGTTCTGTAATATTAGCGGTTAAAAACGTTACAATTTAATTATTGTTTGTATCTGATTTACAAATATAAAATCCTATACCCTAATAGGAGCAATGTGTGTTTGATTGTTTGCAAAATTTATCTCGGAATCAAGCGGAACGATGTTGTTAAAACATTGGAATCAGGGACTTTTGGTCATAACAAATCAATTGAAAAAGACGAAATTGAGGGAAGCAAATCTGCTCTTAATTCATCATTCTTCTATTGAATAGTTTAACGAAAACTAATCTAATTTCACCGAGTATGGCTCGGTCCCCCGATACTATCTTAAAATAGTTGTTAATTTCACTCACATGACAGTGACAGTTTAACATTTTGTATTTAGCTAAATTAGCCCTCATTACAAAAATATGCTAATGTACCAGCTCTGTTTTTACATATGCATAATTTGATACTATGCAAGTCATCGTTTTACAATGTCATGTATGTAGTTTTTATTTACCAAACTTTATGGCGGACGGACAGACGTTATGTTTTACAGGCAATAACATTTGATTAGTAACAAAAAAATTGCATTTACTTTGTTCTGCGTTGAAACCTAAAACTACTGCATCAGACAAGAACTTAAGGAATACTTTCGTTTGTAAAGATTTGTACGATTTAATAAAATAACTCATTAAAATTAACTTTAAAACTGAATCACCTATATAGTTTATCACTACATAGGTGATTTTTTTAACCCTTTAAAAGGCAAATCCAAGTGGTAAAAAGGTGGTACTAGACATATGAACAAAACAAGGTAGGAACATGCGACAGCGTCTTTTGAGGTTAAAATCGCCTTAATAATATATCTATTTAATAATAACGTTAAACATTAGTGTGTAAAACTCAATGCTTTAAATCTTGGGAAAAGTGATTAAGCGAATTATTCTTATTTAGAAGCTATTTCCATAGTCGGCTTGGTAAGACCTACGCCCAGGACCTTGGTAAACTTTCGTTTTGAGGTCCTCAAAGGACAAAAACACCATTTGTTTAATATATACGTGTCTGTAAGTGCGATAAACTTATAGAAAGTTCAGATTTTGATCAAATATGGTACAAACCTGTAAATCGATAAGTTATGGAGACAAAACAAAGCATTATATATCATTTATCTATGAATGTATTTTTATGAAACTTGGTAAGTGGCTTTTCGTGCTGGTGAGTCCAAAAAATGTACTAGAAATAGCTGAGTACGCCGCTCGCTGTGACCAGGATGTTTGATTTTATAATACGAGTATTGAAAACTCGCCTTGTTGGGCACTAAGTCTTTCCCAACAGTTAGACAGGAACAGTTAGACAGCGCTCCATTTATATAATCGATTACAGTTTATAGGGTACAAATACCACACGGTTTAAGACTTTTATGGCGCATCAAGGGCAAATCGTAGAGTGCCAGATGATTTTATCATGTTTAATTAAAACTCTTGGCCTTAAGCTAAGCCTAGACACGTTTATTTTATAAAACGGAATTAATTAGTGTGATAAATATGTTATGTACTGGTTTTTTTATTACAGTGAATACAAATTAGAAAATATATAGAGAACGCAAACATTCAAATGTGTTTAACAGCAATTATGAACCAGCCCATGTCTGCAATATTTAGCATAAGAGGGAACTCTAGCCGCGTAAAATTTTGCGTTTCCTTCTTCTATGATAAGGCCAATCGTAACTTTCAAATCCCGTCTCTCCTCGACGGAGTATTAAAAATCGTTGATTCTGGCTTATCTTTTAATGAGGAAAACCAGCTATTTCAATGAGCAGAACTTTTACCATAACCCATAGCAAAAATCGCAAAACTTGAATGTTTTTAATATAACTATTTTGACAATTATTATATTTGTGATATTTAAATTTTTCTTACTGGAAATGCAAGGTATATAATTTTATCTTACAAATTTATCTTATAAATCAACGATAACGGAGCAAATAGAAGAACGGATTTGTGTTGAAGCAAATAGAAACACGAAATGTTGCTTAGTCCGCAATATTTCACATATCAAATCATGTTTTCCATCGATTTAAACGTTCCCGGAGTTGCGTTTGTGGGAACGCGGAACACAGGCCGGGGTTAGAGGGCAGACCGATTCCAAAACGGTAGGTGGTGATACTCCGCTATTATCTCCGATCAGATAAAATTAATAAATAAATTGCTCCGATTAGATAACTCCGACGCCGGCTCCGCGCGTACTGCGGAAACTGGTTTAATTTATACACTGGGTTAATTAAATTCATCAAAGGTAGGCCTATGGCTCCATTTTGGTCAGTTTCCCACACATCGGCTAATGAGAAGATTAATGGCTTGGCGAAGAGAATTGAGCTCTTAATGGGATCAGATTTCATTGTTGCGTCAGAATATTGATGACACTATTGTGTTTCAGTGCTTAACGAGGTGTGTTTTTGATTTATGGTTTATTCATTGCCCGTATTTTTCCATATTTTCAGTAATTTTAACCGTGAATATGGATGCAATTGTTTGTGTTGAATAAACAATATTTTCTTATAGGCTTACTTGTATACAAAATGTGTCCTTTTGCAGTAGTTTAATATTACCGGAGTAAATATTTGAATTTGAATTGTATAGGGTTAGAGCCAGTGCGCAGATCGGGACTTGGAAAAAGTATTTTTCTACAATTAAATATTCTCTGATCTGCATTTTGAATAATTCTCCATATTTTTCTCATACACTCTTTCTTGCAACTGAAATTTATTTTACATCCTCCTTTTTTAAATTTTTGGTGTGTTGTACCTCTTTGAAAGCTAGTGTAGAGAGATGTGAACTGTATTTATGATTTTATTTTTGGCAAACATGTTTGGTACTTGATCAGTTGTCCGCGTGTGAAACTGATAAAAAATCATTGAGTTGGCTTTTAAGCGTTTACTATTTTATATTTTTGTATTACATTTATTTATATTTAAGTTTGGATTTTGGTTTATTGGCTACTATAACGTCTTTAAATCCACAACTGAAACGTATAAGTTATTCTGTGGTGTAAATTGTAGATCTCCCATTCTTTAATAGTGCCTCCTTTCTCAATAAGGCTTTTATCGATAGGTATACAAACCTGCATTTCATTAGGTCTAGAAAAACATGAAACAATTTGTACTATGAAGTATTACTTGTAATATCCACATTCTCAGTTGTATTGTGCTACTTTTAAGATCTAACTAAAACTCCAAGATGTGAAACATTATTGTTTTCTTAATGACTATTTGGTGTGTCGATAACATTTGACCATAGTAAGTTAGTCATTCAAATAACTCATTCATATTCACGACTAAACAAAAATGTTAAGCAAATCAGATGTGACAAACGATTGGTAATTTAAGCTTAAAAATACATTTTTTACAAAATAACTTCAGCAACCTTGATTTAATGGACCTCCGTAAACTCCATGGTACAAAACTAGAGGCAATCAGTGGCCGTGGCGGCGTGTGGTGTTGCAGTTGTTTTGGCAACACTGTCGTGCAGGTGGCGATGGCGAGGTGGTAGTGGTACACCTGTCACGACTTCTTCAGGTGGCGCACGTTCTGCCAATGTATTGTTCCGGGTCCGCTACACGCATCTGTCTAGCCACAACCGTTCCAGGCAAGCTGTTCCAGCGGTAGAAATCTGGCTGAACTGAGCCTTTCACGGAACAATCCGGTAGAATTATTGTAGGAACATCTTTTGTCTTGCCAAATCTAAAGATGATTTAAGAATTTTGTTTGTAAAAGAAGCCTGATGCATAAAGGAATACCCCCGTCGCAGCAGACCTGCATACTCAGCGAATTTCCAATGGAGATATAAATGTCTTAATACTACATCAAGTCACTTATCAAGTTTCATAAAAATATATTCACAAATAAGCGATATATACAATTTTAATTATTCTCCATAAGAATAACATTGAGGCTGAGTACGCAGGTTTGCAGCAACAAGGAAAACAAAACATTGCTTTTTATGCTAATATCAATATAACTGAAGCAGGTGAAGTTATATACCAGTTTTATTAATTTATTTTCATAATTAAGGGAGACATATCATTTAATTATTATCCATAAGAATAACATGGGGATGAGTACGCAGGTTTGCTGCTACGGGATCCATAGGCAAAAAATTATTTTTTTTTAGCAAATATCAATAGACCACAACCAGATGAAGCCATATCCCAAGTTTCGTCATTATACGTTCATAAATAAGGCGAGATATAAAATTTGTCTTTTCCTCCTTAAGAATAACATTAGACAACGTACTGTGTTTAGCACTTTCAATATCTCGGTAACCAACTGACGTAGATAAATGATCAAAATACCAAATTGTGTGTGTTTTTTAAGCTGAATCCAATGGTGAAAACTAAAATTGTAATATTTCAAAAATTATATGTGAAAAATTCAAAAACCCATTTTTGGGGTACAAAACCCCCCCAAAATATCCCTTCGGGTAGAGCGATCTGGCTGGTTTTCGAACTTAAAGTCATAAATGTTGCTTTACACATTTATACCAAATTTCATCAAAATCGGATCATTTTTACGAGAGTTATCGTGCTCACGGACACACATATATATATATATATACATATACATATATATATATATATACATATATATGTATACATATATACATATATATATATACATATATATATATACAGTTTCGAACGAATGGTGTTCTTGGGTTCTGGGGACCTCAAAACGAAAAGTTATCATGGTCCCGGGCCTAGGTCTTACCATGCTGACTACGGTGATAACTTCTTCCCTATAGGGGAAATTCGCTAAAAAATCATCCTAAATTAATACACAATTTGATTTTTTTATAATCCACAAGACTGTCTAATGTTTTTGAAAACATTTTTAATTTTCCTGCTCGAAAAAGCTCGAATGTCCTATTAGCCCATAATACATAATTTAATTAAAAATTAAAGCTATCGTTGGGAAAAGGTAGAGGGATCCTTATGTTTAAATCGCAAAAATGACTTCTCTAGACAGTTCGTCTAAGACTTCCATTGGACCGTATTAAATGCGGTTTGTACTCTTGATAATTGTTCCCATATCAGCGGGTTTTTATATATTTTTTGAATATTTTATTATTAAATAGTTTAAAACATTAAAATTCACTTATGGCATTTAACATGGGATAAATTTTCACACTTTTTCGTACCTTTGGAGACTTTGTCTGTGACTTATAGGTCGATTTGCATGTACTTTTAAAGAATAAAAAGTTAGTTGAGAGGTTTTCATCAAATTTATCTGATAAAGTATGCGTGTAGGTAATTTATTTATAGCTACGATCGAATTCAATGTCTCGTAAAAAAACGTAAATACTTTATCTTCGGATTACCCAGCTCTGAAGAGAACTCTAGCATATACAGCTAAATTACTTACTATTGTGATACCGTTCCAGAAGTTAGAAACAGCTGCTGCTCTTGATTCTGTACTGCAGCTGATGTAAGTGTCCAATTAACTGGACTTCTATTCATCCACAAGGCTATCATTGGAACTTTGAAAGCCCAGGGGGCAGAGACCTTAATGTAGATGTTTTTCAAACCCCCAAAAGGCACATCTAGACGTTAAGGGCTTTCAAATAACACATGAACGGGAGGATGCGGATTGCTCCCCCCAGATTGGTCACACCAGCGACATACGTATTGCTCCCCCCAGATTGGTCACACCAGCGACATACGTATTGCTCCCCCCAGATTGGTCACACCAGCGACATACGTATTGCTCCCCCCAGATTGGTCAATCCAGCGACATACGTATTGCTCCCCCAGGTTATGGACGCACCAGCGACATACGAGTTGCTCCCCCCAGATTGGTCACACCAGCGACATACGTATTGCTCCCCCCAGATTGGTCACACCAGCGACATACGTATTGCTCCCCCCAGATTGGTCACACCACCGACATATGTATTGCTCCCCCCAGATTGGTCAATCCAGCGACATACGTATTGCTCCCCCAGGTTGGACGCATTAGCGACATACGTATTGCTCGCCCTAGCCGTCCTGGAATGCTTGTCCATAGGTATATCTGGATCTGACTGTACCTATTTAAACCAAATGTCGTAGCGTTTAAAAAATAGTTATGTTTGCATAAAATATAGATCGTATTTACAATAAAGAGTTATTTAGCAATTAGAATAAAGACTATTTCAAGGAATCCTGTCGAGACTTGGCTTTTTAGAAACATGTAATAGCCAATAACTAACTATGGCACCATTTACATTTTTAAATACATGTCATTTGTCAAATTTAAATTCATTAACAGCTGCGTTCGTGGCAAGAGGACAATCAAAAACGAAGATTGATATGGAAATATCACAAATTATACAATAAATGTTATCTTTAAGTGCCGTGGCTCTTTCAGTTTTCAATCTATAATAATTAGCGGATTGTGTTATTATAATTTTAGCGGATTTTCCTTATAAGGAAGAAGCTATTACAAGCTAATGCTGTGGGTTACTGAAGTTTGAATCACATATGCTACGTGAACAGAAATAAAATTATCGCAGTATTAAGTGATTAGGCCAGGTTAGTGCTTGTAAAGAGTACGCAGTCAGAACAAAACTTGGGCTTAGTTATTTCACTTCGACCAGGGGAGAGCAATACGTATATTGCCGCTAGTTTAAATCAATCTGGTTTGACAGTGGGAGCCGTATGCACAATCCGTATGCAGTCCACATAAACTGGTTTGACGGGGGAGCAATCCGTATGCAGCCCACATAAACTGGTTTGACGGGGGGAGCAATCCGTATGCAACCCACATAAACTGGTTTGACAGGGGGAGCAATCCGTATGCAGCCCACATAAACTGGTTTGACGGGGGAGCAATCCGTATGCAGCCCACATAAACTGGTATGACAGGGGGAGCAATCCGTATGCAGTCCACATAAACTGGTTCGACAGGGGGAGCAATCCGTATGCCACCCACATAAACAGGTTTGACAGGGGGAACAATCCGTATGCAGCCCACATAAACTGGTTCGACAGGGGGAGCAATCCGTATGTCACCCACATAAACTGGTTTGACAGGGGGAGCAATCCGTATGCAGCCCATGTAAACTGGTTTGACAGGGGGGAACAATCCGTATGCAGCCCACATAAACTGGTTTGACAGGGGGAGCAATCCGTATGCAGCCCACATAAACTGGTTTGACAGGGGGAGCAATCCGTATGCAGCCCACGTAAACTGGTTTGACAGGGGGAACAATCCGTATGCAGCCCACATAAACTGGTTTGACAGGGGGAGCAATCCGTATGCAGCCCACATAAACTGGTTTGACGGGGGGAACAATCCGTATACAGCCCACATAAACTATGATTTAAGGCCTAATAGTTTAACAGTCTGCTGACGAAAATTGGCTTATTCTTTTAATAAGATGATGATATTTTCTTTGTTGGAATGGCGATAGAATAAGTCAACATAAGTTTTCAACAGGTTTAATGTTTCATTTGGAAAGATTAAATCATATCCTTCTTCTTCGAACGTGCATGTGAACGTTTCCCCCTAATTACGGGCACGACCTGCTAGTGGCCAGCACCTTCTAGCTCGTGGAGCTCCGTCCCCTACCAGTCCTTCTGACTTCCGACAAATCACACTTGCCTCTTCTCACCGGCACTAACAGGGGCGAGTGCCCGCGCCACCTGATGGGCCATGGCGCTGCCTCAGATCGTATCACAGCATCCGTCCTTGTCGGGGACATTCTTAACGCGCTACTTATTAAGCATTCAACGCGCTAGGAATTTTTTAGCGGAGTTTGTCCGCTATCCGGGTTAATTGGTGGGATTGATCCGTCCTCGTTATCCTTGGCTATCCGAGTCGTTCGGATAATTGAATGTCGCGGAGACAGACGGACCCTGATGGCTCAATCTGCGACACTGGTAGCCGTGTCGATCCGTGTCGGCTCAGAGCGTCAGGTATAGGTGTCGCTGCGACACGGTAATTGGAAGCAATTGATTGCTGCCGTGTTTCTAACGATAATGCACAGGGAGGAATTTCTATTGCTGCCGGTCTCTATTGGTCCTAGATTTTTGGATAAGTTTTTATTAGTTTGTTCCTACATTTAATTAATTGCTTGTACTGTTATACGTGTAAAACCTCATCATAAATATTAAAAGAATCTGACGTTTTTCTTCCAGGAAGATAGTGAGACAATTACTTTACGGATTTTAATAATTATATTTTTGAATGAAAGGTAATTTTATGTTGAAAAAACTTTTGCCTGAATTTCTGTTTAGGTTTTAATTGTTTTAAATTTGATTTTAATTTTCGATATGTCTAGCAGCCGGCGCAAACATTTAAAGTTTGTTTTCAAAGAACTTTACAATCATTTGGTGTAAACTGTCAACTGCAAAAAATTGTATCCATGGAATTATGAGTACGAGTAGGCCTAGTAAAGTGAGGATGGTTTTAAAACACATGGATATAGAGTAAACATTGCGTGTTAATCCTACACAACATCCTAAAATCTATGTTTTAGTTTATGCAGGCAAGGCCGTGACAAACAGCAATAGTTACTTCTATTATGTAACTACGATTTAAATAAATAGGGGTTTTAATAAAATATATAATACTACTTAGTAAGTAAACATTTGGGATACATCTTTATATAGAGCCAAAACTTTCCAGGGGCCTTTGAGAAAACCATAAGTCTTACATGACCACGGACCATATACTTGGGTGAAATGTCTTGGTGAGAAAATGGGAGGTAGCTAATTAGTTTTTTGATCCTTCCCTAAGGCCATAAATTGAATTAAAGACCGACTTAAAACTTAATATGACAACATTGACCTTACAAATAGCCATTCTTAAAGTGGAAAAGGTCATTACAGAGCACTTTGATCTAAATTGTTGCAAAACGCTGAATTTGGTTAGAAAAAATAATAACCGGTTCAATTGTAAAGCTCAGCAATCTCGTTGCATATTAAATTTAGTTTTAGCGAATTTCCCCTATAGGGAAGAACCTATTACCGTAGTCGGCATGGTACGACCTAGGCCTGGGACCATGATAACGTTTCGTTTTGAGGTCCCTAGATGCCAAAAACACTATTCGTTCAAAACTGTACATATATGTCCGTGATCCCGATAACTCTCGTAAAAATAATCCGATTTTGATGAAATTTAGTATAAATGTGTAAAAAGCATCATTTATGGCTGTAAGTTCGAAAACCAGACAGATCGAATTATCCGAAGAGGTATTTTTGGGGGGTTTTGTACCCCAAAAATGGGTTTTTTGAGTTTTTTACATATAATTTTGGAAAAAGTTAAATTTTAGTTTTTTCATTGGAATCAGCTTAAAAAGACGCACAATTTGGTTTTTTGATCATTGCTCTATGTTAAATGGTTACAGAGATATTGAAGGCGCTAAACACAGTACGTTGTACAATGTTATTCTTATGGATAGTAAACAAATTGTATATCTCGCTTATTTATCAACTTATCCTGATTAAACGTGATTTATTGCTTCATATAGTTGTGGTCTATTGATATTTGCACTAAAAAATTGTTTGCTCGATAGTTCCCGTAGCAGCAAACCTGCGTACTCAGCCCCCATGTCATTCTTATGGAGAATATGTAAGTGTTATCTCCCTTAATTATGAACACAAATTAATACAATTTGTCATGTGGCTTTACCTACTTGAGTTATATTGATATTTGTATACAACCCCATTTTTTGTGTTCCTTGATTCAGCAAACCTCCATACTCAGCCGCCATGTTATTCTTATGGATAATAATTAAAATGTCATAAATCGTTTATTTATGAATGTATATTGATGAAACTTGGTATGTGGCTTTAAGTGGTATTAAGATACATATATATTCATTGGAAATTCGCTGAGTACGCAGGTTTGCTCCTACGGGGTATTTGTAGCTTATTGTTAAGATACACTGACCCAGTATGCCAATGGAGTTTAATGTTTGCGGATAGGGTAGTCAGGTTAACTACGATATATGAGTATGTCAGTTAGTCAGTCAATAACATTCGATAATCTTAACAAATAAAGCTAAATTCTTCGTGGTAAATCCCTCAGCTAACACACAATATAAAAAGATTTATGTTTTTTTTTGTAATAGTAATCAATTTGTTTAGTATTTGGTTGTTGAAAATATATACCGGGGAGGCCGAGCCATACTCGGTGATATTTCATTCGTGTCGTAGGTGAAAAAGATGTCCTTTCAATGGTTTTAACACTGTTTTCAAGAAATAATTTGTTGATCATTTACCCGGCATAAGTGCTACTTTGACGGTTTACTAATTTATTTACAGATGTTATGATTCTTTAGTTTTAATTTAAAACTCCATAAACAAAAAGTTAAAATTTCCAATTTTCAAATTAAATTGTTGACAAATTATGAGTTTTCCTGGGGTTGAGGTTTTTACCAATCGATTTGTTAGGTCCAAAGCCCCTAATTACAAAGTTTAACAAAATTGTTTCGCTAGATTCCGAGATTTTAGCTTGCACAAGCCAGTAAATTGTATTTTATTTGTTGGGAGACAACCTCACGACCAACGTTGTACATATATTACAACCATAGTCCAACGTTGTCACATTAGAGTCTCCTTCAGTCACCTTGCTCACCTAGTTCTCCGACAACCCGTCTCAGGTTTGATCTCTCCCTGGCGTTTACCACTCTCGGAGGCATTCCCGTCCTTGGCTCCCGTCCCCCGGACCAGGGGGCGGCTCCCCACACGACCCGCCGATTACACTGCTGGGGACACTGCACCAGTGATTGCTAGTTCAGCCTCACCTGCCCTAGGCCAACCTGGTAATCTTCAGCCAGACTTATGGTCTACTTTCACTCGTGCTTTACGGTCAAGTCTTTGCATAAAGTGCATTTCCTGAGTTACGAAATGTCGCGGATCGCGTCGCCAAACTGTTGTTAGAGAACTATTGAACTGATTTTGGATTGGATGTATAGAGGGTTTTCAACTGACCGTTAACGAATTAGGTATAAAAATGTAAGACTTTTCCACAAATTAATAATCACACTATGTTTACTCTATCTCATTTTAATAATGAAAAACTAACGAATACGGTTGCTCGAATTTAAGAAAATAGTTTTTTTTTTATTATCAGCTCGCATAAGGCTCTAGTATATGGGGGGCCGAGATTTGCTCGGGGAAGGCCAGTCAGTTTGTTTAGATGACTGGGAGTAATACTTCACCACTTTCCCCAACTGATTATCATATTTGTACAGCTCATTTGCCTCTTTTCTGCATTTTTGACAGTTCCCTGGTTGATTATGAACAGCTGTTAAAATTATTTTGTTTTGATTTTAACCTCCATAAGCCCAATGTTATTTTTTTAACTTTTCATTTTTTTTACCTAATTTTATTTTTTCTGGTGATGAGACCTGCCCAGAACTTATTTTTATCCCAGAAATGAGTTATTTCCAGCATTTTAAGGAAATCGTTGTAGCCGTTTTTGAGATCAGAGTTGCAAGCAAGCAAGCAAGCACGGACGCACGGACGCACGCAAACCTCATATTAGACTATAGTACTCATATTACTCATATTAGACTATAGTACCTGGGGGCCGAGCTTTGCTCGGGGGAAGGCCAGTCAGTTTGTTTAGATGACTTGGAGTAATATTTAACCACTTCCCCTACTGATAATCAGATTTGTATAACTCATTTGCCTTTTATCTAAATTTGTTAGGTCACTCCAGTTGTTATTGATAACTCAGTGTCCCTTCCATTTATTTTACTCCTCTATATATGTAATCTTCACTCAAATCTTTTAACCTCTGCTCTCAGAAAACCATATGTTAATTAATAATCGTAAACAACATGAGTATTACTTTGACAGTTCCCTGGTTGATTATGAACAGCTGTTACAATTATTTGTTTTGATTTGAAACTCCATAAGCCCAATATTAATTTTTTGACTTTTCATTTTAGTTTTTTTTACATTATTTGATTTTTACTGGGCTGAGGCCTGTCTAGAACTTATTTTTATTCCAGAAATGAGTTATTTCGAACATTTGAAGGAAATAGTTTGAGCCGTTTTTGAGATCAGTGTCGCAAGCAAGTATACAAGCAAACCTTACTTATATTAGAGTATAGGATAATATGATATAGGATTCGTTAGCTTGAAACAGCTGTTCTTGCTTCACTAGTATGTGTTGTTGGTATCAATGTGCAGTTAAATTTTCAATTAAATTGATTTATATCCTCCCATAACATTAACATTGGAAATTTGAAAGCCCAGGAGGCGAAGCCGTAAAGTGAATGTTTTCGAAAACTCCAAAAGGCACATCTACGCGTTAACGGCGTTCAATTATCATATAAACAATCATTCAGGACCAAATAGTTTTGCCAGTAGCCTGCTAAAAAAATCACATTTTAAATTTTAGAAAAAAAAAGTTGCCAACTACTTCAGTAAGAGTTAAATTAAACATAAATATCTAGTTATTTCAAAGTTAATATTTCATTTTAATATTTCATTTTATCTCTGACTGGTTATTAATTCAATTGTATTATCATGAATTGATAGTTATCTTAAAACATCTGCCTAATACTTTACAAATTAATTTAATTATATCAACCGAACCTTGTTCGAATAAAAAAACACAATTGTTGCAACTATATAGGAATACAATGTAAATAAAGCACACGATAACCTCTCAACCCCCAACAACACAGTTTTGGCAGTGAAGACGAACCAGTGGGATAAGCGCTCGTAGCGGAGCTAATCACAATTATCGCTCAAGGCCGGTCCAGGACCAAAGTTAATAGACTCAGCTGTTGTTATAATCTTGGCCGCCGCTTAGCGGTAATTAACGATGACTGTCCGAATCGCTGGATCAATTTCCGGAACCACCTGTCCGTCCATATGGTCCGCAGACGCCCGACTACCTGCTCCGCGCCCGCACCCGCACCCGGCCGGCACGTGCTATTTACATCTGATTTAGGAATTTGAGTTTTTTTTAGTTCACCCATTTGCTAATCCCATTAGTTAGAAAATCCGGTAGTTTCATTCAGTAAAAGGTTTGGTAAGGATGCGTATGCTGCCTGAAGTTCCATCGTAATAATATGTCTAAGCGTCGCAGTAGCAAATCAAATCAAATCAATCTCTCTTTGCCGTAAAAAAATATTGAAATTTAGATAAATATATGGTTTAATCTTATAGCAGCTGAAGTTGTAAATACTGAAGTAAAGTGATTGTAAATAAACCTCTCAATTAACATGAGTTTCTTGGTTTATTTTAATAACAGATAAATTCTCTGTGTTTTAATGTATTTTTCTTTGTCTACAAAAGCTGTTACTTTCAAACAAGACTCATTTTGCACGTCCAAGAACATCATGATAGTACAAAAGTCTTTTGTTGCCCAAGAGGAAGTTGCAAATATCATCGAATGTCCCAACTTCCTCTTGCAAAATATAACGTTAATATTAAATGTTCGTTTATCTATGACGTCGAATACACTAGAGGCGTAGGTGCTTCTATCGGTAGAAACCATCTTATCTAATTGTCAGCAGCGAGTGGGCATCCAGTGGCATTCCATAACATCTGTTGGGTTTTCATAAAGCGTATTTTACCCTCCACAAGAGATTTCTAGGAGGAATTTCACATTTACATAACCGACGGAAGGTATATATTCGCTGATAAACTAAAGTTGATAAAACTGCACCGAGGCAGATAGCATCATCCTGCAGCAAGCATTCAAGAGATCGTTCGTTGATTTGACCATTGAAGTTGACTGAACTTTCGAAAAGTTTAATGTCACTAAATTACCTCGATTTTACTAGAATGTGATTTGAGGACAATATACTAATACTTTATTGAAAATTCATTTGTAGTGTAATTGAGTGGATTTTATATATATTTTAAATCAGAAATACCGTAGGATTAAATATTTTTTAACAAGGCGCTGTTGAGAAATGGCGGTGTATTCTATCGTTTTCATTCCAAATAATGATGAATATTGATTGAATACAAATAAACTGTAGATATCAATAAATGATTGTTCAGGTGATAATCTTTGCCCGTCTACACAGACTATAGATCTGTACATGGAACGTATCCAGCAAAGCAAGGTATGAGCCATTACAATACGACTTGAACTGTACTAATAAAATGTATATGGCAAGTAGGGATTCAAATCCACGACAGAGTTGCCTTGGTCCCGGATTCCCTCGCCTTGACCACTAAGCCACGACTCACACCTGGCATACCAAGCAAATTATCAAGAAAGATATAGAAGTGATTAAATAGTTCAAAATTGTAAAAAAAATCAGGAGATGTACCAAAAAACAAAGCGAAGATGGAATAGGAGGAGAAAAATGAGAAGAGCAACGTGAAAAGGAAAATGAAGAATTAATAAAACGAAGTGAAGATAGAACATGAGGAGAAAAATGAAAAGGCCAAGGTGATGGAGAGGAATGTAAAGAAAAAATAAACGAAGGGAAGATGGAACTGGAGGAGAAACACGAGAGGTGGTTGTGAAGAGGAAGATGAAGATAAATAAAACAAAGCGAAGATGGAACAGGAGGAGAAAAATTTCAAGGTCAAGGAGCAGAGGAATATAAAGAAAAAATAAACGAAGCAAAGATGAACAGGAGGAGAAACACGAGAGGTGGTTGTGAAGAGGAAGATGAAGAATAAATAAAACAAATCGATGATGGATCAGGAGGAGAAACTTGAGAAGGTCAAGGAGATGGGGAAGATAAAGAATAAATAAAACAAAGCGATGATGGACCATGAGGAGAAACTTGAGAAGGTAAAGGTAGAGAGAGGAACATGAAGAAAGATCATGAAAAAATAAAACAAAAGAAATGTAGTGGGCGCTAAAACTGCAGATCAGCATTTTCACCTTTCCACCACCTGTTCACCCTTATCGCCCGGGTGGTGTGCATGTGCCGGCTATTACCTGAGTGGTACAGGAGCGCGCGACAGTTGTGGCGCGTGGCGGCAGCGGCCCGTGTCCACAGGAACTGTGCACCATGGTCACAGTCGGGCGTGGGCGCTGCGGGCGCGGCGACAGGTGGCGATGGTAAATTGATCGGAGCAACAGGGGGTGGAGGGTGGAGGCGAGGACAATGATGAAGGAATCGCTTGGTGATTGGCAGGAGTCAAATGCAAGAGTAATGAACAATCGGGAGGAGACAGAATGCTCAGAAGTTCTGGTGGGCAAAGGATTTCCAATTTGAGTTCGAGGATTTATGAGGCGGCGTACAACTGGAAACATTTCTTGAATACTGTATTATTCATTGATCTGATGGCAAAGAAATTTCCCACTATCACCATACTATCTAAATAAAATCTGTTTTAAACGATACACAGCTATAGTTAAACATCCTTTAATCACTAAATACATCAAGCAGGTCAACAAATTATAAAAAAAAATACCCCCGTAGCAGCAAACCTGCATACTCAGCAAATTTCCAATACATATTAATTTATCTTAATACCACATACCAAGTTTCATCAATATACATTCATAAATAAACGATTTATGACATTTTAATTATTCTCCATAAGAATAACATGGCGGCTGAGTATGCAGGTTTGCTGAAATAAGGAACACTAAAAATGGGCTTTTATACAAATATCAATATAACTTAACTAGGTAAAGCCACATACCAAGTTCTATTAATTTATGTTCATAATTAAAGGAGATAACACGTTAATTATTCTCCATAAAGAATAACATGGGGCTGAGTATGCAGGTTTGCTGCTACGGGAACTATCGGGCAAAAATGGGTTTTTGTGCAAATATCAATAGACCACAATGAAATGAAGCAATGTACCAAGTTTCGTCAGGATAAGTTGATAAATAAGCGAGATATACATTTTTTCTTATCCTCCGTAAGAATAACATTGGACAACGTACTGTGTTTAGCACTTTCAATATCTCAGTAACCAATTGACGTAGAGCAATGATTAAAACATCAAATTGTGCGTCTTTTTAAGCTGATTCCAATTATAAAAAATAAAATTTTACTTTTTCAAAAATTGTATGTAAAAAACTCAAAAAACCCATTTTTGGGGTACAAAACCCCCCCAAAATACAATTCCTATTCCTATTCGAATTTTTGTCTTCGGATAGGTCGATCCTTCTGGTTTTCGAACTTAAAGTCATAAATGCTGCTTTACATGTTTGTACCAAATTTCATCAAAATCGGACCTTTTTTACGAGAGTTATCGCACCCACGGACACACACACACACACACACACACACACACACACACACACACACACACACACACACACACACATATATATATATATATATATATATATATATATATACAGTTTCGAACGAATGGTGTTTTTGGGGTCTCGGGACCTCAAAACGAAAAGTTATCATGGTCCCGAGCCTAGGTCTAACCATGCCGACTACGGTAATAGCTTCTTCCCTATAGGGGAAATTCGCTAAAAACGACTTAACCAAATTGTAAATACAATTGTTACTGAAAAATCAATTCGTGCAATAGGCTGGATAACATTTCTTATTCGTTAAAGCCTGGAAATATAAATATTAAAAATAATCAAGTAAATTGAGAAAAACATTTCTGAAAACCGAGCATCAGAATGAAATGTCCATAATATGATGTACTATAACAGCCAGTTAATAGATAATAATTATAGTTATAAAAAATCAATTTTACAAAAATCAGTAAATTATTTAACTACTTCAAGCTTTTAAAAATTTATTGGTATAACATATTTTTGACTTTGTAAAAACCTACAATAACCTTTGCTCTTGGTTTAGCAGCTTCTGTAGCATTCTCTCTCACCTTTTGCTGTTCAGGAATTCTTTTCCTTTCAAACAGGTGGATAGTCTTGTGAGGAATATTTTCCATGTAAATACTTTTGCCAATAATGTAAAAACTGTATATTATTGTGGAAATAAATATATTGATTCTTGAATCTTGTATCTTGAACGGTCAAAAGTGTTTAATCTCGAAGTTAATTAGGTGCGGTGATTTGTCGTGGATAAACAGATTTACTAGGCAGATTTAATTGGACGCTGTGGTTCGCGGAGAGTCGAGAATTCCTCTCTCACAGCCAATTATAAAACGACTCATAAAGGACACTTTCGGTCCCGCTGAAACTTATATTGCCGAGTAACTGGCAATTAATGAAGCGTCTCGGGTTTCCTATGACGCGGAATTCGCTCGGCACAATCTTTAAATCTATACGAGACAATCTTCTCAAAACTGGTGCCTCGTTTTATTATTTCTTGTTGTGTCTCTTATAAAACTATTAATGCAAATTTTATTCATTATTATATTATACGAGATTTCCTTCCCATAAAAATAATAAATCTATAATCTTCCGCTTTGTATCACTCTTTTTTATATTTTTTATTCAAGACCTTGATTCAGCTATTCAATAGAAATAAAATTTCGAAAATTTGAATACATTTGGATCAATTTTTGACAAAATGTACACAATTTGTCTCAAATAGTTTATTTGTATATGGATACAAAAATTAGATATAGTATTTGTTAATAGCTTATATTATTTACTTTATTTCTAAAATACCTACGTATAGACTAAAATACAGTAACAACTAAAGCAAGTTCGATTATTTCCCATTCGATCTATCTCCGTTAATTATATTGTTCTTAGTAGGTAATTATTTTGTAAGAAGGTTTCACTTGAAAATTGAAGAAAATTGTATTCTTGCTAAGAAGTAGTGTAGTTGGAAAACAATTAGAAATACGATATAACTCAGTAAATATATACCGAAAAAGGTGGGTTCGGTAATGCTGGATTTGTTTGTATGTTATTTAGGTTGGTAGTGACGTGGAAAAACCCAGTTTTGCCAACACACCTCCTGTGCTTCCATCGCCATCTTGGAAAAAATAACGAAAAAACCAAAATGAAGAAAAACGAAAATAGGTTTTACACATTTAACGATTTTTTTAAGGTACATATCTCCGTTGATATTTATAGTAGGTAATATTATTATTTTATACACATATTGGAGGAGATATTGTGTACAACAAAGTTTGTTATAAAATTAGCAATAAATGTTCAGAAACGGAGATATAGTCGAAAAACTTAAAAACGTGAAAATTGTCTTGAGTTTTTCCAAGATGACGAGGGAGCATAGGAGCGTAGGGAAGAAAAATTGGTTTAATTCTTGTCACTAACAACTTAAACAACATTTACAAATTATAGAACTACCGAATATTTTGTTGGGTAAGTTCTTTATATTTCCAGGACTAAATATTCCAAATAAATTATGGAAATTAATTATTTTCACACTTATAATCGACTGCAAATATTTTTCATACTTGAAAACATAAAGAATGCTTTTGTCCTAAAAGGCTTCTGACGTTCGTCTAAGCAATAAAAAATGAGCCAAATTTTACATGAAACGTTAAGCTATGAAACAAATTCACAGGTTCATTGAACGCGGACGTGGAAAATACCCTGAAAGAAGCAAATCAGTGCAATACAAATTCGAAACAGTCTTGTCTAGGATATCTCTAGATCGGAATGTTATCTCTACACCTGAGAAATCTTAGTCGATCTGTTTCTTAGACCTCCACCTCCACCTCCACCTCCACGACGCCGACTCCACTCCAGTACGACAGAGCCACCCATCCAGACACCCAACACCTCCTGTACCGCTTGTACACACAGCTAGAGTTGCAGACGTATTGTGACATGTTTTATTCAAATCGCAACCGGGGTCAAGGGTTTGCTGATCTGTTATGGTCGATGGGTCGGTTTATGGGGAACACTCGCCTTGTATGGCCACTTGGTATTTGGCCGGGACTCCAGTTATGTCTTGTCTGCTCGTTTTGAATAAAGGTGCTATTTGTTTACCATAGGATCGATATGAGATGGAAGGGGCTTGAGTTTATGCTTGTGCATTGATCGGGGACGTCGAGGAGATCGTTTTGTTTTAACCACCAGTCGGTTCTCGAATGCAATTTAAACTAGTGGCTTACAGGGGCTATAGCCCCTAACATATGGTTTTTGTTTAAGTGGATAATCACAGCTGATCATTAGTTCTTTTTGCTTATTAATAAAAACACTGTAGTAATATTTCCATAAGAAAACCATTGTATCTTTGAAGTCCAGTGGGGCGTAGCCCACGTAATTTTTGACATTTCTGATATTTTTCACCACTGTCCTTAGCCTTCAAGCTTTAAAATGAATCGTCACAATCTATCTTAACTTCTTTCTAGCTCGAGATATTTCGTGGGGACCGATTCGCTTACAGAATTAAATATATAGATATATAGATTTAAGTATTTCTCGCTTTTGTGATATAAATTAATCATCGTTGAAAACGCTTGATTGTTCTGTCAATGGTGTGGTTGCTGCTTTGTCTTTGCAAGGAGGTATTACATGAAGAATATTTGTTCCCTTGTATCTGCTCTAAGAAAATTAGCAATTTACGATTGCTCGAAATTAAAAACGCTTTCTGTAAAAATATTGTGTTATATAACTAATTAAGCAGACGAAATAGAAATGGTGTATCATAAATTCGATGACGAAATAAAGACAAACAATATATCAATAAAATGGACTATCCTTCGGTAATAACGAAATTAATAAGCATAGAAATAATTTGTAACGAGTGTTTTAATACAATTTTACATGAGTTTAAGCGTCATTAAAGCACTTTTTATTTTTAAAATATTTCAGCTGAGAAGCATAAACAAATGTCAACACTTGCTAGCATTCAAGTTCTGCTAGTAAGTGACTATTTACATATTTTAGCGAATTTACCCTAGAGGGAAGAAGCTACTACCGGAGGTGGCATGGTAAGACTTAAGCCGATGACCATGATAACTTTTCATTTTGAGGTCCCCAGCCAAAAACACCATTCGTTCAAATTTTCATGTATATGATAACTCTCGTAAAAAATATCCGATCTTGATGAAATTTGGCACAAATGTGTAAAGTACCATTTTATTTGAACGAGTTCGAAAACTAGGCGAATCGCACCATCCGAGGGGGGTTTGTCACCCCAACAATTTTTTCGGGGTTTTCACATGTAGTTTTTGTTTAAATCAAATTTAAATTTTCATCATTGAATTAAGCTTAATAAAACAAACAATTTGGTATTTTAAGCATTGCTCTACCTCAATAGGTTACTGAGACATTTAAAGTGCTAAACACAGTACGTTGTCTAATGTTATTCTTATGGAGAGAAATAAAAAAAATATAACTCGCTTATTTATAAACATAAACTGATGAAACTTGGTATGTAGCTTCATCTGGTTGTGGTTTATTGTTGTTTGTACAACAAAAAATTGATCGCCTATGGTTCCTGTAGCAGCAAACCTAGGTACTCGGTCCCCATATTATTTTTAAGGAGGGTAATTAAAATGTTATATATCCCTTATTTATGAATGTATATGAATGAAACTTGGTATGTGACTTCATTTAGATGAGTGCTATTGATATTTTCACAAAAACCCATTATTATTTGCTCCTTGTGACAGCAAACCTGCGTATTCATCCCCAATGTTATTCTGATGGAGAATAATTCCAATTTTAAATATCGCTTATTTGTGAACATATTTCTTATGAATCCTGGTAAGTGGTTTAATGTGTTATTAAGACATATATATATATATATAGATATATATTAATTGGAAATTCGCTAAGTACGCAGGTTTGCTGCGACGGGGGTGTTATAATTTTCTTTTGAGTATAAATATCATATAAGTATTAAAATCCATCAGTTACAAAAACTGCCTGTGTGAGAGTAATACGATAGATAAAAAAAAACGTGAAATGTATATTGATGTTCTATAAAACGCGACCTACAATGATTAATATTTCAGACATCACTGGATTAAAATATTAATTAACTTATAGAAAATATGCGAATTTTTATTACACAAAGAACAATACAAGTGTTTAGCTTGATTAGTTAATTTTGAAAATTATCATAAAATTATATATAATTGCGAATGACTTTAGCGAATTCGTTAGTCGTCTTCGCACAGTAATACCAAGACAACTGGACTTTGTTAAATATTTGCCTATACAATGAAAAACGTAGTAGCTGCAAATAGAGAACAAACAACATTTATAAATAAATGTAAACTATTCCTATAATAATTTACACCATTGCAAATACCCTATATGAACACTCAGGAAATAAATACGTCACAAGACACAACTGACAAACAACCGCCTGGACGCGAGCCGACACCGATGCAGCAATAAGTATTAAATTATTTGTACAGCCCGTGCCAATAAGGCGAGCCACAAATCCACATATTTACATGAGACGCGGGGGAACACCGTCCAATACATATGTATCGTCCGGCGCAGCAAATCACGAACACCGTAATGAAATCACAATCTCGCCGAGAAAAATCGCCGAGATTCAGACATATTTACCATCGGACAAATCATTAGGCGGTATTCAGTTGAATGAGATACGCCGCGAGTGTGACGGAGTTTCCCCCGATATGCAAACCCGGGACCACACAAGCTCGCGAGCCTGGAACGGTTTATAGCTGGTGATATTTACTGCCGATGTCCTGCCTGATCTTCTTTATGTATTCGCTTCGAAATAAAATCGTTTGCTAGAAAATATTTGTCCCCTAGGTGTCGGTCTGAGCGATATATGCGGCTTGGTACAGTGTTGTCGATGAATACTAAAGCGTTCAATGTCTCTGGCGAAGAGAATGTGAGGTGCACGAGAGTAAGATCTGCTGTATTTGGAAAAACAGGGTTTGGCGTCCAGGAGTTTAGAATAAGAAATTTATTTTTGAGTAGTTATATTTATTAATTTGTGAGATTTAGCTGAACAACTTTGAATACTACACTAATAACCCAACATACCCTCTGAATAACAGGAAACATAAAATTTCGATCGAACGTATCTAAAAGAAGATTATTTGGGGATAATATAAACCTTCATGGATACCACAGCGTGTCACTGTTTTATTTGGGAAGAGAGGAACAATTAACTGATCAGTGAGAAATAACGCAAGGTTTAGGATTTTGCGAATAAAATTATTACATAAAGAGAGTTTATATTATTACCTCAATTTGTCGATGAGTTCAAAGTTATAACCAGGGTCTAAAATCTATATCATTGAAAATAATACGGATTTGTTTTAAAACTATTCAATCATATAGATTTAAAGCTGTACAGTTTTATATTGTTCACTCTATATATTATAATCTACAAATATATATATATATATATATATATATATAAAAGTATCATATTTTAAAATATCAAAGCTCAGTTCTCAGTTCAGTAAATTAGTTCTAGTAATTGATCTAAACATAATGAAATCAGAAAAAAGTCAAGTCAATATCATGATACATTTCTGTTTGAATATTTACTGATAATCAAAATTATATAACCTAACTCAGTATGTTAATGTAAATGTATGTAAATATTGCACCTTTGTTACTGTTGCGGGAAATTTATAGAATATTCCAAAAAATAAAAAATCTCTACATTTTCCTATTATTTAATTGATACTGAACTAATATCAATTAGAGGTAGTCAAATGGTTTTTTAAGTCTTTAAGATAAGACAACGACAAACTAAATGTCTTTCTACTTGCCCAGTTACAACATTTAAATTTGATTGAAGTATCATTCTGCAAATTAGTATCTCCACGTGTCAATTGCTCTGACAGCTCTTTGCCGCTGTCTACACGGTGACGGCGGCGCTACCACTGGACAGGTGGCTCCGCCAGCTAAACACCTTGTTATTTATACCTTGTAAACACTCCAGCTCAGGCACAGCTGATAGAGGGATTATCACCACTTTATGACAGCAAAGTGTTTACGTGTGGCTTCTGACCGGGTTGATACCGCGGATGAGCGGATGTTAATACTTATTAAGTCTCAGAATTGTAGAAGATGAGCCACGATGACCGGAGACATTTATAGGAGCGAAAGTAAAACGAGAACAATGGTGTGACTTTGCTGCCATTAAAATCTACACTAGCAGTGGAGAAAAATATGCTTTGAAATTTTGGAAAAGAGTTTAAAACAAAACTGTTGTAAAACGAGAGAAGTTGGTAACGGTGGTTCAGAGAAAACGGAAATGGCAACGGAGATGGAATAGTGTGTCTTGCGTCGGAGGAGATCATCAAACCTTACGCAATTTGAAAAGATTAGGAAGAGTATTTTTAAACAAACAATAGTTTTATTTTTGCGTGTAATAATTACAGACAGGCTTTTTATAGTTCTGATTGGCCTACCTCAACTCTAAAAATGTTTACGCGTTCTGTCAACTTTTTCGAAGAAAAGTTCACCTGCAGTTCAAGAAAAATGGGCATTTGCATTATACGGTTCTCACCTTTGTGCTCAAGACCTTCCAGTAACATCCTTGATAATTAAACATATCCAGAACCCATAAAACATTTATTTTCCAATGCAGCGTCAGCCCTACCGTTGATCTGCGACGCCGTCACCTGTCACGTGAGAGGTGGAGGCTGTAGCATGACTCAGCCAGTCGAAGGCTAGACAGCCTACCACACGGGGGACAATGAGACTGGCACAATGCTCCAATCAGCCGCATCAGTGGGCGCCTCTTGTTTGCCATTGATTACTACCTTACAATCGAGTATTAAATTAGGACTGTTTACGGCGCTGTTGTGCAGTATTTGATGTGTCAATTACACTCTCGCTGTGGGCCGAGCCGGTGAGTCGGTGGAACGGTTTAATTATTCTGTCGCTTCGCTCTTTGAATCACTAATTGATCAGACGCAACGATTATCTCGTTCGGCCCCGTTGAAACGATCTGGTCGCCACTCCTCTACCCCCCGGCCTGAAGTGTGAGTCAACGGTCTAGTTGTTTCTTCATACAGCGGGGCTTTTAATTTACTTACTTTTCCGGGAAACGCTGTGTGTGATTAAATGGATTTAAATTAATTAGATATTTCATTTACCCCTGTGCACTTTGCACTTTTAGTCGTTTAACCAATATACTTCAATGATTCTGAGCAATGGAAGTCCCTCCCGAAACGTCTAAATATATTTCAATATCATATTTCGCGACATAAAATACTGTTCTGCGAAAAAACATTCTAAATTCTCATGCTTCAAGTTGCAGATACGCGTTCTGCCTATTTCATAGACACGGGTAAATCACAGGAGCAAACGAGGGTATCAGGTGACTCATGCAACCCAGTGGGCCCTCCGGTTTTGCTACATTTAGCGGGAACAATGCCTGCAGACACAATAGGCGGTTAACCTGTCTATGTATTCGGGTGGACCCGGGGTCACGGTGTCCGGAAACCATCCGTCAAAGCGCGACGACGAGGCGCATGCGCCAATAATTGTTTTGGACAGACGCTTCAATAACAGCGCTCGGGGCGGGTTTATCACAGTGATTGGCGCGGTAACTAACGCCTCGGTTGATTTCATTGTCATCTAACGAGCCGTCTGAGATGTTTATGGTCCTCGGTAAACCTCGTATTAGGCCGCAGTTAGACCTCCTGAACTATGAACTCGCCGACCAGTTCGTCACCTCCGCGAGACTTGTTATTCTATAGCAGCGCCTTAGATCAGACGTGATTAGCACGGGAATGGTCGTCCGCGAGGTTGTAAACTTATACCCACACTGTTTCATTGGTATTCATAGAGTACGTTTCCACTTGACTAGATCATACAACGCGCATCGCGTGCCTCTTATCGCATTGCTTCGTGTTACATCTTAATTTATTGCCATTCACTCCGTGTTCATGAACAAGGAAAGGTATTTGTGAGGAAATTTTATTTCTATCAGCGATGCGATCTCTTTGGAACAACTTTTGAATTAGGATTGCTGAGAAAAATTAAAGTTTGCTAGTTTAAATTGAACTTCTTATCTACTTATAAATCTAAAAGGAATATCACTGTTAATCTAAGAATCGACGGAACTGTGACGTATATTAAGGCAAACATATGAATGAATTACGATTGTAATAAAAGACATTAAATAACCAATAAACAAATTTGTAAACCCGCAAAGCATTGTAACAGTTTTGATAACTAACTGGATTATCAATGACATACAAATAACAACTCCATAAAGGCCAGGCTCGCAGTAGATTCATAAATGCGGTACACCAGGATATGCAATCATTTACAAAGTTGAAATCTCCCTGCAGGCCCGGGGAGATGAGAGCTGCTGATCTTGGCAAATGACAACGATGTTGCAAAGATAAGCAGCGGACGATCGGAAAGCGTTGCCGGTAGTTAGGTGACTCACCATACGATCACTGTCTATGACTAAGACAAATCAGTAATGAAGGCCCAGCAGCATTCACCTGTTGAGTTGTGACTAACCGACACCTTGACTCCTGACTCGGTAGATCCTTGGCCGCTAAACCCTCTGTTCAATCTGATCAAGTCTTTTTCACCATCCAAACCTGTGGTTTTGTCGTGTCCCTTTGGGGAGTCCTTGATGAGTCATCTTATTGTTCTAAACCCACTTGTAATTTTGGGAATGACTTTATTTGGGTTGGTGTAAGTTGTAGTTTCGGGAAAGTCTCTGAAACACCGGACGCACCGTAATGTGTTTGTATCAACGAGGTTAATGTATCTAGAGGTCTCGTCTCATGTAAAAAAGTGTAGCCTACAAAGTCGACCGCAATTTAGCCCCTCTGTTCTCTTTGCTCCCATGGCATCCAACATGAGAATCAGTCAAATCCTCTCCTCAGAAGTTACTTGTTTGCCAGCTGATTCACATATATCTTGCGAAAAGAGGATTTGATTGGTTACCTGAGGAAAATGGTGGACAGCATGTAGGCTAAACATGTTTACCTAAGACGGGACCTCTTGATATATTAACCTATTTTTGGATTGAGGTGCTTGTATGTTGTTTTCATCGTAAAGCAATTAAATAGGGTTATGAATTAAAATTCCTACATATCCATTTTATTAAATGATTAATTGTTACATTTATATCTATGGTCTATCACCTGTGTAACTTTTATTTATTTACTAACCCACCTTAACCATGACCATTTAACAATGGGCAGGTATAATGTTTGTCTATACTCTAGAGCACACCCAATCCCTCCTAGACCCGGAGACCCGATGACCCGTCGCGTGTCCTCCCACAGACAGACCGAGGCCGCAGCAAGTGGATGCGGATGGCAACGCGGGGTTGTGCGGTGTAAACCTCTGCATTCCTGCGGCCCTCTAGTGTTTCAAACCACTTGTCACCCAAGGCCCGATTATGATGTGCCACTTTTAATTATATCCACATATCGGATGTCTGCCCGTTATATAGCCGCTGCTATTCGCACGCGATTCTATCCTACTCGTCACCTCCCGGTGAAGATTAGGCAAATTCTGTTCCGCCTCTGACACCTCGATCTTACAAGGGATAACATTCGCTGCGGTGCCGATCATTTTGGCACTCGGTCGCACGGTAGCAGATTTGTTTGGAATTTAATCCGGTGTGGAGTACGGTCGGTGACAAGAGTAAGTACTCTGGTTAATGCGCTCAGAGGTTGGGAGTTCCAGCAGGAGGTTTTACAGTTGGAATTTGATCCACCTAGAAATGTTTTGGAGAGTATACAATTGTAGTATGACGTATCAACTTGACTTACCCATCAAAAATTTTCAAATTAGAGTTAATTTATTTTACAAATTTGATTTTAATTTTAAAATAGTCTAGTAGATGATGACTACATCATTTTAATTTTGTTTTCAAAGAACTTTAATGTCATATGGTTTAAACTATCAGCTGCGAAAAATGTAAACTATGGAATTATGTTTACGGGTAGTAAGTGAGGATAGTTTGTAAACATAAGGATGTAGAGTCGAACGTCACGTGTTAGGAATACTACGTTTTAGTTTATGCGTGCACGACAAGCAGCTATTTGTTATTATAAAATTAGAACGTCTCGCGTTTTCAAGCCCAAGAAAGACCCCGATTAGTTACGGATCACCTTTTCCCAGGAGAAACTGGAACGGTTGCACATATATTTCCCGGGAAACGCAAACAAGAACCAAGGCCGATCTGTGCGAGGCAAGAACAAAGTAATCATATCATTGGTGTATACTGACAGTAACTTATAGCGGGTGGGGTGACCTTTCGGCGTAACTAGACCAAACAGGGACCCGGCCAGCGGCAAATGTCGAGAACCCGTCGGATCGGTCAATTGGACCGGCTACTATCGATTGTTGCATATCTCACCAGGTGCCATTTGCGGTGAAGGTGCGTAAATGCCAGGTGGAGCGGCGAGGTGTGAGGCGATCCGTGGCCAAAGATCAACGCGAGTAAACAAAAATATGGAACTGGAGGTCACATGCCTTTCACGGCTTCCATGGTGGTCCCTGTGGTCTTTGAGAATATTTGTGCTTGTAACGGTTTATTTGTGTGCGTGTTATAATGTTATACAATCATTTTAGTCCGTGGCGTTAGCCTTTATAATCGACATAATATTTCACTTTTGGCTACCGGTACCAAATTATGCACGTTGTTTCTTCATCTATTGTATCTAGCTTTCAAAGTCCTCCAGGAGACAGTCTCACGTAGCTCCCTAAACATAATCACCAGGGGATTAGTGTGAGAGTTTCTCCCGGCAGATTTTGAAAGTTAGATAGATGAAGAAACGAAACGACGTGAAAAATTTGGTTCCGGTAACCAGAAGTTATATTTTCGTCCTAACGTCACGGTCTACTATTAGTCACAAAACAGATTTTCAATTCTTCCTACGTCAAAAAAATAACGAAATGTGGCCTACGTTATTTATTACCGCACTCGTAAATGAATTTTCGTTTAATACACTTTACTTATATAGCTCGTGTAACTTGATTAGCTGGTGCAGGTTACGTTGTCATGATGGCGAGAGCTGCCAGGAAATGTCATATTATGCAAATGTATTTACCATTAATTCTGGTAACTGGATTAAATTGCTTGTCAGGTCGGACGGACAAAATGTAAATTTAGTTGGGGCAATTTAATACTTTTGTTGATCAAAATATAAATCTCAAGTTTAAATTTGATTCCAGTTTTAAAGGTGCTGGTGACAAATTGAAGCGGTTTCAGTCTACATACTAAAAGCAATTTATATAGAGTAGTTTTGAAATAAACGAATTCAAGTACCTTTGTGACGGATTATTTACATTTTCCTCTCATTTTACCCTTTGCGTACTTGGCGTCAATTTAATAAAATCGTTGACAATATTTTACTAACCTAAGTCTATTGCTTTAATTGTCCACTCTATCTATTAAGAGCGTTACATAAAAAGTGAAACACTGTACAATTTGTAACTAAAAGAAATAATTTATCTTAAACTAAAATACCCCCGTAGCAGCAAACATGCGTACTCAGCGACTTCCCAGTGCATATATACGTTTATTAATACCACATAAAGCCACATACCAAGTATCATTAGTATACATTTATAAATAAGCGATTTATGATATTTGAATTATTCTCCATAAAAATAACATGGCGACTGAGTATGCAGGTTTGCCGAAACAAGGAACACAAAATACCCCCGTAGCAGCAAACCTGCGTACTCAGCGAATTTCCAATGCATATATATGTGTCTTAATACCACATAAAGCCACATACCAAGTTTCATCAATATACATTCATAAATAAACTATTTATGACATTTTAATTATTCTCCATAAGAATAACATGGCGGCTGAGTATGCAGGTTTGCTGAAGCAAGGAACACAATAAATGGGGTTTTATACAAAAATCAATATAACTCATGTAGGTAAAGCCACATACCAAATTTCATTAATTTATTTTCATAATGAAGGGAGATAACACGTTACTTATTCTCCATAAGAATAACATGGGGCTGAGTACGCAGGTTTGCTGCTACAGGAGCCTTTGG